>JAFIDM010000004.1:51654746-51727421 GCA_023159025.1 Thereuonema tuberculata
CTATTTCTAAAAAATTAGAACAGTTTTAAAAACTTCCACATTCTGTCGGGTAGCACTGAAGTTAATTACGCTTCAGTATTTCCTTACGTCTGTCAAATAATAACAAAATACTTTTTTTCTTTGTTATTAAAGATAGTAGTTTAACTATTATCACTAATAGTTAATTTATCAAAAGTTGTCAAACTAACTTGCAATTAAAACATATGCTTCTACCCGGTATTGTGAACATTTAATTTATCCTTTAAAACAGAAAAAAAAATTATAATTTTAATAAAAGTTTTCATGAAATGAAGTTTGTAAATAGTAATAGGAACTATTAACGTTAAAGTATCTTTTGCAACATTCTTCAACTTTCGATTGGAGGAGATTTAGCAGATATTTGCATACTTTCTTCGATTGCATTTTTTTATAATTCCTCAACTTATTTCGCTCCTTTTTGTTCCAATTCTCATAATGAATCTTTCATTATTAACCTTTAATTAACGTATTTTTATAGTAGATATCGACGAACAAACTGTACGTCCGCCATCATTCAAAGTAAATCTTTTCCCACCCACTAGAACTCGTTAGTTTTTGTTTAATTTTGATAAGGTGATGAATGACAATTCAAGCAATGTTTTTGCATTAAAATATCACTTTTTTAAAAAAGTATCTTATAACGGAGAGTCTTTCAATTGGAGAAATGGTTCTGATAAAACCGCGCAATTCCCGCGCTTTTTCCTTTCATGATTTTACCTTTGAAGTAAAATTACTAAGAATCAAAAATCAAATAAATTGTCTGATTATTCGATAATAATCATAGTTATATATAAAACAATTAGTAAATTACTTTTTACGACAATTTTCAAGGAAATTCAGTCAAAAGTTAATGCTAACGAAACGCATAGCGGTTTCGGAATCTAACTGGGTAAAATGCTGCTAATAAAGTAATTAAATCATTTATTTTACAGAAAGTTCAGGGGAAATTATTACTTTAAGATAAATATATCCGCTTTATTTATTTATTTATTTATTTATTTATTTATTTATTAATTTGGAATGAGTGAATGATTAAAAATCACAGAAACAAAATTAAAAACTGAACCATAGAGACTCTAAATAGTCTTATAAAGAGTAATTGACATTTATTTTAATCCTATTTCTTACAAATTATATATATATATATATATATATATATATATAAAATATGGCTCAAATGTAATATATAATTTTGTTATGTTTTATAATAAACTGTTTTAAAATCTTTCACATTTTCACTTAAGTTAATTACGCAAAAGTATTTCCTTACCGCCTCCCACGCAATGACAAAATACTTTTTCTTTCTGTTATTAAAGTTAGTAATAGTTTAACTATTATCCTTTAATTTTTTTCTTCCAATTTTAACTTTTTCGCAATGAAATTCGTCCCACTTATTTAAAGTAAACTATTGCTTTTCCCAATTCAACTTCGTTTTTCCTTCTAATGTCTTTTAAATAAATAAACATTATTTAAATAACTGATTAGCGAATGCTTTCCCTTCAATTTTGAATTGAATTTTTCAGAAAAGTTTCATTTGTTACTTACAGTCTTTCGATGTGCCAGGAGAGTGGGTGGTGTTGTTGTTTCATCATCAGCCACGCAAAGACATTGACTGCGCTTCATGCACCTGTTATTTGAATTTACCGCCAGATGGCGATTTCCCATAATGCCGCTGAAATTTCATTAATTTCTTTATTATTATTATTATTATTTTTACTAACGGCGCTGTAAATGCGATTTTTCTTTGGACAGACTACAATTTATTTCTGATTATTTTTAGTTTGACTACTACTATTCAATAAACATTCTGAATAACATTACTACTGTTTTAACTGTTTATTTTTTTTTCCCCCATCAAATAATTTGTTTAAATGTTTGTTTACAGGACTTTCTGTGGTTTTTTTTTAGCTGGAGTTTGGCTAAAATAAGTCTTTGCTGCTTTAGTAAACAGAAAAGGGAAATTTTCGGTTAACAATTTTTAATTGAGCTTTTTCTTAAAATTTCCTTAAAAGTTTTATCAGTAGACGAGCAGCTGAAGCCAACAAATGTTATTGATAATCTTTCTGAAGATTGATTGTAAAATGTATTGCATTCGATTACAATGACCCTTTGTCAATTTTCCTTTTAATATCATACTAACAACCCGGAAATAATGGATTCTCCCAACGCGCGAGTGCTTTCTCACAATCACCGGGTAAAAGTGGATTCTCCCAATCCACGACTGCTGCTAGAACCAGCGAGCGCATCTATGATACCATCGCGGGGGCGACCCGGGGTTTTTCGGGTCGTTCCGGGACATCCGGTTAACTCAGGTGTATTGCGGGTTGCCGCCATCCCCTCCTCCCCCAAAATAAAAAAGTTTATTTTTATACTTTTTAATTGTCTACACTATGGAAGCTACCCATATGCCAAAGTTCAAGTTTGTAGCGTGTTGGGAAGTATGCTAAGTATTTCGAACCGACACACACATATCCGACAATTTCCCTTTCATGTTATAGATGACAAATGAAACACATTTTTTTAAACTGGTTTTTAAACTGACCATTTTATTTATGTCGTTCAGTTTTGTAGTGATTTAGTTTATTTTTTTAAATATCGGCAGCAAATTTGATATTTTATTAATTTAAATTATTTGGGAAGTTTTTTTTTTTAATCTGTTGAAAATTTTAACTTAAAATAAAAATTCATCCTGAAAATTTAATAGAAACGATATTCAATATTTTTTTACTTGATAAAGCTTAAATAAAGTTTATTTTACTGGATAACGATTAATTTGAATTACGAAATAAATTAATTTTATCATAAAAATACGATAAGAAATTAGATTTAATAACAAGTGAATGAATAAATTAATTTTATCTACAAATATTGTTTACTTTTTTTTATTCAATCGTTGTACAAAGGTGTACTATCATTTTGAATTTGAATAAAAAATAATCGTACAGAGAAATTAATATTTTTAGTAAACTTGTTGAATGCATCTCATGAAGCTTAACATAAAACAAAAGACACTCATTCTCATCTGCGTCGAAGGGTTGTTCAGGAGGTGGCGTCTCCTGACGGAAATTTTGGAAAACTTATTAATAAAACGCTAGTAGGAATGGAATGAAAGTCAATCAATTTAGACTTCGTTGCAATTGTGATAAAATTATCAATGTATATTTTAATAAGACCTTCGAATATAAAAATTTCTAAGGAGAAACTTATTTAAAAGGATTTAACATGTGTTAACAACTAGATCAATCGTAGAACTAAAAAATACACAACTATTTTCTAGAACCATACAGAAAATGAGATGCCGAGAATCAAACGAAAATATGATTACATTTTGATTAGTACTAGCTTTTTATCTTTGTATTTCCTTCTTATTTTATTCAATGTCAAATTTTAGAGAATCTGGAGGTTTTAAGCTGCTTTTTAAGTATCTCCTAAATGTTCTTACTGAATGATTTGCGATTAAATGTATTAACCATCCAAATTGTCTTCTTTTCCAAAGTCTTAAAATTAAGTCTTAAAATTAAGTCTACAGAGAAAAAGTTAATGCTTAAAAAGTCTAAATAGCGTGAAGCCAATGGAAAAGCGTTCCCTTTACATCAAGAAATGTGTAAGAAATTAAGTTTTTCGGTTGAACTTTTAGAGTACGGTATCCCCAATGGCCCGATAGCCGGCGCATTATTTTGAAGACTGCAGATAATGTGAAAATGAACAATTAACTAGTAAAAAGTAGAATGCTTATCTCAACGATTTTGCACGATCTTTTTCTAGAAAAACTAACAATCATCTGGCTAACTGCGATCTTGATATATCAGTATGCACTAAGTCACCACGGCGGGCGGCCAATGGGGGGGGGGGTACCGTAATCTCAAGTTAAGCCAGTTTTTCTTTACGATTGACCAAAAAAAAAAAAAAAATCCATTCATTGATATCTGTTGGTTATGTAATTTGATTATTTATGTGCGGTATTCCTAGTATTCTCAGGACCGTTATTTCTCCGGAAATACCAAGACTGATATGTAGTTACTGTCAAAGAGAAAAAAAAGTTTTTGTTAATGGCAGGTTTACTTTAGTATTTTAACGCCTGGAACATACTGAAAAATATTATATAAAACAGAATGGATTTTTTTTTTTTTTAATCTTAAAGAAAAACTGGCTTTATTTGAGATTATGGTACTCCCAATGGCTGCCCGCCATGGTGACTTAGTTCATACTGTTATATCAAGATCGCAGTTAGCCAGATGATTGTTAGTTTTTCTAGGAAAAGATCGTGCAAAATCGTTGAGATAACCATTCTACTTTTTACTAGTTAATTGTTCATTTCACATTATCTGCAGTCTTCAAAATAATGCGCCGGCTATCGGGCCATTGGGGGTACCGTACTCTAAAAGTTTAACCGAAAAACTTAATTTCTTACACATTTCTTGATGTAAAGGGAACGCTTTTCCATTGGCTTCACGCTATTTAGACTTTTTAAGCATTAACTTTTTCTTTGTAGACGTTTCAAACTTAATTTTAAGACTTTTGAAAAGAAGACAATTAGGATGGTTAATCGCAAGTCATTCAGTCAGAACATTTAGGAGATACTTAAAAAGCAGCTTAGAACCTCTAGATTCCCTAAAATTTGACATTGAATAAAATAAAAAGGAAATACAAAGACAAAAAGCTAAAAATATTATGCTTTTCAATAATTCGAATATAACTCACTGATTACATCACAGTTTGTATTATGTATTACTCATTTGATTTTGATGATTGTAGATTTTTGAGATTTCCTTTCAAATGCCCTCCAATATTGCAAAGCCCTACTGTGCAATAAATTTGCTTACTAGATAGTTTTATACTATAATATATTTTAACTGGTGTTTCACAAAATTTCATCTTTTTTTTTTTTTGCAGATGTCGTTACTTGATTTATACTGAAGTAAAATATTTTCAAACTTTTAATTCTATATATGGAGATCAAAGACATTATCTCGAAGGTAAATAAAAACAGTAAACAACGTAAATGACAATGTAAAACAAGTGAATACAATTTTGTGCTGAAGCATAAATTTAAGGGCGACCCATAATAATAATAATAATAATAATAATAAAATATTATTAAAGAAAGAAAGTACAATAATATAAGGAAAAATATAAAAAAAAGTTAGAAAAAAAAAATCCACGCGGAAATTGAGAAAAAAAGATTAAGAGAAAAAAACAAAAGTAGCTCTTGTACGGATTCGAACCGACAACCATCAGTATAAGAATACGAAACCTTAACCATCAAGCTGTAGCTAACAACTGAAACGAGATTGTTGCATTGCTAATGTCAAATATCTCAAACATGGGGGGGAGGCGTTGGCCCCTGAAAATACCTTACTCCTATGTTGCTTGGGCCTCTGAACACGATGGTGAAGTCCGTTTGTCGATCAGACTATCCTTCGGGAGTTTTTAGGAGGGTACAATGACAAATATCTCGAACATCAGGGGCGTTAGCCCCTGAAAATAACTCATTCCGACAGTTTTTGAGCCTCTGAACACGATGGCAAAATCCGTTTCTTGATCCGACCTTCCGTTCGGGATTTGTTAGGGGTGGACAGACACGGACGGACAGGACAAACGCAATAGCTACCGATTTTGATCGCTACAACAATAGCTCCCAAATGGTCGCTAAAAAAGCTGTAAAATTGTCCTTACACTGTCAATTTCTGTAAAGTATTTTATATAAAATAAATGAAAAAAAAAATAAAAGAAAGTAATAATTTTAAATATTATTTACTACTTTGTTTTGTAAAACAATAAGAAAACAAAAGATTTTGTCTCTGAGCTATCATCGGTGGGAGTCGGAGACGGCCGTTTCAAACTCTTTATGGACTCGTCAGCCCACAAACCCCTCGATATTTTGTTTTCTATTGGCTAGTGCCCTTGCAAAAAAAAAAAAAAAAGAACATATTTCTTGAATTATATTAAAATTGAAAAATTAATTGTCCTTTCCCTACATATTGCTTATTGTTGCGGACTTACATTATATAATTTAAAACATGGGTGTCTTTGAAAGATAACTATTTTACATTATTAGATACATACAGTAATTATGTATTTTAACACATTATTAGTCAGCATCTGTTCAAAGTTGGTAGCTACTATGCAAAAAATAAAAATATGTTTGTATTTTATAATTTCTTAAAAAATATGAATGTTGAATAAGTTTTATAATTTCTCTGAATTTCTTTTTACCTTAAATACTGTAGTTTGTAAATAATAAGTTATTTGGAAATAAATAACACGTAATTCTCTATCTTACGTACACAACTACCAGCAAATACCGATCAATAAGTGATTGGAATGACACATTGAATGATGAAATCGGTTTTAAAAACAATGAAGATTTCTTCAATGAAATCGCCAAAAAAGCTAAATCACTTGAATTTTCAAGGATTTGTAAGCAAAACCAAGAAGATTTTAATCCATTATTCTTTAAGAAATTCTATAATTGCTAAAAAATGTTAAAAATATGATAACTGATAAATAATGTTTCCTTTTTCAAATTGTTTTTCTTCGTTTTTGGTTTCCTGTGTTTTTTAAGAACTGTGTTATGGTGAGATAGCAGTAACACTCCCTTATTTCTTTTAAAATTGGGCGTAAAGATAACAGGAAGTCCAATAGAAATGTAGGATTCAAATAGATCTTCATCCAGTTATCAGTGGAAGCTGAAGACGACTGAAGGACGTAAGAAAACTTTGTTTATTAGTTTTTGTGATTTTATTCGACTTTTTGGTCTTTAAGATTAATTATTATTCACATCAAATATCTAAAGGTAACCATTATCTTTGTGAATCAAAGAAAATCTTATTATTTCTTAGAAGATCAGCTAATTTATTTGTAACCAATTAATATTGTGTAAATTTTAATTGTTCTCAGTAAATTGAAAACTGACTCCGATTTCCATCCAATTAAAATTTCTATTAAGATTAGAATCGTTTTACTGGAGTTTTTTTTAAACGCATTAATGGGATCTATCCCATTTCTTGAAAAAACCGTCTCTCGGCGGTGAAACTAGTCGATTCCTTTGTATATCTTGTGTTTTTTATATAAATTAATCGCATGTTTAAACAGATGTATGGCTTCATTGATGCGTTTAAAATTTCTATTAGTTCAAGAAAAACTTTTTAGTTTCCAATTAGTAGCTACTCCTCCTGTGTTAATTTTTCGACCGCTGAATGGATCTTCTTGTAACTTGGCTTGCTTATTTATGGACAAGAGACGAACTAACTTTTGTGTTTGGTATATTTTCCATGTAACTCCTTGCCGAGAAAAAGCATTCGCGGAAGTGACATAAATTCCCAAAGAAAATCTTTAGAACCGGAATGGTATTAATTTATTTAGTAATCCACTAATTTGCACGTGTTTTGATATCTGCAGCGATATCAAAAAAAAAATTCCATCAATATTAAACACACACACACACACACACACACACACATATCGTTTTCAGGAAAATAGCCCTCAAGTAACTTCTTGTTACAGTCAAATCTCGTTACTATGCCACCTGTCGGGACCGAGCAAGAGTGGCATAGTAGCGAGAGTGGCATAGTAACGAGGGTTTGTAAAAACAGCTTTATTTTCTCAAGTTACTTATCAGTCAGTCCAAAGCTCTCAAAAATTGTCAACTGACGCATATTCTTTTGGGAATCACGTGCATCTCGTTGTCTAGTCGATCGCACGCTTGCATCACACCGGGCTTCCCGCTTCTCTGTTGCATGAACTTCCGCATGGTGCTCCAAGCGCGCTGGGCTTCCTCGAACGAAACGACTTCCTCCTCAACAGTTATATCGTCATCTTCGCTTTCCACCGGCTCCTCACTGCATAGCATCTCTTCTGCAATTTCCTCCAGTGTGAAAGACCCGCCAGTCGCGAGGCGCTCGTCGGCTTCGAGAAAGTCAGACAGCTCGATCTCCCCGTTCTCGTGCATCTTTTCCTCGGCAGGCAGAGCTTCCCAGATCTCGAGCAGCTCCGCATCCTGTGTCTCAGTTTGGATGTCCTCTTCGATGAACTTGGCCTTCGCGAAACAGTTCCTGATCGTCGACTTGCCGACCTGCTCCCAAGCACGCCGGGCGACGTGTAGAGCGTCGAGCAATGTGAACTTGAACTCCTTTCCCTGGTCCATGGCCTCAAGCCTGCGGCATAGCAGGAGCTTCTTGTAGTGGCGCTTGAGGTTCTCTATGATTCCTTGATCCATTGGTTGCGAATTGACTGTCCTGTTGGGTGGGAAGAAGACGAGTTGGATGTTGTTCAGCTGGAGCTCGGGAGGGTGGCCTTTGGGACGTGAATATGATAATCGAGCATTGCGCAGAAATACAGACTTTTCACGACTCGTGCATTTTAACAGTCACATAATAGTGGCATAGTAGCGAGAGTAGGGGGTGGCATAGTAAATTTATTTTGTATTGAATTTTGTCGGGACCGAGCAAAAGTGGTATAATAACGAGAGTGGCATAGTAGCGAGGTGGCATAGTAACGAGATTTGACTGTATTTCAATCTATAAAACAAAAAGGCACCAAAGGTAAACAAAAGATTTCGCCTCTGAGCTATCAACAGTAGGAGTGTGGGACGGCCGTTTTGTCCTCTTTATGGACTCATCAGTCACACACTGTTGATAGCTCAGAGGCAAAATCTTTTGTTTACTTTGGTGTCTTTTTTGGTTTATTGATTAATTTATAACAGGAACGTTAATATTTCTTTATAATGCTTGTTATTTCTTTCAAATAACAGATACATTTCTGTTGTTTTCTCTAATTTGTAATGCCATTGTCCAACTTAAAAATACTTTAATTTTCTATAATGTAACGTCACATGAACGCCTATTTAATCTTATCTGAAGCTCATAATAATAATTCTTGCATTATAGAAATATATCTTATATTTGTAATAGAATTAAAAACAATTGTAAGATATTTGAACTTTATTTTCGAGTTTATTTATTTATTTATTTATTTAATCTTCATAATATTTTAAAATAGCCTCATAAAAAATTATTTATCAAAATAAAGAGTTTTCTAATAATTTTTTATGAGGCTATTTTAAAATGTTTTTATTTTGATAATTTTTGGATGTCGGACTAGTTCTCACACCTCTACTTCGCCCTTTAAATTAGTGATTTCAGGATCCTCTCTTCCGCTACTAACAACCTTAAGTTTGAGACTGCTATAATCGCTTTAATATAAATGATTTTTACAACAATTAAATTACAAGAAATTTCCGTTATCTGGTTTAATTGTGGATCAGTCTTTAGCGTCTTTACCGTAATTATATATTCATAAAGATTTCAAAATGAATATTCCATGAATATATCTTTTCATTTGATCCTATATAAAATAAATGCAATTTTTGTATCTCTGTTGTAGGTCAACTAAAATGAAGGCATTTTTCTTCGCCGTATGTTTGCTGATGATTTCAGTTTTAGTAGCAGAAGCTGATTATTTCCAAGGTAAAAAAAAGTGATAAATGAAATTAAGATAACATTTGGTACAATACCTTATAAAAAGGAGAAAAAAAAGACATATTAATCAAAGGCAAGAAGGAAATCCGCTAATTCCCAATTTTATGAACAATCTTGACTTGACTTTTTCCCTTCCTTTTCTACTTTTTATTATAGAGAGAAAGCCACATATACACTCCGACATCACATTGACTAAACCGGAGAAATTGAGAATAGGTGGTCAGCCTGAAGCTCGGCCGCCTTCAGGGAAAGAATGCGACCCTCCTTTCACAAGGCTGGGTGAACCTTAGAGCCCATCAGAAGGAGAAATAACCTGGGAAAAATCCCAGCCCTCCAACGGGTATTGAACCCGTCTCCTCCAGCCTGAGTCTTGTGCCGATACCACTGGACCACCATCCCACTGTAAAAACTCTTATAAAATAACATTATATTTTGTTGAAAGATCATAATTTGTTTTACATCTTTTGAGCATCTCAGATATTGAACTATTTTGAGGTATCACCTCTCGTCAGCTGAGATATCTCAAAAGATTTGAAATTCTCTCATTCATATCAACGTAGATTAATTTAACATCACTGTGGCACTTCTGCTGGAGGTTCTATTTTTCATTCTCTTCCCTTTTCCCTTCACGTACTGGTTCTTCCAAATCAATTTTTGGGCCTTAGTATTAACACCTTATCACGAACAACTATTTAAAAAACGAGAAAATAATGTTATTAATAAAATTTTCACTTCTAAAACTAATAATTTAGCTTTATGCTACAATTATGGAGAACTTATTCTTTTTTTTTTTACTTCTATTATTCAGAACTTCAGAAGAGAGAGGAGGATAGCGTAAAAAATGTTGAGGCAATGAATCAAATTGACGACGGTGAAGAACCACTTAAAGAACTGTATCAAGATTTCTTACAAGAAAACAGCCCAGCACAAATACGAAGTAAGTATTTTTTTCAGTATTATTATCATAACAGTTTTTACAAACACACAAAAATAAACTTAGTATTTCAAAGTTTAGACTGGAACGTTAATTAAAATCTCTGCTTATTGCTTTGCCCTTACAAATTTTTTATATTAACTTATAAGTTAGGATGACCAGACGTCCCATATTTTAATGGTTATAAAAAATTTCAAGATAGCTATTTATAACTGTATTTCTTAGTTTTATTTCAGCCGTTGAGAAAGTGAGAAACTGTGAAGAGATAAACGTATTTTCACTTGAACCACCTGCATTGAGCTCACGTTTCTGCATTGAGTAATATTGATTCATTCGATAAGCGTTTTTACAGTGAGCAATTTTGACTCATTCGCTGAGCGTTAGAATTGTTACAGATTTGTAAGCAAACATTTGAAAATAATGATGCAATAATGGTAAACCACCGCTCAATTTTACCCTATTTGGTAAGCACCCCCCCCCCCCCCCCACACACACACGCAGACAAATAAAATTCAGGGCCCAGATACCAAATGCAAAAACCGGCTCCTCCCACACAATAGCTCTATGGTCAAAATCAAGATTCTTAGCCAAAAAATATCGCGAAACACTATACATATTTCTCCCTTTTAAACATGCCACACACAGTTATTATCATTATTTTTAGAGTAAAGTAATTTAACACCAACATCTACTTTTTCCATCTCTACCCGAAAGTTTAGAAGAAATTCGCTCTATGAAAATATTGTAATGGATTCTTACAGTAGCTCGAATCAGACGGTTAAAGCATAAAAGTAATTTATGTAAAATGTAGACTTAATTATGTGAGTGTATATATATATATATATATAAAGTCCAGAAGTGTTAGGCTAATTCATATATTTGTTTTTTTGTTTTTACGGTTAAGACCTCAGCCCGAGCCCCATTGACAGCCGGGCCCCGGTGCTGAGGGACCAACATGCCCCTCCCTTGCGGGGGCCCTGCTTGTAAGAAGCAGTCTTTACAAGCTTTTCAGTAAGAGTAGAATTTATTTCTTCCAAGTATGTTTATGTTTATGCAGTGAATGTGGGTGGCAGGGAAGCCAAGCACTGAGACTGGAGGCCTATTTTTCTCCTAAGTCAGTAATGTAGAAATAATAAAGTGTTGGTTGATTTTGTCTGCTACTTTAAGGAGTCCCATATTTAAGGAGTCACCTCTGGAGCTCTTGAGGTTCCGGACAAATTTCTTACATACCTATTAATAAATAAGGTAAAACATAAAATCTTCACAAGAAACAGTTAGTTCGAATAACCAAATTGATTTTAAAATTTGTAATGAGAATATAAATAGACTATTACTTAATAAAGACGAGAGTATGCAAATTGTTAGGGATGCTAATTTGAAAAAAAAACAAAACAGGTTATATTTTTCTCTTTTGTATACATTAATATAATTATCATTTATTTAATCACTATTATTTTCCACTTTTCTGTTTTCATTCCACTCTTCCTCTCATTCCTTTACTTCATTGTAAGTGCAAATATCAACTGATTTCATACTTTTGTTGTTTCTAGTACAATAGGACCCCGTATTCGCTGATTCAGTATCCGCGGTTTATCGCGGATCGAAAAGAAAATTGGAAAATTAAAGAAATAAACGATACATAAGTTTCAAAAGCAGCGCCAAACGAGAACAGGACAAAAAATGGTGAAAGCCAAATAGTCCAAACACTTGACTCAACTTTGTTCGCATACCCACGCTTCCCTGCAGAACTTGTCTCCATTCTGCTTTTAGCGTTCTCGCTGTTCGCTTTAGTTGCAGCTTTATCGTAAGTGTTTGTGTTCAGAAAACCCTTATTTATCGCAATAAAGATCTCAAAACAATAGAGCAGTGAGGCTGGTAGTGCTTCTAAGCCTAAGAGGGGCCATGACGACCTTTCTGTGATGTCCTTTCCAAGTGAAAATTCTGGATATGATTGAAATAGAACAAAAAATACATTTTATTATTCCTTTATTGAATGTCTTACTGTGCGTAATTTACCAATTAAACTTTATGTATATTACACGAATATCACGTTATGTACAGCGCTCTGTATTATTCGCGGTTTCACGTGACCGCGGTAGGTCTTTGAATCTATCCCCCACGAATACTGGAGTCTTACTCTATTTGTAAGTACATAAGTTTTCCGTATTTTTATATACTTATTTTATATATTTTTTTGGTGCTTATGGAGACTAGTAAAAGCTTCGATGGACTGATACTTCGAAATCTGCAAATTAATTCTTAGTAAATTAGTTTAAGTATATATTAAATAATTAGAAATATTAATCAATAAAGTCTTTTTCAATAAGCTTTAGTTGAATCGTTATCCTGTATTCAATTATTTTTATTGTTTTTGTAACAGGCATTCCGAAAAGTTATGAAGAAGACGTGGGAAATGCAATGAACCAAATTGACGATGACTTCGAACCATCAGAACAACAGTATTTCTTATCTGACACAGACAGAGCACAATACAAATGTAAGCAAACTTTAGTATTACTTGATTCTTCCATTTATGTGTTTGAACCATTGTTGTCAGTTTGTTAGCGAATATTGATTTCAGATGAAGAGACAATATTGAACGGCCATTTTGGTTTTCATTCGTACTATTCGATGAAAAACTGAAATAACTGGAAAAACAGATGGAGAAAAAGAAATAAGAGATGAACGATCTAGAATGGTAATTTGTTCTAGATTTGAAGACATTATTTTGAAAATATTTTATATTCACAATTTTATACATTTTATTACAGTTTTCTCAACTAAAGCAGATCTTTGGTGGGATTAGTGCGCGATGGATTGCTACTTCCAGGAATTCTCAGCGACATCTATTGCAAAACATTAAAATAGAAAAGAACAAGATCTTCGGCTTTTTTTTTCTTAATTTTTTTTTATGGAAAATATCTCGAGACTTAGTCCGATTAATGAGTTTCAATCGTAATTATTTATCATATTTATTTTTCATGTGGTTATTTGAAGAAGTTTAGTTTTGCCGTCGTTTCAATGCCTCTACCTCACCAGTGGCGTATATAGAATATATTTTCGGGGGGGGGGGCAAGATTAATGTAAGGTTAAGTTAAGTAATTTTAAGTAGACACCCCATGGAAACCTATCCGTTTAACCAAAAAAAAAAAAAAAAAAAGAGGGGGGGGGGGACATACCTTCATTATTTCGGGAGGGGGGGGGGCTTAGCCCGCCCCCCCCCTTATATACGCCCCTGCCTCACACACTATGAGTGTTGCAGTGCTAGATGATGGCCGTTCTGGCGTGGTCGTGCGGTCTCGGCGGCGGCCAGCCGTGGCGTCCAATGCGCCAGTACCTGGGTTCGAATCCCGGTCGTGGCATGGTTGTTTCTTTCGTCTTCTTCTGTGTGTTGTGTCCGCTGGGGACCCGAAATCTGCTCTGTAGGTAGTGGTGCCCATTTGTCTTCTATATGTTACAGGCTATAGTGCTAGATGATGTTAGTGCTTACTGATGAGTCAACAAATCTGAAACAGCTATTCCTGAGACACAGAATATTTCCAGAACAATTTTAAGACAATCAAAATATTTTCATGATAAAACGAAAAGAAGTTTATCGCCTAGAAGTAAAGCATACAATTTAAAAACAAAATGGCGTCCTAATTAATGTTGGCCTGATCCTAGGAATAGAATAAAAAGAAATAAACAAAAAAGGAAATTTTCTCGTAATAATATTTTTCTGAATTTTACCTTTATATGTAGATTAATATGTATCTTAAAGGTTATTGGGAAATTAAGATATAATTTCTCCAAAAACTTACATTATTTCTTCGAAATGTAAAAATACATTCTTGTTTCTTAACTTTTTATTTTCAATATTTCGGTCTCTTTTTCAGAGGTCTTCTTCAGGATCTATCAGGACAGAAAACCTTCTTTTCCTCTACAGGATTTTCGTTAGTGTTTTCATTACAAAATAACAACGAGGCGTGAGTTATATTGTTATTTTGTAATGAGATCATTAACGAAATTAAACTGTAGAGGAAGAGGAAAAGAAATTTTCCTGTCCTCTTAGATCCTAAAGAAGATCTCTGCAAAAGAGATCGAAATATTAAAAATAAAGAAGTTAAGAAGAAGCATATGTGTTTTTGAAAAAAACTAAAAACAAGAATAAGAACAGCACCTGAATAAATAAATTGTCTTTCTGAATTCATTATCGGAGGGATTTGGAACGGCCGTTTCGTCCTTCAAGGGACTCATCAGCCCAATCCGACTTCCCCGATAAAAGACCCAGAAAGGCAAGAGCTTATCGGTGGCCTTCAGATAACTCTTGCCTTTCTGGGTCTTTTATCGGGGAAGGCGGATTGGGCTGATGAGTCCCTTGAAGGACGAAACGGCTCTTCCCAATTCCTTCCGATAATGAATTCAGAAAGACAATTTATTTATTCCAGTGCAGTTCTTATTCTTGTTTTTAGTTTTTTTATTGTTACATTCACGGCATGTAATTTTTTTTATTCATATGTGTTTTTATTGTGAGTTTATTTGTTTATTTATTTTTTTTCGTTTCAGATAAACGTTTTGTTCCTTATTTACTGACTCAAGCTGAAAAAGGAATTTGCTTCATGATCTGCGGGTTCAAAAAATGCTGTGGAAATAGAGGTGCTTGTGGATGCAAATGAAAACACATCTTCAGAAGATATTGAAAGGATGAGATGTGGCGTTTTAAATAACATATTTCTATTTCCTTACATGTTGTACTTTTATTGTTTATGTAAAGCACTTTTAAATTTTAAACACAGTTAGCATTTGAAGAACATTCCTAATAATTACAAATTGAAGTCTAAGTTCAGTATCTGTAATTTCAATAGAATCAATATTTGCTTTCATGCGAATATTTTTTTTGAATAAATATTATTGTATTGCAATATTTCATTTTTTTATTATTTATTTAATAAATTACTTATTTACTAATTTTAGAACAGTCCTAGAAGTTGTCAAATTAATTAATTCGACCAACGGGACTAATTGAGGTCGGATTGTCATCCCGACGTTCACCCGCGTTTAACCCCCGAGTAAGACTCCCGGTACCCATTTGATAGAGGGCTGGTTGAACCCTGGAAACAAATAAATAAAAAAATAAAATAAAATGAAATTAAATAAACAACAGAAAAATAAAAGCTATTAACTTTTATAATCATTACATTGTCAATTTTCTAACAAATTATCATTTAAAGATAATATAATGCAATATAACATAACATTAAAATGAACAATTGAATATTAAATAATAATTCAATTAACCAATAATAAAAATAAATAAATAAATTGCAACAAACAGTAATTAGAAAAAAGTTTAATTAATCCATTTTTTTCCCTCAGTTATTATTCTTTCTTGAAGTAGAGATTTTATAATGTAGATATAATTTTTTGTATCTTTGTCATTTTGGATTTAAACTGATCAAAAATTTTGTTAATTCTTTCTGTTTTTTGTTCTTAAACCAAAATTATTTTTTTGAGCTCTCATTTTCTTGACTTTGAATTTTTGTTTTGTTACGTGGGCGAATCGAATTTTCTTTTTTTATAAATTTGTAAAAAAAAAAAAAAAAGAAAAAGAATTTTAATAAAATTTTATTCTAAGAAGAATCTTTTCTCCAGGTAAAGGAATTCTTTTTGCACTGCAGGTCGTACATTTTTATCTTTGTTTACCTGTTAAGCAGCGTAACATCTGTAATAAACGATAAATTGAATATCACAAACTTTTTATAAGGCTTCAAATTGAAAGATAGACAAAACCTTTCGAGACAATGGAGTCTAAAGAGATTCAAGAATGTGCCTATATTACTTCCTATGTGTTATTTTGTTTTATTTGTAATTTGAGTCGATTTTTAACTTTCAAATTCATATCTTTAATATTAGTGTATTGAGACATCTGAGTCTTTGTAAAAATTATGTATTATAAAAGCGTTATTTTGTCTGTCATAAGACTTTACGTTTTTCCAGTTTTGTGACCAAACTAGAATAGATAGATTGGTCATGTAAATTGATAAAATGTAGATATTTTTTAAGACAAACAATATGCTACAAAAATCTTTCGAAAAAAGTTTTTGGTTTCCAAGATGGCGCCTTTTAAAGGGTCAAATTTTGACTTTTTCTCAATTTAAACGAAAAATATAAAAGATGGAAGAGAACATTATATTGAGAAAATGTTGGTATTTGAAAGTTCTATCGAACGAGGTATCACTCATTCACAAACGTTTCTGCGTTTGCAAGATACATGCAAAAATGTGTGTGGCACAACCCCAGGTGTGAGGCGCCAACCTGCAATACACCTGAGTTAAGCGGAGAAGGTCACAACGGGCTGGGAAGTCGTGTATTCTCCGATCTCTATATTGAAATAAATAAATAAAGTTTGTTTTTTGAATGCTGTATATGCAAGGGTTCCGGAGCGAAGCGACGGTACCCGGCTATTATTATTATATATTATAAAAACGTTATTCTGTCTGTCATTCTGTAAGCAAAATGTTAAATTACAAATTACTAAAATGTTACTAAAATAGAGAATCTATTCATAAAAAATGAAAACATATTAAACAACTGTCCAATTATACTGATTGGCGACGTAAATATAGATATTTTCAAAATGAATAAAAACAATGCAGTACGGAAATATATAAAACTTATGTGCAATAATGGTTTCAAAAATCGTCCTCACGGAACAACAAGAAACAACTGTACAATTCATGGAAATACGAAAACAAATATAGATCTTATTTTCATAAATAAACATGATATCAAAACACCAGGAATAATAGGTAAAGAACGAATCGGATAAGAGCTGAAAATGAGAAAATAACAGATCCAAATATAATCTATAAAGAACTAATCAATGATATTAACAAAACAAAATTCATGAAAATCTACATATATAAAAAGAAAAGTCCTGATTCACTCACTGATGACTGACTCATCAACGCCCACCCCAAACCCTTGGACCTCGAAAGCTGAAATTTGGAACAGAGGTTTCCTTTATGATGTAGACAAGGAATGAGGCCGGATTTTTTGAAATTCTTACGGGATAGAGAATAATCTGGCAAACTGATGAAGAAGTGTATGGTGGCAACCCCAGGTGTGTGGCGCCAACCCGCAATACACCTGAGTTAAGTGGAGATGGCCACAACGGGCTGGGAAGTCGTATATTCTCCGATCTCAGTATTAATTTACTAAATAAATAGTTTTTTTTTTTTAATGCTATAGATGCAAGGGTTCCGGAGCGAAGCGACGGTACCCGGCTAGTATATTTAATAATTACAATATTATAAATATATTTTTTTTAAATACTTTTTGATTTGTAACTAGGCCCCGGTATACAGATTGATCGATATAGATGTTTGAAGAAGAGATATGTTGAGATGGATGTTAGATGAAGTAGAGTTCGGGGATCTAAAGTCTTCCTCTCTCTCTCTGCCTGATATCGTTCGGCGTCTAACCTCTGTCTCTCTTCTGTCTCTTCCGTTGTTTCATTAGTTCTTGACCGTCTTTTACGTTCGGCTTCATTCTTTCGATCCAAATTTGTCTGTTGTACTCTTTCCAATCGTTTCCTCTCAATATCTTTCTTAATACACTGAAGCTCGGTTACAACGCGGTCGTTCGGATCCAAGATTTCGAAGATCGCGATATAACCGTGATATAACCGATCTTTCATTACTTCGCGAGGTCAAATGTCGTACATCGCACCCTATTATTGCCCACACGATTCCAAATCGATTTAAAATGGTCATTTCGCGATTCACTACATCATTCAGAGCTATGTGAGAGAATTTTATATTTATAAATACATAAATCATTACCTTTTCAACACTTTGAAGGTGATCTATATTAGCCAAAATCAATTGGCGCCATCTTGTACAAACGACGAGTCACGTGGATTGAAACTAGGTATTCATACGCCTGTTAGATTACATGGGCCTCTTTACTGGATGTCATTGGCAGAAAAATAGATCTCGATATTCATTTTGGTTAAACGAAAAAGTCCGCGACTTTAATCTCCTACATTTGAAATTTTCGGTTGTTCATGTTATTGCCGTTGCTATTGACTAGACAGCAATGATCCTATGGTCTAGTCGCCATCTTGGTACCCCACTGATACTCCACAAGAGTCTGGATTCTAATTTTACCAAAAATGTTTATCTATTCGCCCTGGGGATCATCTGGAAGGTGATTAATTCTATCTCGCTTTCCGAGTATCTATGGCCCTGCGAAAGACTACAGGAAACCACCGCAGTAAAATTTTGGCTAATATGCGGTAGCTGTCTAAGCCCAGACATATATAATACTTAGTGAAGAAAATTATTAAGTTTAAAAAAAAATAAATATCTATCTATGGTAAAAAATAAATAATCTATCTATCTGGCTTATTTTATAACAAATAAGAATATACAGTAATACCTTGAGATACGAGCATAATCCGTTCCAGGACCGAGCTCGTAATTCGAAGTGCTCGTATCTCAAATCATTTTTTCCCATAAGAAATAACAGAAAATAAATTAATCCGTTCCGGCCCTCTAAAAAAACTCCCTTCTTAGTGCTAGTAATAACGGAAAAAAATATGTTTTTAATTGCTGTAGAGATACATACACACACAAAAAAAATTATAGTATTTAAGGATTCCTGTGACATAAAATAAAATGTGGTTTTAATTATGAGTTCTTACTGACAGATGATACAGCAGCGGCTAATGACGGCATGTGCGGAGGAGGAAGGGAGGAAAGAGAGTTGGCCCGTACACTTGATTCCTTACTGTACCTTACACGTACACTACAATAACTTATATAAACTTAGAATTAACTTAACTTGCATATTTTTTTTTTACTTTTCTATTTTTAATTTTTTTGCTTTTTCGATTTGTATTCTTTACTTTTCTTAACTTTTTTCTCCTGACTACCCTCACTCTCACTTGGCTCTGGCCTTTTAATGAAATACCTATTGATGGAGATTTGTTTCTGTCTCCCTTTCAAAATGTTACCGAAATGAGTAAGGCATGTGTCGTCAAAAATTCATTTTTGATCACCCAGGCCACCCAGTGTATGCGTCTGTAAGCGTGCTCGTATCTCGGAATACTCGTATATCGGGACGCTCGTATCTCAAGGTATTACTGTTTTATGTTTTAAAATCTTCGTACGATTTAAAACTCCAGCAATGTCATTCTGGAACACGGAACAGAATAGATTTTAAGGTAAAACAACGATAACACTCTCTGCCGGAAGAGACGACATGTTATTCTGGGATTTTTGTTTTGAGAAGTATTTTTTTGAAAATTAAATCGTGTGTGGATCTGTATTCCCAATTATATTTGATCCATTAACGGATCTTTTTGAAACTTGGTATGTTTATTTAAAGACAAGAGACAATATAACTTTAAAAAATATAAATTAATAAGCACTTTTCCATTTTTGCTTCTCCTATAAGAATTTTCTTTGCCTTTCGCCAGTAGTGGATTCCTCTAACATTGATGAGCCACATTGTATTGAGAGACAATTCCTAATCTGGGTACAGATTGTTTGATTTGACCCATCAAATAACAGTTAATAGCTGATTAAAGGTTACATAACTATATTCAAATAACAAATACAAATATTCATTTATACAGATGTGATCTGTCAGTATATATTAGAAAGGCTACGATTAGGCAGCTGTGAAGAATTCGGAAATTGGGTCAAGGTGCTTTCGGCAAAGTTTATTTACTTTAGCTAAGCAGCTTCACCCAATTTGCGAATTCTCCGCATCTTGGTAATCGCAGTTAAAATTCTAACTTAATTCAAATGACGAACTTAAGGAATTGTAGCACATAAATATGACCTTTTAATACATCATTTGCGATTTAAAAAATTATAGGAAGCCGAGATAAAACCAAAAATTGATTAAAATTACTTTTGTATCCAATTATAATTTATTTCTAAATAAAACAATTCAAGATATGGTCTTGTGTTTTTAGAAAACAATAAAATGCCACATTCGTGATAGTTGAGAAAAGCTTTAAATAAAAGTAGAAGCAAAAATTGTTTCAGACTGCTCTGTTTTTTCCTGTGACTGCAAATTTTCTGAGAGTTTCCCAATTCCATTCCTCGGATAATTACAGCGATGCATGGTGAAGTTCCACCAAATTCTTTTCACTGTCAGTGGATGAGTCGCTACTTCTAGTCGAAGATCCACAGATTTTCAAATAATAGCTGGTGTGCGCTAAGCACAAAAAGACAATAGCTTATCGAGGAATTATTGATGATGTATCATGTTACTAAAAAGGCTACGATTTGTTAATGAATGTGTAACGTAATATCCCGCATCACTTAGCTTGTGTGGAAGTATTTTCTCAAAATGGCGGCTTCATAGAGAAGAAAAAAAAAACATGGGCTGATGTAATAATCTTTGAAAATTTTTTTTAAAAGACAAGAAGCTTCAATGGTATTAGCACTTCGAAAAGTTACTCTCGTAACTTGTAGTGTAGTTTGTAAAATACACTATACTACAAGTTGAAAGAATAATTTTCTTAAGTGCTAATCCCCTTGAAGATTCGTGTCGCTTAAATTCTTTTCATTTTCAATATCACAGGATTTGCAGGTAATCAAACATTAGTATTCTTGGAAACGAAATGTATGTACAGTGAAACTTGGATAATTCGAACTTGTTTAATTCAAAATTCTTTGATAATTCGAATTTTTTTGCTCGGTCCCTAGAATTCTGTATTAAAATAATGTTAAAAAATCGTGGATAATTCGAATTTTTCATACGATTGTCCTTAAAATATTACGGTAAAAATTGTTCCTGAGACTTTTCTCAGCTAAGATACTTTATTTATTTTAACGGTCTTTCTAAGGAAAACAAAAGCGAGGGTTGGAATGTCACTCTGTGGGGATTTCCGAGGATTTTTCTGTCCACCCTCTGTTGTTACCGTCCTCCCTCCCACACCCCTTCGGTCTTAAGAGTCACGTGCGCCTCCTGTGAATGATTTAATGCGGCTATATATATTTTTAGTTTTTGTGCTTTAAGTATTGTTTATATGCTCTTACTATGCCATCAAAAGCTAAAGCTCCTTCTAAGTCATTAACATTAGCTGAAAAGGTAGCGGTGATTAAGGAAGTGGAAAAAGATCTTAAAAAGAAATCGGAAATCGCCAAGGAATTTGGAATTCCATCCAACATATTATCGACAGATTTGAAGAACAAAGATAACATCTTGAGCAGCAAAACTGGCAATGGAAAGAATAGAAAAAGAACGAGAGGTTAGAATCATATGCTAGGACACAAAGATTGCATTTAATGAAGCAATTAAAAATATCTGCCTTTTTTTTTTTTGAAAGTGATTAAGCTAATAAAAAATGTTTGATTTAATGGAAAAAAAAATTAGCACTATTCTTAGATAAAGTTTATGTGTTAAATCTTTGATTGTGGATTTAATCTTTTTTATTTATCTCTTCTGCTTGAGAGAATATATGTAATTCGAATTTTTGGATAATTCGAACTTTTTCTCTGGTCTCTTCAGCTTCGAATTATCCAAGTTTCACTGTATTTCTGTAAATGCGAAAAAATATTTTTCGTCTGGTTTTCAAATCAATGTATTAGCAATAAAACACTCTAAAGTTAAATAATGTATGTAATTTTACTTTATTTAGCTTCAAGTACATAATTCTACTGTACATTTGAAAAGCAACTGATTTGTAATTACAAGTAGTAAAACTTTAAAAAAATTGTTATTGAGCTTTTTTGATGTATATACGTTTGTTCGTTCTAACCTAGTTTGGTGTATAGCATGACATCATTGCCATTTAATACGCTTGAGCTGAATTCAATATGGCGGCCAACCGGTTGACGCACAGCAAAATGGTTCCTCCTACGCCTAACATGTTTCTAGCATGAACAATTTTACTCAGCATAACTGCTTTCCATTTTATAAGGGGTGCTAAGCGATTTTCGCCTCACCCTGTATTATTATTTATATTGTGATATTAAAAAAAAAAAAATTGTGGAGAATTCTACGAATTAGGCTTTATCAATTATGTAATTTTTTCCAGATAAAATCCTTCTTTCTTTGCAGTCGCTTGCACAAATATTCAGAACGACATTTAAAACTATGAATCATTATTACATAAAAGCCTTTTATTTATTGTATCTTAAAAATTAATCTTTTAAAGAGTTGCTAAAATTACGTTGTTTGATTATTCTCATAATAATAATAATTTCATTTTGCACTCCCGGTAGCTCAAGTGGTAAAGTATCTTCCTGGGGACTGGGAGAACAGGGTACAACAAAGAATGGAGATTTTTGCTTATAAAAATTTTTGCTTATTTTTCCTTCAGATGGGCCTGGGGTTCATTCTGCTCGGATTTGAACTCTTATTTCAAAAGGGTTTCTTACAGGAGCTTTTCGGCTAGCGATCGTAGCAGCCTGTACCTTTTATTTTGATGAGAATAAAGACGTGCTGTTGTAACGTTTAACTTACAATTTTAATTTAGTCAATATCAATGTAGGAATTTAAATTCTATCACATAGAATTGTTAGAGTGGAAAGAAGCACGGATCTTTGTTAAATTTACAACTTCAAAATCCAATGTTCAATTTCAGTTACCGTGTAGGAGGAAATACAGTAAACTCTCGATTATCCGCGGGCGGCTTATCCGCTTTGCGGATTATACGCGGACTTCTCTTATTTCCATTTTTTCTTACTATACAATAAATTACGGAATTAAAAAAATAAAAATAAACCTAGAATAAGTAAACAATAAGAGGCTGATGAAGTAAGTGAAGACAATTATAGACAAACAATTTAAAGAACGACCTTGTGGGCGGAGCATAGGCCTGCAGGTTACACTAAATTACGGGAGAACCTTCCCGTAATAATAAAATTTAAAAATAAATAAACAATTTAAAATAAAATAATAGGTTATAATATATGTACGGTAGTTGTATGTATTGCCATTTTAATGTAACTAAAACATGTTAAAAGCCTTTTTGTGCTGATTTTCGTCCTTTTTCATCCTAATTCCGGAATTCGCTTATCCGTGGTTGCCTCGCACCCAATTCCGCCGATAATCGGGAGTTTACTGTATACTATACACCTCAAAAGATGTTATAAAATTAATAGCATGCACGTAAAGTTATCATGAATTGGGTTTATATGGTAACAGAAAAAGAAGACTGGAATGTACCGCAAGTCTTCATTTTAGGTTTCTGATACCATGAAGCCTTATATCCCCGGTTTGTCTGTGTGTCTGTGGACAAAGTATCAACTCAGCAACCACGAGGGCTAGAGACTTGATTAGGGTGTCGTTGAAAAGGTCTTGCCAAGAGTAGTTCAGAGCCGTAGAGTTTGTGTCTCTGGCTGGTCGCGCTCCAAGGTAGCGATAGCGATTAGTAAACCAATCACAATGCTTCGCAACGGCTTCTGATACGTGAATGAAGAAAATTATTCAAAACTTCTTGAATTACGTCTATTAACAAGGTTTCAGCTAAGAATGACGATTATTCCATATAAATAGTAAGTACAGATTGAGTCACCTTTACGTTAGAATAGACTGCGTCGAGACACATTCCAAACCTGGTGGTGCTTCTGGAAGGTGAGACGAGCTTGAGATTAAATTCTTGTAGAAGTGGTTCTAATTTAGTCGAAGATGTTAAAATGTCTTCGTTAAAATATCTTTGAATTTAAACGCAACCGACTTTTCACTCGGATTATTTATAAGTAGGTTTTTTTTTGTATTAACTTTTGAATAATATTCTTCATTCACGTATCAGAAGCCGTTGCGAAGCATTGTGATTGTTTACTAATCGCTATCGCTACCTTATTTCTTTCACAAATTATACTGCATCAAGCTTATTGCATAGAACATTAGCTGAAGTTAAGCCTCGCTTAGTGTCTTGTACAATCACGGTAATGTTTACACGTAGGTCTTTAGGGCAATAAAAGAATGATTTTAATATATTCCGGAATCGATCACTTCCTTAAACAATCACTAAAAAAAAAAAAAAAAAAAAAAAAAGACCGTATCCCTAACACTTTCTTACCTATATCCGGTTATCATTTATTTCGGAAGGAGAAGTAGGCTACTTAACATATAAGTAATGAACTATGATTCTCAATACATCGGAAGCGCAGTGGTGCCTCAAAGGAAAAAATACACAATGAAAAACTCACCAATGAGTGAGAAAATCCATGTGCCAGCGAGAGCGGCCTCAATGAATTTTTTTAAAGCCTAAGACTTCAAACTGCGCATGTTAAAAAACAACAATGGATGTATTGTTCATACTAGCCTCAGTATGAAGACCTTGTTATTTACTGTGACTTCTCCTGGCTGATGATTGCCAACGAGCGTGAAACAGCTGTTCCAGGATGTCACTTTTGAATAATTTGGTCTCATCCATTGTTGTTTTTTAACTATGATTCTCCAAAAGGAAATCAGAATTTAATATTTATATAAAAATAGGCCTAAGTATAGAAGCATCTAATTCTTTATTTCAAAATTTATGTTAGCGATATGGAAAAAATACATTAAAAATACTACTGATCTAAGAAAGATAAATATATTTGTCAAATTGTTTTTATCCTTCTCTCGCTTCCGAAGGAATCTGTTTTCTTGAGATAAAACAGACAACAGGAAACAGGAAACAACAAGAAGCCTTCTAATATATTAAAAGTATTAAACTTCCATCCATTCATCACCAAAGGCTCAGAAGACAACGAAAAGACGTAAGAACTTTTTCTTTCCTTTCACTAGTATATGGAAGTCAATTTGAATATTAAATTTATACAAAAGTAGTCGTCGTATAAAATCAGCATAATATAATGTCTAACAGATGGATGTTGACGATCCCGTATTTTCGTGATTTCACGTAATTTACGCGAGAATAGTCTCTATCCATGTCTTCTCACAAAATATTGAAATATTTAAATGAATTATAATACGGGGAAATGCATGAGACTTTTACTACATTTTAATATAGTTTTAATAAATTGAAAACAGTCAATAAACAAACAATAAATTCATTATGTAGCATTTTTCTAGTGACAGACATTAAAAATACTAAATTCCTTGAGACCTGCTGAAGAGGCTAATGGCGAGATCTCGTGTTTTTCGTAATTCTCGCGCAAACGTGATCGTCAACATCATATGTTAGACATTATCACGAGCATTTTCCATTGAATTTATTCAGTTTAAAAGAAAAAATTCAAGAACCTTTTTTAGTCATCAAAAACTTTATAAATCAACAGGCAAAGATCAATCCTAAATTTATTAATTTTTAGAGAACAGCTTTTGAATATTTGCATGGTAAAATCGGAAAGTAATAAATAAGACAGTACGTTTTGTAAATCCAGCAACAAACCTTCAACTTATCTTTAACATAATACCGGGTGATTCATAAAGTACTGGAAAGTACTGGTAGTTTTCACCGCCCCATATCTTTTACACTACTGGTCATAAAAATCTGAAACTTTTTATATAAAA
Source organism: Thereuonema tuberculata (assembly GCA_023159025.1). Taxonomy (NCBI): domain Eukaryota; kingdom Metazoa; phylum Arthropoda; class Chilopoda; order Scutigeromorpha; family Scutigeridae; genus Thereuonema; species Thereuonema tuberculata. The sequence goes on from JAFIDM010000004.1 coordinate 51,680,646, forward strand.
TCGTCAAACATATAACAGTTATATCTTCAAGTTATTTTTTATTCATTATTATTGAAATTCATTTTATTTGCGCTCAAATATTCCCAATAAATCGTATGTTTAAATAACTGTTGTGATGTTGTTTAAACTCTGAAAGTCTGGATCCAATATTCAAATGATACAGAAACCTATTTAGGAAAATTTGATTTAAACACTTTCGTCATTAATTCCTTTGTTTAATTTTTTAAAAAAAATTATATTTTTTGAAAATGCATTCTGACAAATGACTTTTTTGGGAGACAGTCGAATAATTTTTTTGGAAAATAATTTCGATATATTGGGGGTGTTTGAACGAAAATAAAATGAATTTCAATAATAATGAATAAATAATAACATGAAATGTTATGTATATGTTTGACGATTTTATATTAAAAGTTTCAGATTTTTATGAGCAGTAGTTTAAAAGATATGGGGCGGTGAAAACCACCAGTAATTTCCAGTACTTTATGAATCACGAGTATGTGTAATGTATATTTATTGATCGTTATAAAAACGCGCCGTTAAATCGTTATAAAGAGAGTACGCGTTGATATTTTTTTTTCTTCCTTATATCCTCTCATAAGAGCTTAATTTCTACAAAAAAAGTAATAGAAAACTCACATTAAGTTAACTTACGTTCATATTACTATCAAGTTTTAGTTTTTTAAAAATTTGAAAGTTATATATAATTGTGGCATATTTCGATTAAATTTTGATGTTTGTAACTGCATCTCATCGACCAATTTTTTTTTTTTTAAGGAATCAAAACACAAGTCAAAGAATAAAGTAATGCTCTAAATCAAATTTTATATTTAAGAGTTTGTTCTTATTGTCGATTATTCATGAAATTTTAGGTAGAAAATTAACTTTAAATTCTGGTTACGGGCCAAAATGCTGTAAATTTTTAAATAACTCAAACAATAATGCACTGATCAACATCAAAAGTCATATTTAGAAGAACCTACTTATTTTCTTACTCGAACATGATTTCAGAAGCATTTATAGACACTTTTCATTTTGCGATCACTTTTTATATGAAGCCTATAGGCAATACTCCGAAGAAACTACACTGACTAAACTTTATATATGTTATATGGATGTTAAACTGACCTAGATGCTTGTAAACATTAATGTTAAGACCGACGTTTTTAAAAGTCACAGCTTTGTAGGGGCCTGACATTGGAATCAGCGAGGATCAAAATAAATATGAGTTAAAATGTTGCATTTGCTTGGAATTTAAACTTGTTATGATTGGTTGACTGATTGATGACTTCATGGATGAAATCGGGATACGTTTAATAAAAATGGCGGAGGGTTAGTATATGCGTTGGATAATGCTGTGTAGGTTCTGTTGCTTTTATATTTGTATGGCATTAAAAAATTCGTACAAGCAAAATATGGAACTAAGTTTTACTGATCTCTGTGTCCATTCTACAGTTGATTGTCGCTTTCTCCAATCTTTTTGCTAATCCATTGCTCCTGGTTAGGTATGACTAAATAGGATAATATTAATCAATTTAACAAGTAAAGCGGATTTATTCTATTTTTTTTTTCTTTTTGGCAGAAAAAGGCTAATTTGTACTATTTAGTTTAGCAATATAATTGTAGTCTTCTCGTTTAAGTCATTTTTATAACTTAAAAAAACAAAAAAACAACAAAGAAATAAAATAAATATTAAGAAATCACATTTTAGGGAAAGGCTGTAACTTTCGAACTTGTTTATTTAAAAATCGCTTGTGGTCGCCATTAAAAGCTTATTCAAGCATTTTGCCTTGTTATTATTAAGAATTTTATTTTGATATTGATGGGTAGTTCACAAGGTCAAGGGATTAAGAGATTATCTAGCATCCTGGGAAATAAGACTGTTCCTGGAATGAAGGTCTATTTGGTTCTCAGCACAGGAGGACCGAGGTGAGATAGGTTTTAGGGCTCTGGGAATCCAAAGTGCTTGTTTGTATACTTTTGTTGTTGTAAATAAAGTTAGTCAGTAAGTCAGTAGTTACCTGTTAACCTGTCTCTGTCCAACGTTATTTTAACAATGTAATATGATGCCAAAACCCGACGGACCACGATGGCCGCCCTCGAACCACGCATCAATATTTAATACTGAGGTATACCTGAGTATTGTTCTTTTAACTTACATCCTATTCCTCCTTTTTTATTTTTGACCACTCTTGGCTGACGACAACCAAAATGGCTGACAGCGACAGATTCATAAACACTTGGTATCATTTATTCGTAAATATTCTAAGTTTATTGATGATATTAATTTTCACCATGGTTTTACATTTTCGTTGCAGGTCCACGAAAATGAGACTCGTTTTCTTCTTGCTGTGTTTTTCCTTAACTACTGTTTTTGTAGCAGAAGGTGAAGGTAAGATGAAAAAGCTATAAAGGGAATTAGATTAATTAAATTACGATAGAGTTTTATTTATTTGGGGGGGGGGAGCTATTGTATTCGTTTGGTAAAATTAGGAAATATATAACGTTTTTACATATTTTTTTTTGAAAACATTACAAGTTATTAAATAAATAAAGCAAAGGAAATGCAGCACTTGAAAAAAGGTGAAATTGCCTTTCTGATTTGAATTATGCGAACGGCCGTTTCGTCCTTCTACGAACTCATCAGCCCAATCCCCGCCTTCCCTTAACAGAATCAGAAAAGGCAAGATCTTGTTAGTAACAGTCACTGCCAACCTGGCCGCGACCCCACCAACAACAAAAGGCAAGAAAATAATTGCTACGTCTCTGTCCCAATTCCTTCCCATAATCTAATCAAAAAGGCAATTTCACCTTTTATTCAAGTGCTGCATTTTCTTTGCTTTATTTACTAATCCTCACAGCACGTTAAATTTCTTTTTCTTTATTACAAGTTATTCTAACTTATTATCTAACTATTAAATTTATAAATTTTTAAGTTAATGAAAAAAGCGAATAATTGCATGAATTATAACAATAAAAAGCACTTTTCATAATATTTGTCAATAAAATAATATTAATGTAGAAGTTAAAATGTAGAATAGATTCTAAACGGCCAAACACACAAACTATTTTGTGTCCAATGAAGAGTTTTTATGTATGTCCATATGTCACACGCACAGCATTAGTGTCACACGCACACGCACACCATCGCTGACTATCCGTGAAGCTCTCTTGGTTATGTTCCATCTTGTGAAATGTCACGACAATAGCTGAACAACAGTAAATATGATCGGGTGTCAGCTGAGTTCCTGGACAATTTTCTACAGGTCTCATGTTTTAGAATATTAAAAAAAATAAAAAGATTTATGACTAGATTTCGAACCGGACATAAAATGTATTATCTTGTGATTGTTAAGAGATGTTCAAATTGAGAATTGTAGGATTACAGCAAATTGAAGCATTAGAATAAAAAAAATGTAAATTTTTGTTCTTCTAAAAAATAAAAAAGCGTGATTAATATGGAGAATTTTATTTTATTTGACGGTAAAATAATAAGAATTTTATTAAACTAGTTGACCCGTGCGAATAATTCGCAACAAAAAAAAATCTTTGAGAAATAAATTGTTTCAATATATTGTCAATAGATGGCGCCTTCTCCATTTTTATAAAAAGGTGTTTAAAATATAGTTTTTTTAACGCAAACATTAATTTTCAACAATTTTTTTTATTTTTCGTCATTAGAGGTGAACGCAATCTTCAAAATGATGTCTCAATCATTGATTTTGATGAAGTATTAAGGGAGATATGGCGTACCAACACAAAAACACCTTTGAGAAATAATATATAAGGATATGTTTGCAGTCTTAAGATCATATTTCCTTCAGCCATAACTTTTTCAGATGACACACAATTATTCGTTATAATTTTTAATTACATTCAAAACATTAATTAAAAACAGATAACTCTATTACTATAACGTTACATGTGTTCTTTTTCTTCTATGATTCAGAACTTTTGAACCAATACGGCGGATATGAAAACAATTTACAGGCCGTGAATCAAATAGACGATGACGAACCCTATGCAGAACAATACGATGATTTCTTAACCAGTAATGACCAATTGGAGTTAAGAAGTAAGGTTACTTTCAAAATTAATTATAATTAGACAATCGATGTTTACAGAAATCGAGGTGTTTTTGGTCTAAGAGATAATAAGTTTCAATTGCCATAATGGATATATAAAGAAATTAAGAATTAATACAATTTTTAGATATGAATATATAAAACAATCCCTCTAAACAAAAACAAAAAAGAAAATATATGTATATAGTGCATCGACTTGAGATTAAACCCACTTAGCAATCACTGTAAACTTATATAAGAAAGATCACATTGTCAGCCTGATCGTTTTAATTATTTTAATTACATTACAACTTTAGTTTAAATCGAATAAATGTGGGTTTTTTTTTTTTTCACTACTGTTAAGATATTTTTATCAGGCATTGTATTTTTGACGATACGTATATAATTACAACTTATATAATTTGCTAATTTCGTCTGTCTGTCTGTCCGTAACTCGATATAATTAAGCTATTAAGATAGATCCAAGGTTCTCAATGGTACCATTGAATCAAGGGTACTCAAATTGGATGAAATACTAGTTCATTTTGTCATTCCATGTTGTTTCCATGAAATTTTACCTGAAATTCTAACAAAACATACGTTCAAAACCAAATAATTTTGTTACCACTGCATCCATTTTAATGAAATTTGGCATACTTACTCAGTTGTTTACGCTGATTTAGAAACTCAAAACCATTTTTGCCGTAGAAGCTTCGTTCACAAGTTAGCACAGTATGTAGATTACATTTACTTTATATTTGATAGTTGATAATAAAATGATTTTTCTGATTTTTTTTATGCCTGTCGTCCGACAGGCTTTGCTGCTAGTAATTTTAATAATCGCATACAATTTTTACTATTTACATTATAAGTTTAATCAGAGGAATAAACTTTATTATTTAGTGTAACTGCGTATTCAATGGTTGAGGGAGTTCGTGACGTCATTGGTGATTGTTAGATAGGAGGCCATTAGGATTATTAGTAGGTATTGATAGTTGGTATTGTATACAGGGTGATTCACGAAGATATGCAGAAACTTCGGTAGCTCATTCTACATGTTAAGTAAAGAAAAAAAAGTTATATAAACGTAAGTCCGGAAATGCTTTGGTATCGAGTTACGGCTAGCGAAAGATTTCGCCCATAATGTAGTACAACAATACGCACATGGACTACACCTCAGTTGGTAGCTCTCACAATAAATCAAAACAATGCAATTCACATTATTGTTGAAGAGCCGTTATTGTGTTGCCAATTTTGTTGTAGGTTCCACGTGGGATAAGCTTCAAACCACTAGGAGATACAGTTCTGCGACATGTTTCATTCGATTTTTCAGGTCAACAACCATAAGAAACCACTGATTTCGCCCCTTAATTTACCTTCCCAGACTTCCAGCAAGTCTTCATTTCACCCAGGGTACTATATTATGGGCGAAATCTTTCACTAGCCGTAACTCGATACCGACGCATTTCCGGAGCTATGTTTATATAAAGTTTTTTTCTTTACTTTTACATGTAGAATGAGCTCCCGAAGTTTCTGCATATCTTCGTGAATCACCCTGTTTGTATTGGGGGAAACCTTCATAGATTTCATTTTCGAATGTATTTTTGATGACTTTTTTTACTAAACATTTTACATTGGTGGTTGTCGCATAACACTGAATAGCAAAGTCATTCGAAAAAAAAAAAAGAAAATAAAAGTTTTATATTACTATTATGTTAAGTTATATATACTGTTTTTTATTCAGATCTTCAGATGGCAGAGGAAGAAAGTCTGAATCAAATTGATGACGATGACGAACCGTATGCACAACAATATGACGATTACTTGTCTGGTAATGGTCAACCTAGAAGTAAGAGTATTTCAATATTTTTTAATTAGATATTTCTTTATAGATATTGAAGCAGTTCTGATTTAGTATGGAAGCTTCGGTAGTAATGTTTCCTAGTGCTATAAGTAAATTTTATACTGATCTTATTAATCCCCCATTAAAGTTAACAATAATCCCCCATTAAAGTTAACAATAAGTTAACATCAGTGTTGCAAGTCTCTCGACCCAGTCTTGTCCGTTAACGTTTTATTGTTGTTATTTTTAAAAATTAAAATTTAATATTTTAATTACATAAAATTAGCAGCAAAGTCCATAAACTTAAAAGTGAGTTGTATCTTATCAAAGATAGCAGTTAGGAACACAGTCCATGTAGCAAAGACTGTTGGGCCATTGTGGCAATTGGTTGGCAGTGTTGAGGATTAGTTGGGACAACAGTCTGTGCTACATGGAAGAGTCAACAATCAAGAGTAATATGTTAAAGTTTTGTTTTTCCTCACTGATAGCTACTTATTTAGGCCTAATGATTCCCAATAAAAGATTAGTAATTGACCCGTGCGAATTATTCGCAAAAAAAAAAAAAAAAAAAACTCATCCAACACCTCTAATAAACAACTACAACAGCTGTCGTGCATGTTAGTTACACACCTTATCAATAGATGGCGCCTTCTGCATTTCTATAAAAAGGTGTTTAAAATGCAGTTGTTTTACGAAAACATTAATTTTCAAAATTTTGTATATTTTTCGTCATTAGCGGTGAACGTAATCTTCAAAATGATGTCTGAATCATTGATTTTGATGAAGAATTAAGGTAGATATGGTATACCGACACTAAAACACCTTTGAGAATATGGATAGATTTAAATTGATATAGTGTACGTATATTTTCTAATGTTAGTAGCGAAAACTACTCAACTTTAAATGCAATTCTCGCACTTAATATTCGTTCACATGTTAAATTGAGAACATGCTTGGGTTGTAGTCTAAATTAGACAACTTCACAACCAATGGACTGTCGAAGAAAGTTTAAAGTTCCAAAAACAGGTGCGAGATGGAGACACGTTCTATGTGGTCATAGCTTTAGCTGTTAAAGTTCACAATTACATATTATTACTAGTTATTTATCAATGCAAATAATTGATATGGTATAACTTTTAATTTTTAGTCATATATTATTGTATATTAACTTATATAATATTATTATTATGCAAAAGTTTCAAACCTTGGGTTTCTCCAGCAAAGACAACATGGCGGATTAAGGATCAAAGCACATATTGCCAAGTGTAAAGAAATGATTAGGGATGTATGGTTGGGCCATAAATTTCCTAACTATGCATGTTGTGCTGAGTACCACAGCCTTCTGCAGTTGTGCGTAAGTGTTTTTGTGAAGTCCTAGTGGGCTGATGCTGTGGTGCAATGTGTGAGGCAGCAGACCAGTGGCGGACAGGACGATGGGTAACAACACGTACTCGGTCCTGCCTTCACTGCTTCTGGAGCTCGTGTGCTAGGTCGGTGCATTTACTGATCTTGTCTGCGTGAGTTTTCTGCATGTTCTGTTATTGTTCATGTTCTGTTATTATTATTATCATTATTATTAAAACAATATATTACTTTAGTGTTAATAATCTACGGGAGAAGTTAGGGTATTATTGAATGGTCGGGCAATATGAGATACGTGTTTTTCTCGTAAGTTACGTGCTACTAACTAGTTAATAGAAAAACTACTTCAGACTCCCTCGATGCTTTGTATCTAACAATTTTTATTAGATCATTCAGTTATTTATGTACCTAAATTTTTTTTGTTTTCCAAAAACAAACCTTGTATCTCATATTACCCTCCAATTCGACTTACTTGATGTATAATGAAATTTTTATATAAAAACAATTATTTTTTTCAATTACAACTGTAGATAAAGAATGTAAACTAATCAAAGTATGCATCAATCAAATGTGATTTCAATGTGATTCAAAAAAATTATAATCAAGTTATGATAACAAATAAAATGGTATTCCATAATATCCGAACTTTGTTTACAGAAGAGTTTAACTAGCAAAAACGGATCATGAAAATAAAAATGGTAGCAAGAACGTATAATTTTTCACCATGCCCTGAGTTGTCATGAAAGGGAATCTGGGACAGCCGTTTCATTCTTGTTGGGACTCATCAGTCAGATTTACTCACTGATAACCAACTCAGAAGACGTGAAACTCTGTGGATCTTTCTCCCATTCTCTGTTTTTTTAGGTGGTTTCTGTGTTGGTCATAAATTGATAAATTGAAACAAGGAGGAATCGGGTATCCCAGATTCCTTTCGATGACAACTTAGAAATGAAATGAAAAACTGTGCATTCACTGTATTTACCTTTTAGGCTTCTGATACCGTGAAGCCTTGTATCCCCGATTTGTCTGTCTGTCTCTGGACAAGTATCAACTCAGCAACCACGAGGGCTAGAGACTTGATTAGGGTGTCGTTGAAAAGGTCTTGCCAAGAGTAGTTTAGAGCCGTAGAGTTTGTGTCTCTAGCTTGTCGGGCTCCAAGATACCGATAGCCATTAGTAAACCAATCACAATGCTTCGCAACGGCTTCTGATACTGAATGAAGAAAATTATTCAAAAGTTATTGAATTCAGTCTATTAACAAGGTTTGAACTAAGAGATTATTCCATAAAAATAGTGAGTACAGATTGAGTCACCTTAACGTTAGAATAGACTGCGTCGAGATACGTTCCATACCTGGTGGTGCTTCTTGAAGGTGAGACGAGCTTGAGATTAAATTCTTGTAGAAGTTGTTGTAATTTAATCGAAGATGTTAAAATGTCTTCGTTAAAATATCTTTTAATTTGCATGCAACCGACTTTTCACTGATTATTTATAAGTAGGGTTTTTGTATTAACTTTTGAATAATTTTCTTCATTCACGTATCAGAAGCCGTTACGAAGCATTCTGATTGGTTTACTAATCGCTTTCGCTACCTTTTTTTTACCAATGATTCTAATATTTGGGTTTCCTGGTAAGTGTGGATATGTGGACAGATAGACAATCTATCGACAATAGTGCTTTTGAAGCTGTGGAAGTTCGGAAACACCTTAAAAAGAAATCGTTCAAGTTCGTTTCTGTTTTTATTTTAGAATGCTTATGGCGGAGTATACCAAGCTTCAATTAACTTTAATGACTGCAATGTGGACGTAGCTAAAATTAGTGCGGAGTGATGCCCAAGAAAAAGTTTAGCCTTTGTTTTAAAATTGTGTGAAAGGAAATAAACATATATAAAAAGAAAATTTATTCAGAAACTTGATAAATTTCTTTTTATACATGTTTGTTTCCTTTCACACAATTTTAAAACAAAGGCTAAAATTTTTGCTGGAGCAGCACACCCCCACTAATTTTAGCTACGTCCACAATGCAGCCAAAGTTAATCAAAGTTTGGTGCACTCGGCCATTGGTGTTTGGTATTTACAAAATAGAAATAATGAAGAAATATTAAACATATCCATAAGTATCACTGCAACACATATTTCCAAAACGTCATTTCTACGTTTTAATAGATTTATCTATACAAAAACATCTTATATTTCTTTCTAGGTAAGCGTATTATGCCTTTGGTAAGAGTGGTAACGAGTGCTATTCGACGTGGCGGTTGCTTCGTGCGATGTTTCTTCAAAAAATGCTGTGGAAAAGGCAGTTGTCGATGCGACAAGTAACAAGGAATTCAAGAAACACATCTATATTCCAAGTATAAATATATTACTATGCAAAGTTAAGTTTTAGTGTCTAAATAAAGGAAATGTAGAATTTCATCGCACGTTTTATACTCAAAACGACTTTGTTACAACAGTTTAACATGTAAACTAACTGATTCGAAAACATAATAACATAAAAGTTAAATTTAGAGCATTAAATTAATTACTTTAATATTTACAAATGATGCTTTTAGACATTTCTTCTAACAGTCTTGTTCTTCAGATTCCAAAAGTTAATGAAAAATAAAGACAATGTTTTGATAACAGGAATAAACAAGAAATTGCTGATTCTAAGTATCGACTTAATAAAATCTCCATACAATGTTAAAAACGTTGAAGGTAATCATTCATGTTACAATTGTTAAATTATTATGGTAATCAAATTAAAGAGATATCCTGTTCTCCTGGCTCTCTTTTTTGCTGTCACGATCACAACAGTATTTTAAAAAGCACCCCCCCCCCTTTGTTTTTTGTAGTATAATTAGTCATTTATTCAAAAATTAACTTTTACGCTTCACTCTTTTTGTTTCTTACAATCCATTCGATACGAGCTAAAGTTTTCTAGACATTCTCTTGTGAAATCTATTGCTTCCCATCTTAATTTTAAGCCTATCAAATTTCTGTACTTCAGATCACAAAGAAATACAAAAGGGGATGGCTTATAATGATAGATTAGTCATTCCATTACGGTATCTCAGTGACATCTATTGTTGAAAAACTGAATAGTTATAAGCGGTTCGTAAGTGAACTTAAAATTAATGTAAGGGTGTATATTATAATTCCTTTCACCTCAAGAATGACAATATTGTTATTGTAAATTCAAATATAAATTTGTCATTATTATTTAGTAATTGATTTACTTTAGTCAGATTTTGAAAAGCATGGATTTGGAAAAACATCGGTCTTCCAGGCATGATGAAGACTCTTGTTCTGATCACTTCCTTATAAAGCAGACGAAATCAAATATAATTTGCTATTTTGGGAGCACTTAAAATATTGGCACCTAAAATCAGTGACACAACCGTTTCAACAGTTATCGTCTGGAAGGGGTTTATTGAAAATAAAACTGATATCTAATAATATTGACTGTCGGTTGTTGTTTTTTTTTATACAAATTTCTGATTCTGTGATCCTTCTGCAAGAATTTAAATAATGCCGTGTAATAGTGTAGCAGAGAATAGCAAGTTTCTACATTTTATTTCGAATTATTCGAGTTGAAACAAATTCTTATAATTTCTGCGAACAAGATATCGTCATGGGAATGTTTTTTTGGTTTGATACTTCCTATAGTGAGTTCTAGAACATTTTACGGTAACTACACTACCTGACTTGGGTTAAGAGCATCATCTACTTCTTCAAAGCATTTACGGCCTATTCCAGCCACAACGATTTCTGGAGGAATCCACTGTGATTGGTTATAATGGACCACTTGAGGATAGGCGGGGCTTCATAGTTACAAAATATCCCACCAGGCTACTGCTTGGCTTGTGGGATAAATAAAGCCATGTGCTTTGTTTTAATCCGTGTAGATATAGAGGAAATATTATATTAAAGAAGGATATTGCAAGCGTTTTTTACAGAATTATTACAGTAAGGAACTGCACAATACTGAACCATCCGTCTTGAAATATCAAAAACCGACAATTTTTTGAGTAATTCACGCTAAGTTATATACTCCCCCTAAGGGTTTTCTGTTTGTTTATCCCACAAGATCTCTCAGCATGTGTTTACACGTCACAAGTGACGTCGGTAGGAGCGTAAACCTCAAGTGGTTCATTAGTAGGTAAAAGAAAAGTACACAACAAAAGAATAAAATAACTTAAAAACAGCTAACAGCTTCGATAGTATCAAGCCATCATTAGCAAAGTAAAAACGAAGACAGAAACAATATTTAGTGAAGACAGATTGTTTGATCATATTCCTGTCGCCATTTTTTTTTCTTTGATAATGATGATTTGATAGATAACGAAACTGTTGGGTAGCTGTTTGGTTGATTTTTTAAAAAAAAAATTTGTGCTATTTTTTATTTCATCAATTTCGATAACATATTCTATCTTGCACAATAATTCGTTTATCTTAGCAATACTTAAAGCAGATCCTTCGCCATTAAAAACAATATTTCAAATTTAATTTCCCGTTATGCGATCAATTGTAACATTCTTGTTCTTATATATAAGAAAATCTGTTTTTACATTAATACATTTCAATATAAAAATAAAAAAAAACAGAAAACTACTTCAACATATCGTTATATCGTCCTTTACATCAAAATACGTTTTCAAGATATTTCAACCTTACATAAAATAAAATAAAATAAAATAAAATAAAATAAAATAAAATAAAATAAAACATAATTTCTTCTCTCATACAGAATAGAACATAACAATAAAAAACATATTAAATGGACGAGATAAGTTAAATAATACATCAGTAATAATTAAATAAAATTAACAATATAATGGAAACAATCTTAACGACAGACTCACATTATATTATATTGTTTAGTTTTGTTACTTATTGAATTGTTTAGTCTTATTTAATTATTACTGATGTATTATTTAACTTATCTCGTTCATTTAATATGTTTTTCATTGTTATTTTTTATTCTATATGAGAGAAGAAGTTATCTTTTCTCCTTATTTATTTTATTTTATGTAAGGTTGGAATACCTTGAAAAAGTCTTTTGATTTAAAGGACGAAATATCGGTATGTTGAAGTAGTTTTCTGTTTTTTTTTTATATTTAAATATATTAACATTAGTTACACAAGAAGAGATTATTGAATGTTTTTACATTAATTTTGAAAGACGTACAGTGACACACAATATTAATTATAAGTATTATACAAATATATTTAAAGTCCAAATCTATACGTTATTAATGTTTTGTTTATCTGGTATCCAAAGAAATAACGTGAGGTGTTTGAAGCGCCATAAGTTGATAAATATTAAGCGCATCGATCTCAAACTTTGGATTGGGCTTATGGGAGAGTGCAATAATGAGAAAAAAGTTGCTAGTTCACATACTCACCACCAGGGGATTATAGTTAATTATAATAAGTACTTGTTTTTAAGTGTTTCTTTCTATAGTTGAAGTAAAGTCAACTTCTCAGTACAATGTAAATCTTATTTTCGAATAAAGGTTTTTAAATTAAAACTATTGTCTCTATCTTTATTTACATAATTTAAAAATTGCATTGTATATTATGATGATCAGTGAAACAAAAATAAATTCATCTTGCAAAAAAATAATTTTAATTAATATACTTGATCCAAATACATCACATTTAATTAAAAACAGCGAGAACTTAACTCAAAATAAAGGCAGAACAAGAAGATTCGTTCACTTAGAGGTAAATAAATGGGCGGAATCATACTTTATCATGAATCGAACCGTCTTTGGGAAAAAACAGACCAGAAACAGTATCAGTACAGAATGGGAAATAATTGCTCAGTATTTATTAGTAGCATTACCAAGAAGATATAATATTCCAAGACGAATTAGTTATAAATTTATGAAAGTCGAAAACAGTGCCGGATTGATCAGTTAAACTTCACTGTGATTGACTAAACCGGGAGGGCAAGACCTCACGCGATTGGCTCCCTCTCCCAATGACGGACCGAAGAGAGATCTCCTAGCTGTGCGTTCAGAATCCGACCCTTCAGGGTTTTTATTACTTTGACCTCTTTTTGGGATCCACCAACTTTGTATATATGATCCTGCCCCGCAATGAGAGAGGCCGAAGACTCATCAACCTCATCACCCTACATGAAAAACAACTGCACACTTAGGAAACACTTTCACCAGAGAGCACAACACTCCTCACTCCACTTAGCCATTGTCAAGGGTGACACACACCTCACATCCCTGGACCTCATAAACCTTGCGCAACACTCACCACCCCCGATACCCACAGTCAGCAGCTGCGTGAATCACGGGCTCTTAAGGAACTCCACGGCAGACATCGCCACAAACACGCATAGTTAGGAAATTTGTGGATAAAACAACACATCCCTAACCCTCCTTTATATTTGGCAACGTGTGCCTTGGTCCTTGACCCGCCATATTGTCTTACCTGGGGAAACCCAAGAACAGAAATTTTTATATAATAATCCATTCATTCATTCATTCATTCATTCATTATTTCAATCAGTCCGGTTATGAAGCATTTGTGTAGCTTCCTATCAACAGGTTCTACAGTTGAGTACATACATATTGATATAATTCAGTTATTAGGTTACTTTTGATACAAATATTTTGAGATATACTGAAAAGACTAAAACGGCTGATTATATATTAATTAATAATTATAGGACTTAATAATTATAGGACTATTTTACTCCGCAGACGGGTGATTCGCTGAGATGGGCACTTTTCTAAGAAATTCTTTTGGACATTTTTGCTTAATAAGAAAAAAATAACGGAGGAGTATTTTTGCAATAGTATTTATTCTTTCCATAATTCTTTCCCGAAAAGCGCAAATAGAACGCAGCTACTAGTAAACTAACACTGATAAAAACTAAACATCCCCTCTTTATTTCTCCTCACCCCTATTTTAATGAAATCGAAGGAGACCTGACGCATGCGCAAAAGCGTTGAAGGTTTTCATAAATAAAAACGAACAGAATACAAGTTTGTTTAGTTTTGAGATGTTAAACATTGATAAAAATCTGTAATTAATATTTAAAAAAAGTAAATACAGTATATATAAATATACATAAATAACTTATATATGAGACAACTTTTAAGACAATATGATAAATAATTATAAGATTACATAACGATGTTTATATAAAAACATACCTGAGGGGTTCATGATCGCGATACAAGTCGCAACTACAAGAAAATATTCTATATGACGCAAACATGCACGATAACACATGCAGGAAAAAGCAGCACTGCACGATAAGCATTTTTATTCGTCAACAATTATAAAATTCTTTATTCTTCTATAATCCTAGTTCTGAAATTAGTTTCAGTATGTCAGATCGATCCTTTGCTATTGAGAGTGGCTTTTGATTTAACCAATCACAAGCTTTTGACTTCGGCTGTATTGTGATCTATGGCAGTCAGAACCAAAAATACAGCTTTTTTTTTAATTAATATTTCTCCTAAAATTCACAAAAATAAGGGGAAAAAAAACCATGAGGTGGGCTTTCTTGAAGTCTTAAAAATGGGTTCTGATATTTTTTTGTTATTTGTTTGGATTTTTTCTCAAAAGAAAAACCAAGATAAACACCTGCTTGGTCGTAACTAATTTCAATGCTAAAACACTAGCAACGGACCGTAGCCACAGGCTGTTTGAACTGTGACTCAGGTTGTGATAACACACTTAAACGGTCCTTTATGACTAAACAAGGAACGTTTTAGAGAAAAAAAATTCTAGGAAAAGTTTTTTTTTTTTTTGAAAAGACCTATCCAACGATATCCACGTGACCCAAGTCCTGTTAAGGGTTCTGAGCGCTCCGGGCTGCAGATGTTTTGAGGGCTCCTCACTGAAGTCATTACTTCCCTTTCGAATAAATCTTTATCCCATCCCAGTTCTTCTTTTTCACCAATTGTCACGATCGCGTCCAGACATGAATGATTACTAGCTTTAACAATTATAATTAGAATTGTTAGAAAAACATCCCAACTGGTGTGACATAAAAAAGAAGAATTATCATTCCAGTTTATTAAAAGTTTAAACCCTAAAAGGTCCACATATGCTTAATTTTGGGTTGCAGGCTAATCAAAGTTAGGAAAAACAAGGAACTTGAATCATATAGTGCGAGCATATAAACATCCTGAATCAACAGAATAAATACCTGGATATAGAGATCTCTAAATGCAATCAGCTACCTATCCAATTTGGACCTGGAAAAAGGTAACTTGTAATTGGAGATTTGTGAGCTAACGCAGCCTAGCTAAAATAGAATTAAACTATCGAATTTCCGTTTAGTTTGTGCATTTTAGGGGTAGGTCCTGCTTAATGAACTTATTTTGAAAAATTATGTTCTTCAGATACCGTAATCTTGGTGTGCGTGTTTAATAGGAACAGCAAGTATTTAATGTAAAAAAAAAATGATAAATTTAGTTAAAGATTATTAAAAAAGATTTTAATTTCTGGCAACTTTATAAAGGTTCTGTGTGGATTTTCACACAGGAATATTCAGTCATGAAATGATCACCAGCCATTTTATTCGAAAAAACAAACCGATACGTCATTTCTCTGATCCTTCTTTACCAAACATGCGCACTATATGATACAAGTTTTTTATCTTTCCTGACTTTGTTTAGTCTACGCCCCCAAATTAAAACTTTATCCGTGAGCCTTTTAGGGTTTAAACGTAATTGAATCATAATTTAATCATGATTCTTCTTTTTTATGTCGCACAAGCTGTGACATTTTAGTACATACTAATTTGTTGAAACTTTTTTTTTTTGATGGCCACCATTTGCTCGGAACAAACTGATGAGCAACTTATCCGAGAAACTAACGACGGAAGTTGTTAGTTCTGCGCTTTCCTTCCTGTGATTGACTTTTATACATTTCCCGAAAAAGGCCAGAGGCACGGGGCCGAAATATCGAGATAATATGTCATCCCGGAGTGAGGAAATTCCTCATAAAAAGGACCTACACAGCTTTTTTTTTGGCTTTGAAAAAATATGTTTTAATCTAACCACTATTATTGTTATTATTTTTCAATGTCTGTCACTTTTCTTTAAATAAATTATATCCAAATCATTTTTGGCTATTTTCTCAGGAAATTTTGTTTATACTGTTTTCATCTAACCACAATTATTAATAAAAAAAAAAAAATCAGTACAGTGCCTGTCCTATAAGTCCTTAAGCTTGTAGGCAGTCATAATACTACATTTTGAGAATATCTGGGAAAACAGTTGAAATATCAAACAAATGCATATGACGAGGGCACCTAGCGACAACGAGACGAACTAATGACGCATCAATCGTAATTCAAGATGCTATAGTTTCGGCTCTACATCTAATCGAGTCAAGAGCGGCAAGGAAGAACAAGATGAACAGTGACTAAATTTCTAAAGTCCAGATTTTCGTTTTGGCTAATCCGATTTTCATTATTTTTGGTATGCATGTAGATTACGATATTTTGAACTACTTTGCAAAATTTTACTCAAAAATACGCAACAGGACCCGAGATGTAAGCTGCCAAAATTTCATAATTTAACATGGCGAAAAGGCACTTCGCTTCTAATGACAATGAACATAGTAATACTCTGCATATATTATCAAGCACAGGGATGTTATATACCATATAATATGTATCGATTTTAATAAAATTTTATGTAACTGTTAGAATAAACTTTATTTCTTTCATTATAAAGAGAAGATATAATTTATCATTTCTCCCCTCCCCCCCAAAAAAAGAACTTGTTTTTAATATATTTTCTTTATATTTGAAATTAATAATAGAATTAGAAATCACCAAACACATCAAAATTTGTTAAAAAGTCTTTATAATAAAAATATTTAAAAATACGGAAAACCAAAAAGGAGAGCTTTCGGAATCTTTTGCGATTCCCTTGTCAATATAAGGATTGACAAAGGAGTCGCAAAAGATTCCGAAAGCTGATTTTCCGTAATGTAGCCTATTTTTAAAACATTTTTATTACAAAATTTTTGTAACACTTTTTGTTGTGTTTGGTGATTTCTATTCTATTAAATGCAATTTTAACATACGTTAAGCTTTTATCTAAAATTAATAAAAGATATAAAATTTAAATAGCTAACAATTCTATTGCTATTAAACAAAACTCTTTAAAATATACAAAATCTATGGCTCTTGCATTAAATATCATTATAAAATTGAAAGAAAAAATTAAGTTTTGATTAAAATTTGAAGGGTTAATACACAATAAATAAATAAATAAATAAATAAATAAATAAATAAATAAATAAATAAATAAATAAATAAATCTTTATTGTTCAAATGTAAGCATTTCCGGTCTAAGAGCTTAATAGGAAATACAAAAAAAAAGACATCAACTAAGTTGTTTACATTAAAAATATGTCTTAGAGATAAAGAACTTCTCAAGAAAAAAAATCTGATAAAAATATATCTGATCTTTGAGAGAAAAAAAATATTTTTCCAATTGTTTTTATCCTTCTCTCGCTTCCGAAGGAATCTGTTTTCTTGAGATAACACAGACAACAGGAAATAAGACGAAGACATTTAATACGAATTCTATCCAGTTAAAGCTCAGAAGACAACGAAAAGACGTAAGAAACCTTTTTCTTTCTTTTAAGTTTTTTTTTTTCATTCGTTGATAATTAATTGTTCCTATTTTAAAGCAAAAGAAAAATGAAAAGTCTTTTATTTGCTTTTTCTAATTTCGCATTTGCTGGTTTCTATCTTGACGCTGCTAACTTTGGAAAAATTAGATTGAGATATTTTTAAAATTTAAGAACTTATTTTTAAATATAAAAGCACGCACATAAAAGTTAATATTTATGTGAATTATGTAGAGGTTTGGACTAAAAGTTTAAGTCAAGATGGTTGATTATTATTAAATTTAAAAATACTGTGGATTTCGAATATATGCAGGATGAGATTGGGAAATGCTTAGCATTTATGATCTTAATCTCGAGTTTAGACTTACTGTCTACTCTAAAATGAATTTTAGTTACTTTATCTGAAGGGTAAAACACTGCAGCTTGATTCAGTTACTTAAAGAATAATGATTTCATCATCATCAAACTTCATGCTTAGTAGTTCCTTCTCTTTGCTTAACGCCAATAAAATTGGAATGCTTTTACTTTTCGATTATATTTGGCCACTTTTCACTACGGGCCAAAACACAATATCCTGAAGTAAGTCAATGGTCAACATCAAACTTAATTCCTAAATTTTAGTTACCCCTAAAACAGGGTTATTTTTACTTAAGAGCTCCTTTTGTAGCTCAATCAGTAATACAATACTGAATATGCAATTTTGACGTGAATAACGATATTACACACATGAATTTCATAAAAGGAAAATGTAATAAAAACATAGGAGAGCTACAAGTTTTGTTCAAGGGCTTGAACGTCATAAGGCACAATGCAGTTTTATTTATAAGTATATACGTAGTTAAATTCTTGAAATATCATCAGGTTTAAATGTAATTTAATAATCTACGTTTCTATATAATAATATTGTGTTTGTTGAAATCGTAATCACATAACTTCTATGTAACTTGAAATTACATAAATATGGAGAAAAATTGCTATTTTATATTTCAACGAAAATCCAGATAATTATTAAATACTAGCTTTTAAAAACTTCCAAAATTCAAATTTTAATCACATTTTAATAAAAAAAACACTAAAAAAAAAGATTATTTCATAAACGGCATATTTGGTTATAAATTATTTTTAAAAATATTTTTTCGTTATTTCCTTATTAAAAAACATTTTCTTAAAATTTTTTAATAATTTTATTTTGTTTCTTTTCATTAATCGTGTTTTCCTTTTTCTTCTATTTTTTTTTATTATTTCTAATATTTTATTCGTCTTTTTGTTTTAATGCGTCTCGGGAAGAATAATTTTGTTTAATTCGTTAAATTGCCGAATGAGTTCCAATCGAAATATTAGATGTAAAATTTTTCTCATCTACAATCTTAAGCTTATAGAAGTTAACATATTTAACATTTCTTATAATAAGCACTCTTTCTTAATCATTTCGCTAATTCTGCGTAGCTGTATTTTGATTGTTTATTTGTTTATCAGATACCTTAGAAAAAAAACTGTTATTATGTACATTAAAAAATAATTTTTAATACAATTACTTATTAACTAACGGATCTTTTCTGGGTACATATTTGTTGCAGGTCCAGGAAAATGAAACTTGTTTTCTTATCTTTGTGTTTTCTCCTTATTTTGATAGCAGAAGGTGAAGGTAAGATGCCAAAATTATAAAGGTTCCTTAATTAAAATTAAATTTACATAGATTTTTTTTTCCAGTTGGAAAGCGTGGAAAGAATAGATCAATAATCAATTTATCTATCTATCTACATATATATATATATATATATATAATATTTGCCGGACAGCTTTATGAAATTTAAAAACCAAATTAATTTCAAAAAGCTGTTTCTGTGTAAGTATTAAGATTCGAATATACATACACGTCATCAGCGGCACCTGGTGTTGAATTTTGAAACTAAGCTAAAAAATTTTTTGGAAATCACATAAAAGCGCTTTATTATAAGAAGATTGCTCTCTTTTTAATATTTTTTTAGGTTTTTTAATTTTATTTTATTTTTTTTTTTTTTTTTTATTTTTTTTTATATTATCTTTTAAATTATATGCTTTTTTTGCCTATATGTATAAAAATCTCTCACATATATATACATATAAAAATTATTTGTTTTATACACATACATAAAAAAATTATTTGTTTTATACACATACATAAAAAAATTATTCATTTTACATACATACATAAAAAAATTATTCATTTTACACACATACATAGAAAAATTATCCATTTCCCATACATACACAGAAAATTTCTTAAAACATACTACAAAATATTCAAAAGCAAAAGATGACAGTTATCAATTCAAACTTAAAACTTCCTCAAATAGAGGATTTAATTCTAAGTTGTCATGAGATATATGAAATATATATAAGTTGTCATGAAATATTTGCATCACGAAACTTGAAAAGATGGCGATTCAAGTTTTGTCTATTGGATTTATATATATCTATATATATATATATATATATCGGATGGCCAAACTCAAATCCATCCTATTCGAGTTTAGCAATGCAAAGATTTAAATCAATCATTTGCAATTTAGAAAATTTAGAACGTAAAGAATATAAGAATAAAATTACCTTATATTACTAAACAAAATAGCCGGACAGCATTCTGAAATTTGAAAAAAACCAATACAAAATTCAGAAAGCTGTTAATAAATATATATATATAAAGCAATAATTTTTGTTTTCTTCTATTACTTCTCTAAACATATATCATTGTTCTTATTTTATTTTATTATTATTATTCAGAACTTCTGAACCGAGACCAGGAAAATGTAAGAAATTTTGAAGCAATGAATCAAATTGACGACGAACCCTATGCTGAACAATATGACGATTTTTTAGCCCTTAATGACCAACCAGAGTCAAGAAGTAAGGCTATTTTAATATTAGAAATATAACCAATATGTATTTTAACATTTAAGAAATGTAATTAATTTTGTAAATATAGTAATAGCAAAAAGATTGAAACATAATTGATTTCTTAAAAATATGAAGAAAGAAACTAAAAATTCCTAGGATTCCTTTATAGCCATAATGTTTTTAGCCAGACACTATTTTTCATCATAATTTTTACTACATTAAAAACTTTAACAAGAACTAATTAAGGTTGGTTTTCATTAACACCATATTTTTTATTCATTTAGAATTTCAGAAGCGGGACGAAAACCTTGAGGTCATGAATCAAATTGACGATGATGACGAACCATATGCAGAACAATATGACGATTTCACCAGTGATGACCAAGCAAAAGAAAGAGGTAAGCATATTTCAGTATTAGTTTTTTAGATTAGACATTTAGCAGATCTCCGAGGGCTTTTAATGTAGCAGGTGCTTCGATTGTCATGTTTTCACGATGGCGTATTTGCTAGTTAATACAAGATACTTTTACAAGATACAAGATACTTATCCTTTTTAGACAATAACCATATCACTTCCAGATAACAGCTTCTTCCTACAAGGGTGCTATTAGAATATTCTTGGCATTTTGGACGCGCAGAGTCTAGTAGCTCAATAGATTAATGCTCTTAAAATTGTCCAGATTGTTCGATTTTAAAGCAATGCAGAGAAGGTGAAAACAAATGAATAGGCAATCAAAGAAGATATGCAGATATCCTCCCTTGTAATGTGAAATGGTGGAAAAAAGCCGCAATAGGCCTACAGTTTATTTTTCAGATTTTTTTCTTCGATAGAGTATTAAAGAAACCTCCTGCTCCCGAATGGAAATGAGAAGTTGATTTTAAAAAGAGGCAGTCCGTTTTGTTTGTTCATTTCGTCAATTTTTATGTCAAATTTTAATGTTTAGGTCATTCTTTTGATTTTTTAAAGTCATAAGTTCATGCAAATATCCAAGATTTTTTGGATATTTCTAAGCATAAAGTAAATATTCAGGTCCTATTTACAACATAATGTAATAATTTCGATGAGCGAAGCGAGTCTCTCAAATTCCAACTAGATCACATTTTGTGAACCTTTTATTCAAAATCTACAGTAGCTAGAAATCCGAAATTTTGCATGACCACGTAGAAATTCATGTAGAAGTGCACAATTATATTTTCAATACTTAAAACAGTAAATTTTACAAGAATAATTTGTTTTTAAAAACTTGGAAAAAAGCCATAACAAAAGCGTCATTAGTTTTGAAACTGAAACAAAAATTTATAATTTCTACTAATCCTATAGTATATTGCAGAAAAAAAAAGGGTTTGCCGTATATAATCATTATGTAGGGATCGATTTTGTCTGGAACAAACGTCACCAGTCATGACGTCAACAACTTGAACTCCGAGCAGTCAGTCCAAGATGGCGTCGTTTTGTGATAGCACAAGCGTGACCAAGAAAGTACAAACTTTGTATAGCCAAGCAAGGGGAATAGTGTGGAACGTCTTTAATTAATTCAAGACCCAGGGAGAAGCTACAAGTGTTTGTGATTTACTTCAACAAACTACAGCGGCCACGACAGCAATGGATGGAGCTGTTACGTCCTGGAAACATCAATCCATAAGGAAATAACGTCATCAAAAGCTCTTCTTTCATGAACTGAACTGTAGTGTCGTAGCATTACTCACTTTAAAATGCCTCGTCAGACACTAAATTATGCATTTCAGTACTTAGTATTCAAGAAAGTGCACGAGTCTACTCAAAGTCCAGGCTTTTTGCTAGTTTTATTTGGTAACTTATACATTCAGCATTCCATCGTGTAATGGGGACTGAGCATGCAGTGCTGGGTGGTTCCTTTCGAGGAGTGGGGATGAAGAACAGAATAATAGTGCTCATATTTAAAATTAGAACATAAATAAGCATGTTCAAGTGGGATAATGAGATAATTGGTGCTCAATAATAATAATAATAAATCATCAACTGTTTGATGATAAAATATAAAGCTATAATAATACAGCTACAATAATATAATATATTAGTAGGTAGGTGGATAGTGTGTCCCAATGGGGCCTACGGAGGCGTTGGACGTTTCATTGACACGAGACTGGGTTGAGGTTAGGTGGCCAGCCCAACGCTCGCTCGCCTATACCCTGGGGAAGAAACCCGGTACCCATTCTACAGAGGGGTGGATGGACCCTAGGACCGTCTGGAGGAGATTTCAGCTCCAGAAAATAATATATTAGTATATTATAATAATTCAAATTTCCGTTATTGACGGGATGATTTTTTTACACTTTTTAACTGTTGAACTAATTTTAAGATTAAAATATATAATTTGTTTATTTAAAAACTAATTATTTTATAGCAATAACTGAAATATCTAAGAAGTTTATATATTATATTTTTAACACTATGCTTTGTGTTTCTTTGTAGATAAGCGCATTGTAAATCTCGTTTTAGAGGGTGGCAGACACGCATTTTGCTTCTTCAAATGTGGTTTCAAGAAATGCTGTGGAGGTGGCCACTGCCGATGCTAATGATCAGAAAGACAAGAAGAAAAATGTATATTCCAAAAAATTTTAATGTCTGTAATTCTGTTGTTAGGAAAACATGAAAATATTCACAAACTAGATGTTAACATTACCTATAGTAATAGAACTTCTCCTGTAATGTTCCATTCTTGGAAAATCTCATTGTATAAACTTTTGCATATTAAAAGAAACAGTTTTTATGGAAAAATGAAAAAAAAAAAGTGTCCGACTTTTTTTTTCAAGCATTATAACAACAAACCCAAAAATAGATAAACTTACATGAAAAACAGTGTTAAAAACACAGTAATAGAATAGAATAGAATTTATTATGTGCGCCATTCAGATGAGTACAACACAGAAATAAACATTGAAAAGATTAAAAATTACATAAATACAAAAAGATTACAAAAGTGCTTTAAAATATTATGAAATAGTTTTACAATTAGATTTAAATTTCATTACACTGTTCACAAAATTCCAAAAATACTGGAAGACAGGATTTTTTAATTAGGATATTAAGTTTACATAGCCGTAGAATATCATAATAAAGCAGATTTAATTATAAAACGTATCTTTCATATTCATAATAAGGACAAGAGTAGAGTAATTTCTTTTATATAACAGGAACAATAAGTACTGTGTATTAAATTATATTTTGCTAGGTAAGCATTTATGTTCCCATGGCCTGTAAGGATTTGACCCAAAGCAAAGTTATATAATTAAAAACACAGTAAATAAATAAATAAATAAATAAATGTTGTATTTTTCCTTATAACAAAACTGAAGTTTCAACATTTTTTTAAGCCATCGTAGACAGCTAGTGCTTTCATTTTAATTGTAGCAACGTTGTTCTTCGCATTTTGGTTGTTAATCCATATGCTCAGAAGTCTTCCCATCTCTTCACCTTCTTTGTAGGCCGTGATTTTATTTATATCGATGAACTTTTCACTACTGCAGTCATTAAAGTTTGTTTATGTTTATCGGCATTACTGTATGCAATGGGACGGGCATCGGGCTGACCCCCCCCCCCCCCCCCGACCCCAACTTCGTCCCATAGGTTCACCGGGCTGGGAGCCTTAACTCCAGCTGCCCCAAAGGCCTGTCAAAGCCTATTCGTGGGAATCTTTAACTTTTCTAACTGTACGCAATGTCTATTCCCTTAACCCCAGTTGCTTTCACGATATCACATGTTCTCTAGCGTATTACAAAATGCCTTATAACATTTTAAGCCTCCCTTCAATACTTACTTGTTAGTACTTTTCTTTTTGACTCACTTTCTCATGGCTTGCTTAAAGCACGCTCGGGAATGATTTAGATTTAATAGTATTTTTTTTTCAATGTATTCTAATAATTGGTAAACAATTGTACGAAAACAGAACCACCACAATAATGTAAACATGCGCGGTCAACTAATGAGAGTAGAGTCGTGCATGCGTACGTTCTAAGGACGGAATTGTCTTAAACCCGGTCGGGAGGGTAGTTTCTGATGTAAAACCCGGAAAATTACCACCAAACAAAGTCACAAACAAACCAATTTCACACAACCATCACTAAAAGATTTATTGAAACCATGAATAAAACGCTCATGACTACTTGTACCTGATCCGTATGAATAGATGCACTTCTCTACTTGTTAGAGTTTGATGCTTGTGTTGATGTTTTGTTTCCATTAATTCCGAAGCAATATTACTTGAACATTTGTATTTCCATAATCAAGTGTTTGAAACTTCTAAAGCCAAGAATTTTAAAACATTTTTTAAAACGAAACAAAAGAGAAATAGGTATTTGAATAAAAGGAAAATGTGGATAACTTCTTAAAATATTATTTAAATTGTTAACAATAAGTTGAGAAATGCTGTTGGTATTGTACGTCAATTTATTTTTTACTGGAATTTCGTTTTCTGCTTTGTTTTTTATTTCTCACTTCATTTACACTGAAATATGAATTTTAGAATACTAATCATAAATCAGATATTAAGAGAATACACTGATTTCTAAATTACTTTTTCAATAAACAAATTGCAATGATCTTTTATTGGAAAACTGAGGAAATGAGGAAATAAATTAATTGTCTTCAAATTCTTTAAGATGAATAGATGATTCCGGAAACCACTTGTGTTTTTAATAATTCTCTGAAGTCGTTTCAGCGAAAGTCTTTGCGATAGCAGCAACAGAACTACTGAAATCGAAAATTTTTAACTTGTCACTTTCGAATAATACAACATATTCAGTAATGAAAAGTTCAAAATGGCTGAAAAAGTAAGAAAATTATCAAATGATTATAAAATAGTTTGTTTGCATCTAGTAATGAGCGATATTGTGAAGATGCGATATTAGTGATTTCAAACTGTGATTGTGTTTTCATCCCTGTTACTAAACAAAATCCCGTTCGGAATCTTCATGGACATCATGTTTTTGTATTTTGCCGCCGAAGAAAATAGGTGCAACTTGCCGGCTTAGCAAAGTATTATCAGAAGCGAAATTAAACGTTCTAAATATGAAATTTCATTTTTCTAAATGAATTCAATAAAAATGTACTTTTTCGATAGGCAATAATATCTGATTTATTCTCGGCGAAAGGAAATGCATTAAAATCAAAGCAAAAAAGATGGCGACTAACGATAGTTTCTCTCGTACGCTAAGCATCAGTTGTAAAAAGTTGTGTTATTTTATTGCTATTATTGATTATTTTTAAATATTTTCATTGAAAATAAGTGTAATCAAATGTCCAAGAAAAAGAAAAAAAAGATTTGTGATCCAACCAAGCCTAAAAGGAAAGCATTTAGAACGACAATTGAACTGAAAAAAGAACTTATTACGAAATTTGAAAGTGGAACTCGTGTCTCGGATCCGGTCACTCAATATAGTTTTTAAACATGATTTTATACATTATTATAAATGTTTAAATAAGCATCATCTGGGGGTCTGTAACGGATTAATCCAATTTACATCATTTCTTTTGAGCATTCGTTCACATCGGAATTCGAACAGCCTCCTGGAACGAATTGTGTACGAATAGTGAGGTTCCACTGTATATTCTAATGAATATATACTGTTGTTCATTTTATATCCTGACTGATGTGAACTTACCAAAATAAAAATTATGATTGTCAACAGTTCATTTTAGAAATATAAAATCGAGGAGGAACTTATAAAAAAAGTTAATATCTATTATAAAGGAAAATATTTGGTAAATCCAAATTTATCTTACGTATTTTTTTTTGTTATTTTTTTTTTAAATTGATATATTTTTGTTTGTAAATAATCAAATAAAGTGTGCTACTATACTTATCAGTTGTATTTGTCATAATAACCAAGTTATTCCCATGAAGGTAAATAAACTCCTTACGCGAGTTTGTAGAAATATAATATTTCGCGGCGAGTCGAATGGGCGGCGGCGACTTGCTCATGACAAGTTGTACCTGATCCGTATGAATAGATTCACTTGTCTATTTGTTACAGTTTGATGCTTGTCTTGATGTTTTGTTTGCATTAATTCCGAAGCAATATTACTTGAACATTTGTATTTTCATAATCAAGTGTTTGAAACTTCTAAAGCCAAGAATTTTAAAACATTTTTTAAAACGAAACAAAAGAGAAATAGGTATTTTAATAAAAGGAAAATGCGGATAACTTCTTAAAATATTATTTAAATTGTTATCAATAAGTTGAGAAATGCTGAATTTATTTCTTACTGGAATTTCGTTTTCTGCTTTGTTTTTTGTTTCTCACTTCATTTACGCTGAAATATGAATTTTAGAATACTAATAATAAATCAGATATTAAGAGAATACACTGATTTCTAAATTACTTTTTCAATAAACAAATTGCAATGATCTATTATTGGAAAACGGAGGAAATGAGGAAATAAATTAATTGTCTTCAAATTCTTTAAGATGAATAGACGATTCCGGAAACCACTTGTGTTTTTAATAATTCTCTGAAGTCGTCTCAGCGAAAGTCTGCGCGATAGCAGGTATAGAACAATATTTAGATAGAAATTTTTTAATTTGTCACTTTTGAATAATTCAGCATATTCAGTAGTAAAACATTCAAAATGGCTGAAAAAGTATGAAAATTATCAAATGATTATAAAATAGTTTGTTTGCATCTAGTAATGAACGATATTGTGAAGATGCGATATTAGTGATTTCAAACTGTGGTTGTGATTGTGTTTTCATCCCTGTTACTAAACAAAATCCCGTTCGGAATCTTCATGGACATCATGCTTTTGTATTTTGCCGCCGAAGAAAATAGGTCCAACTTGCTGGCACGGCAAAGTATTATCAGAAGCGAAAAATAAAATGTTTTAAATAGGAAATTTCATTTTTTAAATGAATTCAATAAAAATGTGCTTTTTCGTTAGGCAATAATATCTGATTTATTCTCGGCCAAAGAAAATGCATTAAAATCAAAACAAAAAAAATGACGACTAACGATAGTTTCTCTCGTACGCTAAGCATCAGTTGTACAAGCTCAGTAAAACGTTGTGTTATTTTATTGCTATTATTGATGATTTTTAAATATTTTTCATTGAAAATAAGTGTAATCAAAGGTCCAAAAAAAAAAAAAGAAGATTTGTGACCCAACCAAGCCCTTTAAAAGGAAAGCATTTAGAACGACAATTGAACTGAAAAAAGAACTTATTACGAAGTTTGAAAGTGGAACTCGTGTCTCGGATCCGGCCACTCAATATAGTTTTTAAACATGATTTTATGCATTATTATAAATGTTTAAATAAGCATCATCTGGGGGTCAGTGACGGATTAATCCAAATTATATCATTTCTTTTGAGCATTCGTTCACATTGGAAATCGAACAACCTCCTGGAACGAATTGTGTACGAATAGCGAGGTTCCACTATATATTCTAATGAATATATACTGTTGTTCATTTTATATTCTGACTGATGTGAACTTACCAAAATAAAAATTATGATTGTCAACAGTTCATTTTAGAAGTATAAAATCGAGGAGGAACTTATAAAAAAAGTTAATATCTATTATAAAGGAAAATATTACGATTTTTTCATAGCAAAGTCGATTACATCAACAGTTCCTCTTAGAACAACAATCTGAAGGATTCTACAGAAAAAAGAAAAATGAAAAAAAAAATAATCTTGCATTTCTACTGTACATCAATAGATCATTCATATACCCAGTCATATGAACTTACAAAAGTTCAAAATTATCTTGCAGAGAAAGAAGCTGATGTCTGAAGTATATTAAATGTTGTACTATCAAATAAACTTGTTCTGAAAGTGCTTACAATTCTCATCATATAAACTAAGAATTTCAAAAACAGATCATACACTAGTTTCAAAATAAATTTTATATCTAAACAATTACTCTTTCATTTTCTTTAGATAATAATTACAGTAAAACCCCGTTATTACGCTCGTCAAGGGACCGTGACCTACAAGCGTAATAAGCGGGATAGCGCTATAAACGGGGAATGATTTATATGATGGGGAAACATTTAGACACCATTTTACAGGAAAGATACTTGATTCTGAAATAGATATAGTGCAAATGTGAGCTTATTTCCTATTAAAAAAATCTTTGATTGTGGTTTGCCGTGTGTGTATGCTAATGTTATAAATTATGACATTTTCAATGCCTTTCAAGAAACTATTAACATCAATTGATATTCCACTAGGAGCAATACAAATATATTTTCGGAGCAGTTTTAGTGCACTGCCCGCTATTTCACGCGCCTTTTCTTGAATGATTGGGTCACTTAATGGCACTGATGCATCACGGGAATGATGAATCCATTCAGTTAGAATTTCCTCGGCATCTTCACATTTTCCACACTACTTTTTTACGTTTGCAACCATCCTTCGCTGAATTGATAATTCCATTCTTATTTTTTATTATTGTTCTCAGACTGGATCAGGGAATTCTTAGATTCTGCGAAAACCTTCTGATTTAGTGTAGAATTCTCGTCGTACTTACGAAGAATTTGCAATTTTTCACTTATAGAAAGGGATTTCCGCTTCGACATTTTGCACTAACTTACTGTATCACAGACCCGCACTTCAATGAGTTCAAAGATTCCCTCCTGCCAGGGAAAGAAAAGAATCGTTACAGTGTTACATTTCTTTTCGATACAAAATTTCCGATATAAAAAAGCGCTACAAGCGGGATTTGAAGCGTTATAAGAGGGTAAAAGTATACAGAGTTATATAGAAAATTCCAGGGACCGCATGAAAGGAGCGTAAAGAACGGGATAGTGCTATAAGCGGGAGCGTAATAACGGGGTTTTACTGTATTTACTTAGCTAGATGTCTTGCTAACAGAGGTATATATATTTTTAATTTTTTTTTTGATAGAATAAAGAGAGAAACAGATGATTTGGAGGAATAGCTCTAAAATATATTTTATACAATACTGATTGTCTAATAATTTTAGATGTAATTGTTCTATTCACTGGTTTTTATGTGTGAATAAATGTAGTATATTCTTGTATCTGTTTAGTTAATGCAATTGTAAAATGACACTTAATTATTCACCCCAAAACACACTATTAAGTAGATAATAAAAATATAAACTTGAACTTATGATCTCTTTATCTAAATTTCTATAAATCCACATCTAGTAATTAATAATAGTAGGTAATTAATAAAAAAACATTTCGTCTACTCAATTAAATAATCAAATAAATGATTCAAAGCATATGATTGATAAAGCGATTAAAAGGCATTAAAATTAATATTCAACGCGGTACAATAAGTTAGTTGAAGTAGAGTATCTCCTATAGATCTCTTAGTTATTGTATCCATACAGAAAAAAAAATCACTAAAAGCTAATAAAACTAACCTCTTACTGGACCAGTTTTAATTTTTAAAGAACATAATATGATTTTATATATGTAATAAAGGAAAAAAAATATTTTTTTATTAATTTATTATAAAAATATCGTTTTCTTATTAATAAAGTAAGTAGGCTATTTACTTAAGTAGGCATAATTCGAAATTAACTCTCCTTTTCTTTATAGGCTGTTCGAAATCTCTTCCACTGTGTCCTGTGGAATGTTTCTTTAAATGTAGAATAACCAATGATGAAAAGAAAACACTGAAAATCAGTTACATCCGATGGGAAATTGGCGCTATTTATTAAGGGAAGCGCGATATCTGTTTCCGGTAAACGGTTTAGAGAAACGGAGTACCGGATGGACCAGTGCGCTGTGTTTCGAAGTGTCGTCGGAACGGAGCCGTGACGAAACGTGGGAGACGTTTAATTGTGTGGGTTCAGGTCCTTTACTGTAATTCGATCATCACAATGCCTTGAAAAAAGAAATTTGCGGAAATTGTTGTACTTAAAAAATACAAGAAAATTGTTATTTAAAAATTATGTATTTGTCTTTATTAAATTAAATTTGTTTTACGTAGACCATCAAATATATCGTGAGAGTCAATATATTTTTATTGACTTCGTAATGAGATTTCGTTATAACATAATAGCAATTTGTGAATAACATTAATAATAAAATATTATACGTTGAACATCGATTTTAAAAGATTTTTTTAGTGTTTTTTTTTTTTTTAACAATTTGCAATGAGTTTGTTAAAATAATAATATTAATATTTTATGTTTAATAGTAGTAATAATAATAATATTGAGTAATAAAAGTAATTATACTGAAATACAAACTAATGGTTTGTTTAAATAATATATAACCTAACAAACATTAAAGGATCATATAAAATATTCAATAAACATATCTTTCTTTTTTACACATTTTTTTTAATTTATTGCGAGTTAATTCACTAACCTTAAGGAATTTATTCTTATTCATACAAGTAAAAGTGTTAATAAAACATGAGTCAACCATAAATCTATCCTTTTCCTTAGGAATTCGGAATAATATACTAACTAGTAGATCCGGGTTATGATTATTAATTAGGCTGTGATCTGCCCAGTCAGAAATTCCATATTTATTATTGTTAAAGGTCCTAATATCAGGGCCCGCTCTAGCGGTTACGTCGCCCCGGACAAAAAGAGAAATTGCCGCCCCTTAAGAATATATATATATATCTTAAGCCCCTTAAGACTATATATATTGTTTCTAAAAACAGTAAAACCTCACTATAACGGACTAATAGGGGCTGAAGGTTGTCCGTTTTAATGAAAGTCCGGTTTATAACAAATAATTCTTATAGGGGTATAATGCAGCAGGGTGTACATCAATGAAAGTACAATAGTTAGCTATGAAAAGTGTTTATTATATATCAAATAAAAAAACAGTCTGCAACATAGTAGGTTGAATTGAAAAAGATGTGTACGTATACACTGCATTTATCTTTATAACAAGAAGATCCTGGTTCATATTCATTGCTTACATTCATTGGTTTGAAAAAACAATTTATTTTCTGCTGGGTTTGTTTGCTGCTTATTTCTTCAGTTAATAACCGACGGAGGTGCCGTAAGTGTTCATAATATGCAAACACATTTTCAAACACATATGGCTGGTAATGTAAAACTCGTCAGATAAAATTAAGCATCCTTTATTATTACTACAATTTTTTTTAAAACTGTCCGTTATAAGCGACGTCCGTTGTAATAGGGTCCGTTATAATGAGGTTCTACTGTATATGTTTTTAGTAAAATTTAAGTAAAATGATTTGATTTTTATTGAAAATAAAAAATATGTACCTTTATTTAATATATATATATTAAATAAAGCTACATATTTTTTATCTTAAATATAAATCAAATCATTTTACTTAAATTTTAATAAAAGCATAAATTTAGAAAGAAACATGTAACGTAACATAAAATTGATAATCAAGCAGTACAAAACAGTAGAAATTAATTAAGAAATATCTGTATCTAGTCACAAATTGTTAACCATATAAGTTTTTAAATGCTACTAAAAATGTGTATTATTGCACAATCAATCAAAATGCCATTATTTTGAAAATAAAACAAGATAACATCAACTATGCTAAAATCACAAAAACTTTTTTTTCTCACTTTCAGCTCAGCAAACTTTTTTATTACATCTTTTAATTTTACTTGATCAGAAATTTCATGCTCAATTGCCAAACCATTAAGACGATTTTGTGTAGTAGTCGAACGTAAAATGGTCTTAATTAATTTTAACTTAAAGAAACTCCTTTCGCCACTTGCTACAGTTATTTTTATCATTAGCAATATTCTTAAAGCAATAGTAAGGTTTGGGGCAAAATTTAACTTTGTAATTAAGCTCAGAACTTTGCTTATGCTTTCTTTTTTGACCAAAAGCGCAGATACTGCTGAAATTTCCTCTGCTAATTCTACCCCATTTATGTCTACAGAATCACCATCAGTTAAAATACATTCTAAATTCTTACAGTCTTTTAGTATCATTTGTTTGGACATTGTATTTAAATCATATAAGAATTGAAAATAGTTACTATGATTACTAAGTTGTTCAAATCTACAATGTAGTGCATTTAGTACTTGATCGATTGTAAAATAAAAAAAAAATCTATTTTATATTTTTCGTTTGGATCTTTTGATCAGTTAATCTCGTGCTTCATATGAGAAGTTCCTTTTTATTTTCTTACGCGGTGTCGTGTTATTGTTGATCCAAAATTAGCCTCCACGTCAATTTCGGTAGCAAGTTCTTTTGCATCAATAATAGTTTCATTGAAGGACGAATCTGATCGAAGATTCTTGATAAATATTTTGCAGTTTTGTAAAAGATCAAGTGCAGAGGCTACAAACATCAACAAAGATCTTTTGTTTGCATCAACTTGCTTATTGAATCAATGCAATTTAGTATTTTATGCCAAATAATTAATGAACACGAGGTCTCATCTCTTATTAAATTATCAATTTCTCGGTTTTCGTAAATGCTTAGCAAGGCGTCGTATACATCTCCCAAATGAAATCTCAAAGGCTTTAAGGCCTCTATCCTACTCTCCTACCTAGTGTCACTCAGTGGTTTCAAAGTTAAACCTTGAACATGTTTTAAAAGTACGGTAAACTCCCGATTATCCGCGGACTTCTCCGGCTTCCATGTTTTTTTATTGTACAATAAATTACGGAATTAACAAAAAAGTTTTAAAACTAGAATAAGGTAAACAATAAAAGAGGCAGTTTTTTTTTTCCAAGTAGGGGGTTTTCGTGTTTCGACACGAAAAAACAAAGACAATTAACAGATTTTTTTAGTTAAAAAGTAAGAAATTAAAGTAAATTAAAATAAAGTAATTGTTTATAATGTATGTACTGCCACTTTAATGTCAATAAAACATATTAAAAGCATTTTTGTGTTGATTTTCATCCTATTTCGGATTATCCGCGGAATCCGTGACTGCCGCGCCATCCAATTCCGCGGATAATCGATAGTCTACTGTATTGCCTATCGAAAAGCAGATGCCGAAAAAAATAAATATATTGTTTGAACCATGTTGAAGAAATTAGCGGCTTCCCACTAGATGCTTTTACCATATCATTAACAACAAGATTGAGAAATTGGCTACTATACAGAATATAGAATGCTCGCGAATTATATTGTTTAATTCTAGATTGCCTCCTGCTTTATCGCCCTTCATATTAGACCCGTTGTCGTATCCCTGCCCTCTGATATCCCGCAAATTTAAACCCAAGTCATTAAGATCTCCAATTATAATATCAGTCATTTGTTTTCCTGTGGATCTTTCGACTGGTAAGAAGCCTAAAAAGCTTTCCTTAATTTTAATTTCATCATCAACGTCAAATTTATTGATTGAAACATATCTGATTACAAGAGTCATTTGCTCTACCTTACTAATGTCAGGAGTACAGTCAGGAGTTTTTTTTATGGAAAAATATTTGGATTTTTCTATTTCATCAATAATATGTGACTTTACACTTTGATGCAGCAGATCTATTATCTCGTTTTGTATATTTTTCCCGAGATAGTGAGCTTTAGTTTCTTCTTTTTTGAGCACTCTACGGACGTGCTCTTCCATAATGGGATCAAATTCAGAAAGCAACTCAACTATTTATAAGAAATTACCATTATTATACTCAAACAACCTGTCAAACAACCTTGAAAAACCAGACAACTTTTACCAAGCATTTTAGTAATTGCTACGATTCTTAGAAGCACCTCGTTTCAATGGTTTGTTTTGGCATTAATAATTCTTTGAGCAGCCGCATCTATAGTTTTCCAACACTTTAACCTTTGGTTCATTTCTAGCCAGGATTTTTGGGCCTGAATATGATTTTTGGAAATTTTATGCTCTTTTAAAGTGTCGCCGAGGTGCTTCCAACTTTTAAAACCCTCCTTTGAAAGAGAGCTAACTATACAGCCGAAAATTTTGCAACAGACGCAGTAAACGCAGTTTTGTGAAAGAGAGTACACTAACCATTCTCGTAAAACTTTCTCTCCATTGCTTAAAATTCATGTGTAATAATTTGCGCTAAAATGTCGACCACAGTCATTGGAAGGAAATTTGTAATTATGCAATGGTTTAGGTGGACCTTGTCTTACTAAAAAACTTCTTTCGGCGTCTCCTAAAATTCTTGGCCACAATGCTGGATCTGTACTCAAAGTTTGTAGAACGTTTTCTGTGGGTGTCACGTTGGTGTCAATGTTTTCAATGCTTTCATCTGGTGACGGTAGAGTCAGAGTGTCGTCAGTTCCAATTGATTTAGAAACTTCGTCCATTTGTTTGTCACCATCATTCTCTGACGATTCCGTATTTTCTTTTATAACCGGACTTGATGTTGGATTCTGAGAGTCGTCATTTGTTTTGTACAACTCTTGATATAATTTTTTAATGCGTCAGCTTATTTTTTTCTTTTGGCTCCTTTTTCCAGCCTTCATTTTTTTGAACTGGTAATCAGACAGTTTTCTTAGATGGTCAGACATTCTGAAAGAGGCACGCACATAACTCAAATTAAACAATGTAAACTATAAAATAATAATTAAAAATAAAGATTTATCCTTGTTCTAAATAAGCTAAAACCATAATTAAGATAACTTCAAAATTATATTCCGTCAACCGACATAAAAAAATTTTATTCTATGCGCTACACAAAATATTTTTCATATCCTGTGAACGTAAAGAAAGTCTAGTGTAATTATATATGTATTTTATAATAACAAATATTTCAGCAAATCATAAATAGTCATTAAAAACAATTTTATAATTCTTGATTTGGAGATTTTATTCTGTTCAATTACTCAAATATATTATTATAAAACGCGTTTTATCGAAGCAATGAACTTAATAAATGTCTTATATTATTGATTCAAATAATTATTTTCATAAAACAAAAATATAAATAATTATACCTATAGAATACATTCAAATTTGATACAATATTTTATTGATTCAGTAAACAGCCTTTTTGGATAAATAAAATGTTTATTTTATATAAAAACGCTTTCATTGTTTCGATTCGATAATCCATTTACGATAAAATAGTATTTATCAAAACTAAACAACAACCTAATTGTAGATGTACTTACCTTTAAAAATTAAGAAATCGCACTGAAGTAAATTTTATGAACTTCCACTTGTTGTCACTACCGACGTAATAGCAAGAATAACTTTAAAATTAGAGCGGTTTCATTATAGGTAATTATAATTACCTCTAAGAGTCTTTTATAATTAGAGGTAAAAAGCAAGTCTATCCATTTTCAAACACAAGTTGAAGCAGCGCTCTGCTCGCGTGCTATTATGTTCAGAAAAGTATATGCATTAAATATTGTGACAGTATCACTGATACATTGTATCACAATCTCACGAAATTAAATTAATGCTGGGATTTTCCATTCTCCCTTGAAACGGAAGAACGGTAATTTAATTAAATATATTGCCCGCCACTAAAGCGGGCGCTGCTAATATGTTCCAAGATTCTTTTAATGTTCGTCCGGTTCTTCCAAAATAAATTTTATTGAAATCCCTTCGTTTGTAGACAACCCCCATTGCATTCCTAATATCTGAAGGGATTTTATTTTTATTCTTCTTAATCTTAATTGGTTATCTTTATAAAATATGATTTTTGATATAGTTTCCTTTACTTATATGAATAAGGATAAATTCCTTAAGGTTAGTGAATTTACTCTCAATAACTTTAAAAAATATGTAACAAGCAAAGATATGTTTATGTAATATTCAATATGATCCTTTATTGTTTGTTAGGTTAAATATTAAACTGACCATTATTTTGTTTTTCACGTATTAATTCCTTATTTACGCAAAAAGAGATTGTTATATTATAATTCATTTTGTATATGAGTTCTGTATATGAGTTCCCTGTAATTATTCATCTGAAGAAGATTCTTCGATTAGGAGAAACGAAATATCATGATTAAAGAGTTTTGTTTTATAGTGATTTTATTTGACCGTTATCCCAGAAATCATTTATTAAATTATCTCAAATTAGTAACACATTAAATTAAATACTTAGAAATGATTTATGTAAAAGTATTTAAATAACAACTCATTTCAGTAATTAACTTCAAAAATTTCAGTATACTTTGTGTTTATTTTTTATTTGAAATTTTATATTTAAATGTTTCGATTTATCTCCAACATCGAGAATACTTTTAGATAACTAAAAGCAACTGAGCCAAACATCAAGGGTAAACTCTGCTGATGATTCCTAATAAGGATGAAACAGCTATTCAGAATTCCCGTTGATGTTGGCTTAATGTGCGAAGGCATATTTGTTGTCCTGTTGTGATTTTTTCTCTTAATTCTCCATTCGTTTTTGTCTTTTATTGCAGTTCCTCTGGATATTCCTTATATTACAGTGGCTATTCTACTCATATCGACGAGAGAGCGTGAAGTCGTGAAATCACAGTTTCAAACGCAATCACACTTAACTTTCATCGGCATTGTTTTCCAAATCAAAATGGTTCTATATAATGCTTAGGAATCGTGTCATTTCATACAATAGATGAAATTTATTTGCATTATTGTTTATTTTTTTTCATCCATTTTATTCGTTGTTGTCTTTCAAATATCAATATTAAGGGAAATGAGTTAGTTTTCTCTTCTATAGATATCATGTTTTCTCAAATATACAGGTTTCATCATACTGCCGCTAGATGTCTCCACTGTTTCAGGAAAACACAGTTTCGTTGTACAGTAGAACCCGTCTCGTCCGCCCTCGGCTGATCCGCCACTCCGGCTGATCCGACCGTGTTCGAGCCGGTAGAACTTGTCCCCGACTCGTCGGTGACTCACCGCCTGTCGCGCCATTGTGTTGCTTACTTGCATATACAGTGACGGTAGATAGTGAAAACGCTGTTAAGAATAGCAAAACATTAAAAAAGCCTAAACTTTTTAGGCTTGACAACGCAGTAAATCCGTATTTTTCT
Organism: Thereuonema tuberculata; assembly: GCA_023159025.1. Taxonomy (NCBI): domain Eukaryota; kingdom Metazoa; phylum Arthropoda; class Chilopoda; order Scutigeromorpha; family Scutigeridae; genus Thereuonema; species Thereuonema tuberculata. The sequence continues at coordinate 51,718,262 of JAFIDM010000004.1, forward strand.
GTATTTTCTGATAATCCGACCTTTTTTGGCGTTCCGACCATACCCCCAGTCCCAAAGGTGACGGATTAGAGGGTTCTACTGTAACTGCTAATAACTGTGATTTTCGGATATCAGATTTTTCATAGTTCGTGAAATACCAATCATCACTGTTTGTATTAAAGAACTAATGCTAACATTTTCAATGTTTGAATGTTTTACAAAAAGAAAAATAGAAAATCTTTTAATCAAATATTTTATTGGAGTCGTAGTTAATTACAGGTTATACATTATTTTTATATTTATAGCTTAGTATATAGTTAGAATCTTCAGTGGAATTAATAAATTTTAATAAATTAATGTTTTATAAGATTTTACTATTTTTTAATGTAACTGAAATAGAATTAATTTGGAAATTCTTTTTTCATATTTCTGATTACGACATTTTAAATTAATTCGAAAATTTTGAAATCATTAATAACATTTTTTGTGTTTGCCAAAAAATTTATCTTTTATCAATTATATTTTTTTTCCGCAACCTTTCTTCAAGTGAATAGTCATTATACAATTTCAAGTGATTATTATTAACTTGGCAAATATCCTATCCTTCCTTTTTCGATGAAAAAGAAATAGAAATAAAATATCAAAGATAGTTAGTAAACATTTCATAAACATTTCATTGAAGATACTACTTAATTGTAAGAAGGGAAGGTATTTCTCTAAACATTTCATTTGTTATCTTCGAACTAACTTTGCAGTATTCTATCCTTTCCAATGGGAAATTGGTTAATATAAATTTTGAATAAATAATTTAAAAAAAACAATTATCATTTGTTTTTAATGTTGACTTCTATTGTATCACTAAGATTTCTACTAATTTTTATGGAAAACATTGATGAATTTTAAGTAAAAATAAAAAATAACTACACTGTATATTGATAAATAACTGGGTGGAACGGAATCGTAATTTAAAATTATTTATCAGAAGAATTTCACTTATCCTTTGAAATGTAAAAATTAATTTTAATATATTTTGTATAATTTAGGTCATCAATCAGTTACGAGTAGATATGGTCACCTCCCTCCCCCAACAGAATTCAGGGAAACCTTTTAATTCTTTATTTATTTTTTTCAAAATTATTAATTTCTGTTAGATACAGAACTTTCTTGATGGATAAGAAAAACATTTCAAAACTAAGAGAAATTAAAGAAGTGTGGAGAATGTTACAGAATGATTCAGTTGTCATTTATAATTAATTTTCTAAATATTTCTTTGAATAAAGTCTTAAGAACTGTTTCAAATACTTTTCTGCTTATGTACTTTTATAACCTACTTTTTGAGTACTTTTTTAATTTTGAAATTCTTTTTTCATATTTCTGATTACGACATTTTAAATTAATTCAAATCATAAAAATTTTGAAATCATTAATAAACATTTTTTGCGTTTGCCAAAATATTCATCTTTTATCAATTATATTTTTTTTCCGCAACCTTTCTTGAAGTGAATTAAATCACTGAGTCTGCACGTATGTTTTCACCATCTCTTAACACAGTTCACATATTAAAGTTTGGTAGTTTCTTCTTAAATAGGTTCTTAACAAACCATTACAGACAGTCAATGTTTCCTTCCTTTCATCGATTTTGACCACGGGCTAGCCCTACCTGACAAAAAAATTCAAGAGGCTAGGAAATTCAAGAAGGGGGAGGAGATTTCACATCTCGTCCAGAAATACCCCTGAGATAGTAAGTCCCAGGGGAGAAACGGACGAAACACAGAAGAAGAAAGAAACAGCCAAGCCCATGCCGGGATTCGAACCCAGATTCCAACATAGCAGCCACACGGCAGACCGCTGTCTAGACCGCTCGGCCACGCAGGAACTGCTACAGTCAATGTTTATTAATAACTATTTACATAAAACTGATAAGCAATGAAGACGACATCACTAAATCAGTGGAACAATTAACGTTGCATTTTCTCTGAAAATACAGAATATGGCTGTATTACAACAAGAGAACCTTAATCATTTTCGGAAAGAAATTAATTAAAATTTCCATTAAACATTACAGTAGTGGTAATGGTCACTTACAACCTATGTCCGTGGGACACTTGAGACGTGTTTTTTTTGTTTTGGTTGGAAGGAACGGGTTTTTTGTGATTTTTGTGTTGTGGATGGTTGGACTTGTTGTTTTTTGGATTGTTTTTTGTTTTTGGACGGGTAATGGTTGTTTTTAAGTGTTTTTAGGAAGGTTTTTTTGATTGTGTTTTGAGGGAGGGATGGGGGAGATATGGTTGAGGCTGTATGGTTGAGTTCGTTGTGACGTTGAGGTAAGGGTGATTTAAGTTGTGTTGGGGGGATGTTTTGATGGTTTTGTATTTTTTGTGATGTTGGTTTGTGTTTTTTAGTGGTTTTTATTAAGTTTTTTTGTATGTTGAACGTTTTTTTATTTTATCTTTTTCTTTCTTAATTTTTTACAAGAAGGAAATCACAACAGAGACATGGAGAAAGAGAATTGCCTTCAATTTGTTTTATTATGTTTTTCACAATTACTGTTACATGGTTTGGTTCATTGAACCTGTTTTTTACATGAATGAATGAATGAATGAATTACATAGTACGGTTCATCAAACTTTTTTAATAACATGAATGAATGAATGTAAATTTAATGCGAAATTATCAAAAAAAGACATTTTTCTTACAGTAAATGTTAAAAAACAACCCTTCACCAATTGGGAAAAAACCTTTCACCATTTTTTTTCTTTTTTTACAAAAAATTTACAGAAATATTGTAAAAAAAAAGGGAAAAATTGGAATTGTACTATTTTCTACTTATCTAAATCTAAAAAATGGACTAGAGAGCAAAATAACTCATCCATTTTTTCTTTTCTACAAGAAAAAAAATAACAAATTGTAATACATGACAATGTGAATATTACATGAATATATTTATACAACCATCACCAGAATTTATTAACCTTTTTTCCTCCAAAAGAATAAGTACAAAAAATTATCACATCATTTTTACATTGTCTTTTTTCTTTTCTTTTTTTTACTGTTTCTTTTCTTTATCATCAGATGGTGATAGACTCAGTAAGGCCTTACACGATTGGGTAGTGGAACAGACCACGGGTTGATTTCTTCGAATTTCACGAAGTTGTTCACCGAAATGTTCTCTAAGTCTATTGAATAGGATAAAATCGTTAATGTCTTTTCTCGATGTGAACATGTCGAGAAATTCGCTATAAGAAAAACCACGAGTCATAAGTAGTATAAAATAAATGCAGTAGGCACCGCAAGTTTGGGAAAAAGGTCCCTGAATAACGACACGACTTTCTCGAAGTCGTTTCGCGTTTTTCCAAATAAATTGTCTAATGAAGGGATTGCGTATTGGATTACCGTAGGAATCAAAGTAATACACACTTGATGTTCGTGGATGGAAATACAGGGCGACCCAGTGAGAACCCGGCTTTGAATGATTGTCCAAGTTCACAACATACGCCTGGTGTAAAGCCTTTACTGGAAGTCTATCGCAAGCGTATACTCCCCCAAATTTGCTGCTCGTCTCGGGATGCGAACTTAACAGAGAACTGATTTGTAATGTGTTCATTTTCTTTTCTTTTCTTTAGTCCATTAAGATGTTTCTGCTATTGTCTATTTCAATGATTTTTTGGAATTCGGCATACACAAACACATTCACCGTGTGTTCCAGTGGAACTTTGAATCGTACGTCTATACGGACTGTACCGTGCTCGGTCAATTGAAAATGTTCACTACCACCTGCCAGGTCAGGCGATAAGTCAAATCCGTATAAGGTCGATCCCTCGGAATAAGATTTATAGTCAATTCCCAGTCCTGCATCGTCCAGGTACCGTCCCGTTGTAGTTAACAGAGAGAGATAATTTCTAGCATAGAGTTTTTTATCATAATCGGGTCGGAACGGTTGACTGGGAACGTTTCGACCGTCCACTGATAACACAAGGTGATTCACGTTGAAATGATGAAACAAGAACGGATTCTCCTTGTAAGATCCATTGAAGGCACTGTTTTTCACTAAACCCAAGATAATTCTCTTGGGAATTTGTCCGATGAAGGCATTGTCGAGGTTTCCCTGAAGACTACCAGCCGGGATGGAAAAGATTTTGCATTCGACACGGGTAATGGGGTACTTGGCAGGTGTAGAGTTCAAAATTCTCGTATGGGCAATTTGAACTGTTGGAATAACATTCACTTTTCGCACATGTAGGGAAGCACTTTCGATGACCACTTTGTAATCGGCTTTTTCATCTGGCGATAGGAGCACAAACTGATTCTTACTTCGAATCAGACGGACTCGAACGTTCACCTTGTTAAGAATCAGTTTGTTCTGTCTGAAGATATCACCGTGAAGACTACCCTGCAGTTCGACGGTGTTTCCACCACTCACGAGCGAGTGACGTTCTTTGAGTCCTGGATTGCTATTGGCTGCGAGCGGATCGAGGTCGTTGAATTGACCCGCCTTGTCTTCGTACCATCCGGCAACAGATAGCAGAGTCTTTTTACTGTCGAGCCCGTAATTTAAAAAGGATTCGATGTAAGCACGATGGGGGTAGCAATTGTCCGAGGCAGAAACAAGTTTATCACCCAAGTAGACATCGACTTGAGTGAATAGTGAATGAAGTATTAGATTAACTGTGCTGATCTTGTCTCCTTCCCCTATGGGTGTCAAATCACCACCTTTCACTATTTTCAGACGCACACTGAGGAGAGTTTTTGATAAGTCCAAATATTCCTCGCCAGCACCGGCGATCACGAATTCAATGGGTCCCGTTTCGGTGATGGAGGCAATCGGGTGATATTCAACGTCGGCTCCATTCTGAATAACGACTTGTGTTGGAGGGAGAGTGAAAAGATCTAATTCGTTTTTAAAACTCTCCTCAGACTTGCAATGAATTAATTGTCCCTCACCAGCCATTTCTTTTTTCAGGAATCAAAAATGTCCTTTGGAGATTGTCCTCGCTGCTGTTTTTTTGAATTTTTCCTTTTTATTTTTTTGGATGTAGTCTTCTTTTTCTGCTTTCTTTTGGCTGTGGTGGTGCTGGTACGAGAACGCTGCCGACGCACTTTTACCGTTGTTTTCCTTCTTTTTCTCCCTGCATCAACGACCGTCCTTGACAATGACCTGTCACCGGATTGGTCGGTGAATGCACTGAGCCACTTGCGCCTGCCATACAACCTACCAAGTCCAGCTCCACTTCCTGTTTGGCCGGAAGTTACGTCTTTCAATGTCTGCTGAAGCTGTTTTTTGGTGGCGTTTTGAAACGTTTCACCCTGTTCAACGTCATCCAGAATGCGATTACCACTTCTTAGGGCGTAACGACCTGCCGAGTAGGCGAACTTTTTTAACACTGGTTTTGCCCAACGAAATAATGATTTAAACACACTGCCGATTCCACCCCCTCTTTGATAACGAACACCACTGTAGAACGGCACACTGTTGGTGTATTCCGATCCACCAATTTGATTTGCATAGTAGCAAATACAAGAGCGGGGGTTGTATCGTATCGAATGCATCTCTTTCCGGAACACAAATGAGTCACACTTTTTTCTTTTATTAACTGCACTAGGGTAGGGGAGGTGTGTGTGGGGGGGGGGGATTGGGGGTAGGGTTGGAGTTTTTTTTCACCAATCAAAATGTTTTCTTGGCTTTACTTCTTACTGTCGTATTTTACGAAAATGCAGGGTTAATGTAGTTCTTCCCCTCTGGAAAGCCACGGGAAGGCCAATGTCATTTCTCAAATATATTGTAATTGTATCGAATGAATGACGCAATAGGGGTCTATAAAACAAATTGGTATAGGACTCTGTTATCAAGTCACCATCTTTGCCACGAATTTGCACCGTACGTAAAAGGGGGGCCATTACATCGCCAACAATTGAATTGTCAATCAGATCTGAATATATATAAATGGAATAAAAACCCCCGTTCAAGTCAATGACCGAGCCAGCCTCTATGGTTTGAAGGAATTCTGTCTGGCCGAGAAAACCTAACAGTTCAGATAATTCGCGAGTTAAAATTACTTTAAAATAACCTGTTATTTCAAGAGTGATTCTATGAGTGATATTGTTGTAGGTGAATTGAACCGGTGTTCTTTCCTCCTCGTAACGAAAACGATCCTTAATACGAGCTGACATTAACTGAGTTAGGTGTGCTGCATTCGAATAATATCCCTGAGGAATTTTGAATTCATTAATGACCGAAGAACTTGCTTCTTTTAATTCAAAGTCGAAAAAAAAGGGGGCTTTCGAAAGATCTATATCTGTAAAGATAGGTGTGTCTTTGGCTGTTGTGCTTTCTTTAAATACAACCAATGTTTGCTTTGAATTTTCCTCATCCGACACTCGTAAAAGATCAGGCTGAGTAAAACCTAACAACTGAGCCAGAGGTAGACACATTCGAATTTCTGCTCCGCGCGGTAGGGAAACGATAACACGATTGAAAACTAGCAAAAACATTACCTCGTTGGAAAGTTTTTCTATGGGATGCTCTTGAATACTGGCTGTAATTTTACGAATGAATTTGTCAGCGCTTTTAAACTGTGGTTTTAATGGAATGGTAACGCGGAAAGAGGGATAACTTATAACTCGAAACACGCCATCATTACCGCTTATGTTGTACCAACTATGCTGATAGCTAACCTCGGCCAGGGCACATTCGTAGGGCTCTTTTAATTCAAATCTTTTTGGTAGTTTGGTTGTGAAAGTGGAAATTGTGTTTTTCGGAAAAAAGGATGTGCTTGAATTGCTCGGGAGCGTCAGATAAAATTCATCCATTTTTTTTTCGCTGTTTAGGTACTGGAAATATGCTGTAAATTCCCAATTTTAACCCAGCTATCGAAAGCGGGACTGTATCCCTGCCAGCGAACTAAATATTCCCTCTTATTTCCTCGTCCTCTTTCCTTAAGAATTTTCTCAATGGGATAGAAACTATCTTCGCCTTTTTCAATAGATTGTAATTCCCAAGGGTAAAAAGTTCCACGTATTGGCTCACCCGAGCCGTCTTTCAAACGATACACTTGAGGGCTTCTCTTTGATACAATCTCTGAAATTGTAAAAATTTCAGGAGTCCACAAACCCTCGAACGCCTTTTGGAATGATCGTCGTGCCGAACTAATACGTACCTGTTGACCTGTCTTAAATGACACGCCTGGCGGTCGTCGTCGTGACGTATTCGGAGTTTTTCCGTAGAGGCGCTGCCATACAAGATGTTGGTTCGAACCGGTTACATCGTTTGGAGCCATACCAATACTCGAATGAAAACTGTTATTATAGGCATCCACCAAATCTTTTAAAGCATCAACATAGCGAAAAGAGCCAGTAAAATGAAAATATTTGAAAAGTTTTGACCGAAACGTTCTCACAAATCTTTCAGCAACTGAAGCTTTAACAACTGGATCCTGTGATGTAAAAAAGTGAACATTGTGTTCTTTTAGAAATGTCTGAAAGGTTTTGTTGACAAATTCACGCCCTTTATCGGTTTGTAAACGATCAGGCGGGTCAACGTCCTCCGTCTTAAAAAGATGCTCAAAGGCTTTGGTTATACTAACTCCTGTTTTGTTTTTCAACGGCACTACAAAAGCACGTTTCGATAGAATGTCTATGACGACGAGTAAAAATCGAAAACCGTCATTAAATTTTGCCTGTTTCTGCATATCAATAAGATCTGCCTGCCACTGTTCGTTCATAACGGACACTTTCGTTTTCCCTCGTGGGAAATTTTTTCTAGCCGGTTTAAAAAGAGTATAGTTATCATGTCTTTTCAACCACTGTTTAACTTGAATCAGAGTAACGGATTTATTTCGCTGTTTGGCAGCCCTGTATAATTTTTGTACTCCGTCAAAAGATGCTGGGTGTTTTGGATCGAAATAAATCGATCTCAATAATTTTTCCACAGCTGCGGATAAGACTGCCATTTTCCCTGTCCTGACTGTACGCGTATTTTTGAATTTCCGTTTTTCTTTTTGGCTGCGGGAACTTGTAAATTTGAAATAATTTTCCACTGTTTATTGTTTGGGACGTCTTCTTTTGATAATGGAATAGAAGTTAAAAGATTACGGAATTGAATCCAGCCAGTTGGCGTTCTTTTGCTCTGCCGCACCAAATGATTCATTAAATCAAAAATACTACTTTGAGAAATGTTTTCACCTCGAATCATCAATTCTCCCGTTTTAGAATTCCATCCCGCATAGGGCACCGCTTTAAAACGTTCCAACAATTTTTTTGCAAAAGGCTGATAAGATGTGGGCATGCGAGTCAAAACCGCATCTTCCCAACTAACCCCTGACGGAGTTTGAATTTCTTTTTTTTCCTGTGACGCGTCGTTTTTCACGTCGGCACTGTCTGATGCAGCAATATTTTCGGTCATTGACTGTAAAACAGGATCGTACCGTCTGCTCTTGTTCTGATTATAAAATGTTTGAAAACGCTGCTGTATATTATTAACTAATTTAATTTTTAAATCATTCGGTAAGGTGCTATCGTTTAAAAGATGATCGAGTTCTTTTTCCAAAGAGGACAGTTTCTGTATAATATTTTGAGACGGGTCGTATTTTTGTGTGGACCCTTGCAACATTTGTGAGGCGAGTTCTTCTGGTAAAACAACAAATTTCCTACCGTGTTCCATTCCTTCATCGGTTGCTACCGAGCATACCACCGAATAGTCCTGCCAGAGCGGGAATAATGAAGGGTAAAAGTCCCGAGCCTCTCTGTACGAGAATTGACTTTTTTTTGTGAATGGGTAATTTTGATGTGCCAATCAATCGAAGTGTTTTCTTGTGACAAGATAGTTTTCGTTTTTGATAGGGAGTCACAGGAACGTTCCCACGCAAAACATTACCCACACATTCGGATAAACAACGAATAAAGTCGGGATTACCTTCTTTGATAACTGCTCTAATTTGGCGAGGTGAAAATTGGGGAATTGCCTGTAAAATGCGTCCGTATTTCAGAAGTCTATGAGGAGCCCGCTTCGAAGGTGCCATCTCTCTGACTGCTCATTTCCATATCCCATTCCAAAAATTTTTTCTCTCGCCTCGAACGGTTTCATTTTTTTTCGTTAATAATATTCCTAACGATTTCAAATGCTATTTTCTGATTGGTCTATAAATACCCAATGACTCGTCAGGAAATATTCCAGTGCGGAAACGCA
>JAFIDM010000004.1:51742421-51752825 GCA_023159025.1 Thereuonema tuberculata
GCTGCAAGGATTCTCCTTCCCTTATTCCCGCCAACACGGCGCCCTTACACCTATTAAACTGTGTTTTCCCGACTTTAGGAGTGACCACTAAGTGTTTTTATGGCTGGTACACAAAGGCAACCAGCCCGTGAAAACTGTTTGCTTGCTACGTTAAGCGCTAATTCCTTTGTCCCCCTGTTGGGTATTGCATCAGAGTTCTACTCTCAATAGGGGGAAAACAAAAGGAAAGGCCAACTGGGACTACGTCAGTGCTGCCACCCCTTCTTGACCAGAGGCGACGGAGGGGACCAACACCCCTCTCCAGGAGAGGAAAACAAGTCAACAAAGGACAGTCGGAGAGAGATTGTCAGGGAGCAGGTTCAAAATCCCTGCTCGATCTCCCTCGCTCCTCGGAATCACACCGCCCTCCTGATCTGTGAGTCCCCGATCAGAGGTCGGAATAATTCCAAAAAGCTGAGCACCAGGATACTTGGTGCGATTCTGGATTCCCGCTGCATCTTCCCCTATAAGAAATCGAGCGGATCACCGTGAGCACCCGCTCGCATTTGGACCTCCTGTCCCCCAGAGCCGGCTGACGCCCACGTATCGACGGCAGCAGCGAACGTCCCTCCGCCGGAAACCGCAGATGATCTCCAGCGTCTCCAGCCCTGCCTGCCTCCTGCTTAGTTCGGCACCGTGAGTCTTCCCGTTTCCCTTTAGTTGTATCTCCCTTCCTTTCCCTTCCCCGTACCTGAAATAAAGCCTTCTTTTCACTCCACATAGCCAATCTGTTTTTCATCTTTGAGAAGGCGCGGGCCATCGGCGAGCTCCCTTCACTAGGCTAGCGTCCCATGGCACCTCCCTTTATTTCCCCGTCCAGTCTACTCATTCACCCCCTTATTTACCTTTTCCCCTTTTTGCCCCGTAACCGTGGCTTGCTTAGGGACGCAATAGATGGCGTGCGCCTTAAAACAACACGTGACACATGGTAGCAGAGCGTTTGGTTGGACATCGCCGCCATCGATTGTACTTCTCGTCCGACTAGCCTATTGACGTGCGGAGGAGCCCGTGCCTTGGCCCGCCTATTCTCCTCATTCGTAACCCTTACCCTCCCTCCTTCCAATCTCGCCTTATTTTCAACCCTCTACGGCTCACATCATGACGTCCGAAAAAGACAGGCTGAATGCAGTCGGCGTGAAACAAGAATTCCCTGACTCCATCCCCCTTCTCTCCGGACTTTTCTACAAGGTGTGGGGTGTCGAGGATATAAAAAGAAAAGGTCTCGAAATGGTGCTTGCCCGTCTGGGGAAAAATAGTGCGGGACCCATGTCAACAATCATCGGACGAGTGGCGGAACTGCTGGAGAGGCTGCGCTCGGATGAAACGGCGTTTGAGGAGATGCAAATTGACCAGGCGGAACTCGACGACGTGGACCTATGCGATTTCGACGCCCGGAGATACCTCGTTCCTAGCCCCGGACAGACATGGCAACGTGCCGAGCGCGAGGACAAATTGATAGGCCCGCTGGAAGCTCTCATGCGAAGGTGCGATCTACAGACCGATCTCCTGTACAGGGCGGCCGAGCAGGAACGGAGCAGCAAAAGCAGCCCACCATCGAGAAAACCGCTGTTCCTCAAGGATCGTACGATTTTGTTCTCCCATCTCAAGCTGACAGACAGGACCGATGGCTCCGTCCGCGAGTTTTTATACGAAGCCGACAGGCTCATCAAAACTCACGGATTAGAATTTGCCGAATTCGTGGAGATTCTCCCCAAACTGACGGATAAAAGACTGTCTCCGTGGGTGAATGATAAGGCAGACTCATGGCTCGAGTGGGACGACTTTAAGAAAGACTGCTTGAACGCTTTCCTCCTTCCCTGCAACAGAGGAAACGAATGGGAAGAGTTGCGCGAGATCAAACAGGTGCGAGGAGAATCGGCGGAGATATTCGTGGCGCGTGTGAAACAGCGGGCTTGCATGCTTGATTTGACACTCAGCAGCGACCAGCTAGTGAACCTGCTCTACAAAAGCATTCTACCCGCATACAGGTTCCACATCCCCCTAGAAGAATGCAAAACCGCCGAGGATGTGTGTAAATATGCCCGCCGATACGAGATGGCAGTAGGGTTACAAGACAACCCCGCCGCTCACGTGAACCAAATCGCGAGGAACCGTAAAGGAGATGGAACTGGACTCTGCGAACTGCACGAGCAAAAGGAGGCCCGAGCTAAAGCCAGACCATCCCTGCAGTGCTCCGCTACACAAACGGAAGGGATATCCTGCTTCAGATGCGGGAGACCCGACGTGTACGCCAACAGGTGCGGGTGCCGATTCCGCAGGGAGTCGGAAAACTAAGTGGAGTCGTCGGTGGACTGGGTGCCGACGACTCAAAAGACAATTACGATTGTGAATGGCACGAGTGGCTGACGAAAGTACGGGAAGCCTGTAACCCTTCCACTACTCCGCTGAAACCCCAGGAGCGGCGTTCCCCGTCCGTCCGCCTATTCGACGTATCTGCTCGCCAGAAGGACCAATCACCCCCCGCGCCCAAGGTTACATTGACTCTCCCCGGTGGACAAACTATCACCTTCCAGTGCGACAGCGGTGCAGACATGACATGTGTGAGCTCCGACATCGAACCCTTCCTCATCGAAAATGGCTGCCCCTGCGAACCCTGTTATTTCTCGGTCACCCTGGCGGACGGTAAGGAGATACCGGTCCGGCGCCGCTACCGAATAACAGGCGAATTAACAGCAAATGTTAACTCCCCGAGTCACTTCGTGCGCCGCGAATTCGAGGTGTTCGCCATTGTGATCCCCGGAGCCTCCGTCGAGGGCCTCCTTGGATTGAGTGACCTTCATCAATACAATATGTCCCTCCGCTTCATGGGAGGAGAGGCTCAGATCCTGATGGAGGACCCGCACTCAGTTAGATGTATTCGTGTCTCCATGGACAACCCAGCCACAGGGGGAAAACTCGAGTGCATCATCGCAAAATACAAAGAGGCACAAGACAAATCGTTGGGGAAATATTCCGGCTACACTCACACGATTGATACCGGAGCTCACTCTCCGGTCCGAAGGCGTCCTTACCCCTTCTCACCCGCTGATCTGGATTGTATCCAGAAGATAGTGCTCCAAATGGAGAAGGAGGGCGTGGTCTCCAGATCAGAATCCCCCTGGTCGCTACCCTACTTCTTAAAGAGGTACCTGGACCGCGAACCTCGATTCATTCTGGATGCACGCGAGCTCAATGCCGTCACTACCTCCGTCAGCTATTACACGCCCAACGTAAGTGAGATCATCCGTAGACTGAAGGATGCCAAGATCTTCAGCACTATTGATCTCACAAAGGCCTACTGGCAGATTCCCCTTGATGAAGACTCCCGCAACAAAGTCTCATTTAGTGTAAGAGGCCTCGGCGCTTTCAAAATGAATTATGTGGCTTTCGGACTCAAGAATGGCTCTGCGGCGCTCAATAGAGTTCTAGACGAACTGCTAGGTTTAAAGTGGCATCCTTTCCTAGTGAGGTATGCGGATGATCTATTAATCGCCACCGAGGACTGGGAAACCCACCTGGATGTTCTTAACGCCCTATTAAACACCCTGGTCGGGGCCAAACTCAAGGTGAACTTCGAAAAGTCCCGATTCGGATTGGAGGAGATAGAATTTCTAGGATTCAAAGTGAACCGGGATGGTATCACCCCCTCCGAAAAGAAGATCGAGCCAATCAGCACGTATCCCCCACCCAGGAACCCCAAACAGCTCCGACGCTTCCTCGGCATGACTGCCTACTATCGGGAATTCATCCCCAACCTCAGCTCTGTGACCGCTCCGCTGCGTATCCTTCTCAAGAAGGGGCAAAGATGGGCGTGGGGCCCGGACCAGGCCGGCGCCTTCGAGAGGATCAAAAGCATACTCTCCTCCGAATCGTTCCTGTGCCAACCGGACTTCTCCAAAACCTTTCACGTGAGCACTGATGCGTCAACGGAAGGAGTAGGAGCCACCTTGTCCCAATTCGTCGACGGAAGAGAGAGAGTGATCGCCTTTGGAAGCCGCGGCCTGACCAATGGCGAACGCAATTACACTGTCACGGAACTAGAGTGTCTTGCGGTCGTTTTTGGAGTTCTCCATTTCCGCCAATATCTAGAAGGATCGAAGTTCGTCGTCCACACCGATCACCACGCTCTACGATGGCTGACGACGCGGACGGACTTCTCCAGCCGACTCACACGGTGGAGTCTGAAGCTACAACACATGGACTTCACGGTGGAGCACAAAAAGGGAGCCTTAAACTGTGTTCCGGACGCCCTTTCCCGAATCCGGTGTGGATGGTTCAAGGTAAATGAGGAGGAGTGGATGAAGCTGCAAAGACAGGACCATTACTGCTCCGATATCCTGCGGAAACTCGAGGCTCACGATAGTGGTGACTCCCCTTCTCGCCTAGCCCAATTCAGTGTGGAAAATGGACTCCTCCTGAAAACTGTCTGGGATCGGCGCAAAAGGGAAGAGAGGCAGGTTTTGGTGATCCCGAAGGTGAAGAGCGAAGAGATCATCAGGTATTGGCACGAGGATGTGAAAGTGGGCGGCCACCTCGGCATCAGAAAGACTATTGCCAAGATAAAACTTGCGTATTACTGGCCATCCATGGCGCAACAGATCGGGAATTTCGTTCGTTCCTGCCACATCTGTCAGACCGTCAAACATGACCGCTCAGGCCCGGCTGGACTGGCAGAAATCCCCGAACGAAACGATCGCTGGGAAGCCCTTGCCATCGACTTCGCCGGACCTTTCCCGAGGTCGCGCTCCGGAAACAGCTTCCTGATCGTCCTTACAGACATAAGCACGTCCTGGGTCGAAGCCAAGGCGGTGAAAAAGGCAACTACCTCCGAGGCAGTAAAGTTCCTGAACTCTGTATTCCTGCGACTTGGTCTTCCTAGAAGCATCACCAGTGACAATGGGGCCCAGTTCCGCTTTGAACAATTCAGAAAATTCTGTTGTGACCACGGAATCCGACACCGCCGATGTTCCCCTTATCATGCGAACTCCAATGTGGCCGAGCGCAGCGTGGGCTCCCTTAAGTCACTCATCAAAATGTATCTAGATGGGAAACACCAAACATGGGACAAGGAGCTCGACAATCTTCTCTTCTGCCCCAGGTGCTCCGAGAACGAAACAACAGGTCTTTCCCCGTTCTACATGATGATGGGACGAGAAGGTTTCCCCACCATTAATTACGGCGCCCCCGATGGCCAATCGGTGTCTCGATCTCACCTCGAAGAGAAATTCAGGAACATCGCCGACATTATCGAAAAGCTCCGCAGTAAAGCCGCCCTCAGGAGTAAACAGCGGACAGACAAGGGAAGGAAGGACATTCGATTCCAGGTTGGAGACATTGTTCTTGTCAAAAATCATCAACTCTCTTCCAAAATCAAACGCCAGGCTGCTAAGTTGTTTCCTGCCTACTCCGGCCCTTTCATTGTTAGGCGAATTCTCGGCGAGACAACATATCTTTTGGAAGACCGGGATGATCCTTCGATCACACGTAAATCCCACGTCTCTGATCTTAAACGATACATCCTGCCGAGAAAATGCAACAAGGAAGTCAAAGGAACCAACGCTAGTGCCTAGAGCTCCCCTTCTGCTCTTGTTTGGGTGCCTATCCCCTCGGGTTTGTTTTGTCTGTGAGCCGACGCCCTGTCTCCCTTTCACTCACTGTCTCTGACCTACTTCCGCCCTCTCTCCGAGCCTTAGGCACTTGTCTCCCTCTCACAGATATTCCACCCTCGAACCCTTTTTGCCGATTACTTCTCCCTTTGCATCCCCAAGCTTCTCCCATGCGCTTGAGTTTTGAGTGGGGGGGAGGTGTCACAAACGTGGTTCGTGCCTCGACGCTCCCGCTAACCCTTTCTCTCCTCTCCTTCCGTCCACATCTCGCTTCTTGCTTACATATTTCTCTACATATTTCCATCCCTTTTACATTTCTGCTTTCCTATCAATTCCTTGTGCTGCAAGGATTCTCCTTCCCTTATTCCCGCCAACACGGCGCCCTTACACCTATTAAACTGTGTTTTCCCGACTTTAGGAGTGACCACTAAGTGTTTTTATGGCTGGTACACAAAGGCAACCAGCCCGTGAAAACTGTTTGCTTGCTACGTTAAGCGCTAATTCCTTTGTCCCCCTGTTGGGTATTGCATCAGAGTTCTACTCTCAATAGGGGGAAAACAAAAGGAAAGGCCAACTGGGACTACGTCAGTGCTGCCACCCCTTCTTGACCAGAGGCGACGGAGGGGACCAACACCCCTCTCCAGGAGAGGAAAACAAGTCAACAAAGGACAGTCGGAGAGAGATTGTCAGGGAGCAGGTTCAAAATCCCTGCTCGATCTCCCTCGCTCCTCGGAATCACACCGCCCTCCTGATCTGTGAGTCCCCGATCAGAGGTCGGAATAATTCCAAAAAGCTGAGCACCAGGATACTTGGTGCGATTCTGGATTCCCGCTGCATCTTCCCCTATAAGAAATCGAGCGGATCACCGTGAGCACCCGCTCGCATTTGGACCTCCTGTCCCCCAGAGCCGGCTGACGCCCACGTATCGACGGCAGCAGCGAACGTCCCTCCGCCGGAAACCGCAGATGATCTCCAGCGTCTCCAGCCCTGCCTGCCTCCTGCTTAGTTCGGCACCGTGAGTCTTCCCGTTTCCCTTTAGTTGTATCTCCCTTCCTTTCCCTTCCCCGTACCTGAAATAAAGCCTTCTTTTCACTCCACATAGCCAATCTGTTTTTCATCTTTGAGAAGGCGCGGGCCATCGGCGAGCTCCCTTCACTAGGCTAGCGTCCCATGGCACCTCCCTTTATTTCCCCGTCCAGTCTCCTCATTCACCCCCTTATTTACCTTTTCCCCTTTTTGCCCCGTAACCGTGGCTTGCTTAGGGACGCAATAGATGGCGTGCGCCTTAAAACAACACGTGACAGTAGATAACAAAAATGTAAACTTGAACTTACGATCTCTTCATCTAAATTTCTATAAATCCACATCTAAATTGATAATAGTAGGTAATTAATAAAAAACATTTCGTTTACTCAATTAAATAATCAAATAAATGATTCAAAGTATATGATTGGTAAAGCGATTAAAAGGCATTAAAATTATTATTCAACGCAATACAATAAGATAGTTGAAGTAGAGTATCTCCTACAGATCTCTTAGTTATTGTATCCATACAGAAAAAAAAAATCACTAAAAGTTATCAATATTAATAAAACTAACCTCTTACTGGACCATTTTTTATTTTTAAAGAACATAATACACTCACTTTCAAAAGTAAAGCACGGAGAGAGAAAATGTTAATTTCCGTAAGAGATCTGAATTAAAGAAGCTGAAATTTGCTGCAAAGGTAAAAGGAAGTATGCAAATTATACAGGTAATAGCCAATCACGGTTTCGCGTCGAGAAATATGCAAAACAGGCAGTCGTATAAGAAGCCTGCATTGTGAAGGGTTACAGGAGTTGCATGTAAGTGCTGATGAAAGGTGTTTAGAACGTTCGTACGATTTGTTTTCAAGCTAGACGTGTTTCTACGGCTTCCAGAAGACGAATGGAAGATTCTGAGTGCTGGAGGGCTGTCGGACGCATTAAAGCAGGACAGTCTATAACAGATGTTGCTCGTTTCTTCGGGGTTCATCATTCCGTCATTTCACGATTATGGAAACAAATCCAAACCAGCCAAACAGTTGACCGAAGACCTGTAGCCGGTCGTCCAAGGGTTACGACCCCCTCGGAAGGTCGATATATGGCTGTTGTAGCCAAGCGGAATCGAAGATCGATCTCCACACGTCTGAGATCTATGGTTGTAGCGACCATTGGTAAGACGATATCTGTCAGTACTGTTCATCGAAGGCTAAACATGAATGGTCTGTACGCCCGAGTACCACGAGTTTGTGTTCCTTTATCCGTCTAATCCAGAGGGGCTCGATAACAGTGGTTCCGCCAGCATGTGAATTGGAATGGCCGTGCTGTATGTCGACGTTTCCCACCTCCAGCCACTCTCAGAGCTTTCGAAACTGCCCTACAGGAGGAATGGCGATTACTGGACTCTGCGGTGGTTGATCACCTCGTAACAAGCATGATCACACGCTGTAAAGTTTGTATGCAGGTGAGGGGTGCACACATACCCTATTAATGTCGGTTTTTATTGTTTGTTTTGAATTTAAACATCATTTTGTTAATGACGCAAATATGACGTTATCTTATAATTTATGAAAATTCAATATTTTGTTTATTTCTGTATGTAGTTCTTTGTTTTGTTTCATGAATCAACATAGAGCTACTTACTTGCAGCATTTCATGTCAATCAAAGCTGTAGTTGTCCATTTTTTCGCATTTTACCGCTCCGTGCTTAACTTTTGGAAGTGAGTGTGTGATTTTATATATGTAATAAAGGAAAAAAAATATTTTTTTATTAATTTATTATAAAAATATCGTTTTCTTATTAATAAAGTAGGTAGGCTATTTACTCTAGGCGAAATTCGAAATTAACTCTCCTTTTCTTTATATTCGAAATCTCTTCCACTGTGTCCTGTGGAATGTTTCTTTAAATGTAGAATGACCAATGATGAAAAGAAAACACTGAAATCATTTACATCAGATGTGAAATTGGCGCTATTTATTAAGGGAAGTGCAATATTAATAACTTCTGTTTCCGGTAAACGGATTGGAGAAACAGAATGTCGGATGGACCAGTGCGCTGTGTTTCGAAGTGTCGTCGGAACAGAGCCGTGACGAAACGTGGGAGACGTTTAATTGTGTGGGCTCAGGTCCTTTACTGGAATTCCATCATAACAATGCCTTGAAAAAAGAAGTTTGCGGAAATTATTGTACTTAAAAAATAAAATAAAATTGTTATTTATAAATTATATATTTGTCTTTATGAAATTAAATTTGCTTTATGTAGACCATAAAATATATCGTGAGAGTCATTCAAATACATTTTTATTGACTTCATAATGAGATTTCATTATAACATAATAGCAATTTGTGAATAACATTAATAATAAAATATTATACGTTGAACATTGATTTTTAAAGATTTTTTTAATGTTATTTTTTTTTAACAACTAGTCGGCTACCCGTCGCTCCGCTCCGGAAGCCTCCCTTATGTAACGGAAAACAATTTTTTATTTATTAAAAACACACACACACACACACACACACACACACACAAATTACATCAAGGAAACTAAAACTAAAATTTTTTAAAAGCTTTTCTTTTAATTTAATTTTTGATGTCTATATTCTCTCAATCTACGACTGCTTTTAGAACCACCTTGTAAATCATATATCTATGATATATTTTTATTTTTTACAGAGATTAGAATGTAGGCCTAGTGGTCTAATGGCTAAGACGTCTAACTTCTGAGCAGTATTCTACCTAATAGAAATAGTGCATCTTTCTTTCTAGACTATCTTTTTTTTTTATTCAAATTGATACTTTTCAGTGGTTTTCGAGTTAGAAATAGTGATGGTTTTTGAGTTACAAATGGGGATTTTTCAGTATTCTACCTAATGAAATACTGCTTCTTATTTCTTGACTCTTTTTATTTTTTTTTATTCCAAATGATACTTTTCAGTGGTTTCTGAGTTACAATAGTGTTCAGTATTCTATCTAATACAAATACTGCTTCTTTCTTTTTTGAGTCTCTTTTTTTATTCTAAGTGGCACTTTTCAGTGGCTTTTGTGTTCCAAATATTGATGGTTTTTGAGTTACAGATAGTGATTTTTCAGTATTCTATCTAATAGAAGTATCTCTTTATTCTTTTTTGACTCTCATTTAAATTATAATTGTCACTTTTCAGTGACGTTTGAGTTACATTTACTGATGGTTTCTGAGTTGCAAATAGTGATTTTTTCGGTATTCCACCTCAAAAAAAGAGTGCTTCTCTCTTTCTTGACTCTGTTTTCTTTACTCCAACATCTGGCGTGTACACCCACATATTTTTCAATATCACGTAGGATTTGGTTAAGTAAGAATATTTAAAATATTGCAACGTTTCGGCAATTATCGTTCTAATTGTCAGTTTCGAATTACAAATAAACTGACTGATATGAAATAAATAAACAATGTTGAGATTCAAGAAAAAAGATTGAATACATTCCTTATTGATGGGGGGAAAGGAAAGGAGATATAAGTCAAAAAACCATATGAAAAGAGTTGTAGTCCCTATGGTCTAATGGATAAGGCATCTGACTTCGGATCAGAAGGTTGCAGGTTCGATTCCTGTCGCAGATGTTTCATTGTAAAAATTATTTCTATTTTCCATTCTCTCAGAAAATTGCGCCGGACAGACAGACAGACAGACAGAGAAATAAAAGATTTTAGTAATATAGATTGTTACTTTTCAGTCAAAGTCAGTTCAGTTTTGACAGATAA
>JAFIDM010000004.1:51752835-51767187 GCA_023159025.1 Thereuonema tuberculata
TTTTCATTCTCACAGAAAACTGCGCCGGACAGACAGACAGACAGAGAAATAAAAGATTTTAGTAATATAGATTTGCAATGAGTTTGTCAAAATAATAATAGTAATATTTTATGCTTAATATTAGTAATAATAATAATAGTGATTAATAAAAGTAATTTTTTTTCTAATTACAAAATATTATCAAACATAAATGAATATCCTAGAATTCAATACAGGTGAAGAAAATAATTTTATGTGTACTGCGTAATACTGGATGTAAAAATAAAGTCATACACCTGAATAAATGAAAACTAATTTATACAGAAATAAATACACAACGTTTCGCCGTCTTTATTTATTCAATGAATAAACGGCGAGAGATCGTGAAGTCGTGAAATCACAGTTTCAAATGCAATCACACTTAACTTTCATCGGCATTGTTTTTGAAATCAAAATGGTTGTATATAATACTTAGGAATCGTGTTAGTTCTTATAATACATGACATTTATTTTCATTATTGTTTTTTTTTTTTCTTTCAAACATTTTATTCGTTGTTGTCTTTAAAATATCAATATTAAGGGAAATGAGTTAGTTTTCTATTCTATAGATATCATGTTTTCTCAAATATACTCGTTTCATCATACTGCCGCTAGATGTCTCCACTATTTCAGGAAAACATAGTTTCGTTGTAACTGCTAATAACTGTGATTTTCAGATACCAGATTTTTCATAGTTCGTGAAATACCAATCATCACTGTTTGTATTAAAGAACTAATGCTAACATTTTCAATGATTGAATGTTTAACAAAAAGAAAAACAAAAAATTCATTTAATCAAATATTTTATTGGAGTCGTAGTTAATTATAGGTTATAGATTATTTTTATATTTACTGTTTAGTATATATTTATAATCTTCAGTGGAATTAATAAATTTTATAAGGTTCTACTATTTTTTTAATGTAATTGAAATAGAATTAATTTTGAAATTCTTTTTTTCATATTTCTGATTACGACATTTTAAATTAATTCAAATCATTAAAATTTTGAAATCATTAATAAGCATTTTTTGCGTTTGCCAAAAAATTCATCTTTTATCAATTATATTTTTTTTCCGCAACCTTTCTTGAAGTGAATAGTCATTATACAAATTCAAGTGATTATTATAAACTTGGCAAATATCCTATCCTTTCTTTTTCGATGAAAAAAAATAGCATAAGATATCAAAGAAGTTAGTAAACATTCCATAAACATTTCATTGAAAATACTACTTAATTGTATGAAGGGAAGGGATTTCTCTAAACATTTCATTTGTTATCTTCGAACTAACTTTGCAGTATTCTATCCTTTCCAATGGGAAATTGGTTAATATAAAATTTTGAATAAATAATTTAAAAAAAAACAATTATCATTTGTTTTTAATGTTGACTTCTATTGTATCACTAAGATTTCTACTAATTTTTATGGAAAACTTTGATGAACTTAAAATAAAAATTAAAAATAACTACACTAGATATTGATAAATAACTGAGTGGAACGGAATCGCTATTTGAAATTATTTATCAGAAGAATTTCACTTATCCTTTGAAATGTAAAAATTAATTTTATTATAAATTGTATAATTTGGGTCATCAGTCAGTTACGAGTAGATATGGTCACCTCCCTCCCCCAACAGAATTCAGGGAAACCTTTTAATTCTTTCTTTATTTTTTTGCATAATTATTAATTTCCGTTAGATCCAGAACTTTCTGGATGGATAAGAAAAACATTTCAAAACTAAGAGAAATTAAAGAAGTGTGGAGAAGGTTACAGAAGGATTCAGTTGTCATTTATAATTAAATTTCTAAATATTTCTTTGAATTAAGTCTTAAGAACTGCTTCAAATACTTTTCTGCTTATGTACTTTTGTAACCTACTTTCTTAGTAATGTAAAGCTCATTAAATCACTGAGTCTGCACGTATGTTTTCCCATCTTTTAACAGCGTTCACATACTAAGTTTGGTAGTTTCTTCTTAAATAGGTTCTTAACAAACCATTACAGACAATCAAAGTTTATTACTAACTATTTACATAAAACTGATAAGCAATGAAGACGGCATCACTAAATCAGTGGAACAATTAACGTAGCATTTTCACTGAAAATACAGAATATGGCTGTATTACAACAAGAGAACCTTAATAATTTTCGGAAAGAAATTAATTAAAATTTCCTTTAAACATTACTTATAAAAATGCCTTTCATTTTTTTTTTCTTTTTTGAAAAAACTGAAATAATATAGTAAGAGGACCGTGTGAGTTTGAAGACTTTCTGTAAGTCAAGCCTCTGATATCGTTGTTGAAATATGGAAAAGGCAGGTCGAGTGTGACTTCAAAATCGGGCATATCCATGTACAAAATAGCTTGTGAAACGTTAGAATCACAAATGAGGATAAAAAACAGCTGTTTTTCAAATGATTCCTTCAATATTTCAATGCAGTGTCTTAGCTTTGGTATTACAATTCACGTCTTCTTACGTGACTGAGATTTCTACAGAAACTGCAGATTTAATTGAATATTCTGCCATACCAACTACATCCCATATGGAATTTTCTTCTTTAATTTCATAATTAATGTAATTTTTCAATGTGCAGTTGTTACTCGGTCTCTGTTTTATTTCTATTTATCTTTAGACCAATCACCCAAGTTCCGGAGGGCAGAACTTCCAGACTTTACCTCCTCGTGGTGCCCCCTGGGGCATCAGGAACATTTGACCATCTAGGTGTTCCGGACCTGATGATGCTAACAAAGTCTTGTACACTTGGTGGACTACATTTACTCCAAGTGTTATTTCTTCTCTTTTAAATTCTAAACCTATTCACTCTGATCTCTTTCACTCTGCAAACTCTATTTCTTTTCTCTCTTCTTCTCTCTTTTGCTAACTAACCCCCGGAGTTTATCTCCATTCTCCCCTATGCTATTAGAGTATTTGAGGGCTAGGGGTGTTTCCTATTCCTATTTTTTAACCATTAACACTAACCCCTGGTAGTTAGGTATAAAATGCATCTCCCAATCCGTTTTGTCAACGTGGATATTAACCTACCCCCAAAAATAAGATGAAGAGAAGGAACAGCAAAGGCCATTCAGCCCAAAGCCACAATGGGTATTCTAAAATCCTCAAAAAGACCTCTTCCCAATCTAAGGACGAAATTGTCTTAAACCAGGATGGGAGGGTAGTTTCTGATGTAACAACAGGAAAATTACCACTAAACAAAGTCACAAACAGACCAATTTCACACAACCATCACTAAAAGTTTTATTGCCCATATGAATAAACCGTCACTTTAATACTTTTCTAACCGAACTGAACCACTCCCAAAACCGGAAACAATTGAACCCAAGATTTATCTTTGCGTTCTGTAAATAGGGTCAGAAGTAATGAACAAAACAATTTCTACGAATTTAAGACAGGCAAAGCGGATTACTGTTAATTTTACTAAGCAGATTACTAAGTTCATATTAAAGCCTCTGCAAAATATTCTTGGTAAATCCAAATTTATCTTACATATTGTTTTTTTTGTTATTTTTTTAACAAAAAAATTGATATAATTTTGTTTGTAAAGAATTGAATAAAGTGTACTACTATACTTATCAGTTGTATTTGTCATAGTAACTAAGTTATTCCCATGAAGGTAAATAAACTCCTTACGCGAGTTTGTAGATTTTCAATATTTCGCGGCGAGTCGAATAGGCGGCGGCCACTTGTTCATGAGGAGTTGTACCTGATCCGTATGAATAGATTCACTTCTCTACTTGTTACAGTTTGAGGCTTGTCTTGATGTTTTGTTTCCATTAATAATGAAGCAATATTACATGAATATTCGTATTGTCATAATCAAGTGTTTGAAACTTCTAAAGCCAAGAATTTTAAAACATTTTTTAAAACGAAACAAAAGAGAAATAGGTATTTTATTAAAAGGAAAATGTGGATAACTTTTTAAAATATTATTTAAATTGTTAACAATAAGTTGAGAAATGCTATAGGTATTGTACGTCAATTTATTTTTTACTGGAATTTCGTTTTCAGCTTTGTTTTTTGTTTCTCACTTCATTTACGCTGAAATATGAATTTTAGAATACTAATGATAAGTCAGATATTAAGAGAATATACTGATTTCTAAATTACTTTTTCAATAAACAAATTGCAATGATCTTTTATTGGGAAACTGAGGAAATGAGGAAATAAATTAATTGTCTTCCAATTCTTTAAGATGAATAGACGATTCCGGAGACCACTTGTGTTTTTATTAATTCTCTGAAGTCGTTTCAGCGAAAGTCTGTGCGACAGTAAGCCATCCTCCAAATCTTTCATTAGAAATTTTTTAATTTATCACTTTTGAATAATACAATATATTCATTAGTGAAAACTTAAAAATGTCTGAAAAAGTAAGAAAATTATCAAATGATTATAAAATAGTTTGTTTGCATCTAGTAATGAGCGATATTGTGAAAATGCGATATTAGTGATTTCAAACTGTGATTGTGATTGTGTTTTCATCCCTGTTACTAAACAAAATCCCGTTCGGAATCTTCATGGACATCATGCTTTTGCATTTTGCCGCCAAAGAAAATAGGTCTAACTTGCTTGCTTAGCAAAGTATTATCAGAAGCGAAATAAAATGTTCTAAATAGAAAATTTCATTTTTCTAAATGAATTAAATAAAAATGTGCTTTTTCGTTAGGCAATAATATCTGATTTATTCTCCACCAAAGAAAATGCATTAAAATCAAAACAAAAAAGATGGCGACTAACCATAGTTTTCTCTCATACGCTAAAAATCAGTTGTACAAGCTCCGTAAGACGTTGTTATTTTATTGCTATTATTGATTACTTTTAAATATTTTCATTAAAAATAAGGGTAATCAAAGGTCCAAGAAAAAAACAAGATTTGTGACCCAACCAAGCCTAAAAGGAAAGCATTTAGAACGACAATTGAACTGAAAAAAGAACTCATTACGAAGTTTGAAAGTGGAACTCGTGTTTCGGTTCCGGCCACTTAGTATAGTTTTTAAATATGATTTTATACATTATTATAAATATTTAATAAGCATCATATTTAGATTTATATCCTATATCCATATAAAAAAAGTTAACATCAATTATAAAGAAAAATATTACGGTTTTTTCATAGCAAAATCGATTACATCAACAGTTCCTTTTCGAACAACAATCTGAAGGATTCTACATAAAAAAAAAAAAAAAAATTAAAAAAATTAATCTTGCATTTCTACTGTACATCAATAGTTCATTCATATATACAGTCAGATGATCTTGCAAAAGTTCAAAATTATCTTGCAGAGAAAGAAGCTGATGTCAGAAGTATATTAAATGTTTTACTATCAAATAAACTAGTTCTGAAAGTGCTTACAATTGTCATTATATAAACTAAGAATTTTAAAAACAGATCATACACTAGTTTCAAAATAAATTTTATATCTAAACAATTACTCTTTCATTTTCTTTAGATAATAATTATTTACTTTGCTAGATGCCTTGCTAACAAAGGTGTATATATTTTTTAGTTGTTTTTTTTTTTTTTTGACAGTGTAAGAGAGAAACAGATGATTTGGAGGAATAGCTCTAAAATATATTTTATACAACGCTGATTGTCTAATAATTTTAGATGTAATTGTTCTCTTCACTGGTTTTTATGTGTAAATAAATGTAGTATATTCTTGAATCTGTTTAGTTAATGCAATTGTAAAATGACACTTAATTATTCACCCAAAAACACACTATCAAGTAGATAATAAAAATATAAACTTGAACTTATGATCTCTTCATCTAAATTTCTATAAATCCACATCTAAATTGATAATAGTAGGTAATTAATAAAAAACACTTCGTCTACTCAATTAAATAATCAAATAAATGATTCAAAGCATGTGATTGGTAAAGCGATTAAAAGGCATTAAAATTAATATTCAACGCAATACAATAAGATAGTTGAAGTAGAGTATCTTCTATAGATCTCTTAGTTATTGTATCCATATAGAAAAAAAAATCACTAAAAGTTATCAATATTAATAAAACTAACCTCTTACTGGACCAGTTTCAATTTTTAAAGAACATAATACACTCACTTCCAAAAGTTAAACACGGAGATAGAAAATGTTAATTTCAATAAGAGATCGGAATTAAAGAAGCTGAAATTTGCTGCAAAGGATGTACGCTAATTATATAGGTAACAGCCAATCACGGTTTCGCGTCGAGAAATATGCAAAACAGGCAGTCGTATAAGAAGCCTGCATTGTGAAGGGTTACAGGAGTTGCATGTAATGCTGATGAAACGTGTTTAGAACATTCTTACGATTTGTTTTCAAGCTAGACGTATTTCTATGGCTTCCAGAAGACGAATGGAAGATTCTGAGCGCTGGCCGCTGTCGGACGCATTGAAGCAGGACAGTCTATAACGGATGTTGCTCGTTTCTTCGGCGTTCATCATTCCGTCATTTCACGATTATGGAAACAAATCCAAACCAGCCAAACAGTTGTCCGAAGACCTGTAGCCGGTCGTCCAAGGGTTACGATCCCTCGGAAGGTCGATATATGGCTGTTGTAGCCAAGCGGAATCGAAGATCGATCTCCACACATGAGAGATCTATGGTTGTAGCGACCATTGGTAAGACGATATCTGCCACTACTGTTCATCGAAGGCTACACATGAATGGTCTGTTACGCCCGGTATCACGAGTTTTTTTTCCTTTATCCGTCCAATCCAGAGGGGCACGATTACAGTGTGCCGCTAGCATCTGAATTGGACTATGTCTGGTTGGGGTAACGTTATGTTCACAGATGAGTCCACATTTGCCCTACAACCCGATGATAAGCGTGTAAGGGTCTGGAGGGAACAAGGCACACGCAATCAATCCAGAACACCACCGAACATCACTCATTCCGCGGTGGAAGCATCATGGTCTAGGCAGGGATTTCTTTGGGATATCGCACCGACCTAAACATCTACAGGCGAGGTTCTGTAACGGCTGTACGGTATCGAGATGAAGTCCTAGACCCCAATGTGAAACTGTGCGCTGCAGCAGTTGGTTCTTCTTTCGTTTTAATAGACGCCCCATAGATCTGCCATCGTTGACGACTTTCTGGAGAGTGAGGGGATCGAGCATATGGAGTGGCCGGCTTACTCGCCGGACCTTAATCCAATTGAAAATCTTTGGGATGCCCTCAGCCGTGCTGTATGTCGACGTTTCTCACTTCTAGCCACTCTCAGAGCGTTAGAAACTGCCCTACAGGAGGAATGGCGATTACTGGACTCTGCGATGGTTGATCACTCGTGACAAGCATGATCACACGCTGTAAAGTTTGTATGCAGGTGAGGGGTGCTCACAAAGCCATTTAATGTCGGTTTTTATTGTTTGTTTTGAATTTAAACATCATTTTGTTAATGACGCAAATAGGATATCATCTTATAATTTATGAAAATTCAATATTTTGTTTATCTCTGTATGTAATTCTCTGTTTTGTTTCATGAATAACATAGAGCTACTTACTTGCAGCATTTCATGTCAATCAAAGCAGTACTTGTCCATTTTTTCACATTTTACCGCTCCGTAATTAACTTTTGGAAGTGAGTGTGTGATTTTATATATGTAATAGAGGAAAAAAATTATTTTTTTATTAATTTGTTATAAAAATATCGTTTTCTTATTAATAAAGTAAGTAGGCTATTTACTTAAGTAGGCATAATTCGAAATTAACTCTCCTTTTCTTTATAGGCTGTTCGAAATCTCTTCCACTGTGTCCTGTGGAATGTTTCTTTAAATGTAGAATGACCAATGATGAAAAGAAAACACTGAATAAATCATTTACATCAGAGGTGAAATTGGCGCTATTTTGTAAGGGAAGTGCGATATTAATAACTTCTGTTTCCGGTAAACGGATTGGAGAAACGGAGTACCCGATGGACCAGTGTGCTGTGTTTCGAAGTGTCGTCGGAACAGAGCCATGACGATACGTGGGAGACGTTTAATTGTGTGGGTTCAGGTCCTTTACTGTAATTCCATCATAACAATGCCTTGAAAAAAGAAGTTTGCGGAAATTGTTGTACTTAAAAAATAAAATAAAATTGTTATTTATAAAGTATATATTTGTCTTTATTAAATTAAATTTGTTTTATGTAGACCATAAAATATATCGTAAGAGTCATTCAAATATATTTTTATTGACTTCATAATGAGATTTCATTATTAGATAATAGCAATTTGTGAATAACATTAATAATAAAATATTATACGTTGAACAACGATTTTTTTAATATTGTTTTTTTTTTGTTAACAATTTGCAATGAGTTTGTAAAAATAATAATAGTAATATTTTATGTTTAGGAATAGTAATAATAATAATAAAATTCAGTAATAAAAGTAATTATACTGAAATACAAAATAAAGGTTTGTTTAAATAATACATAACCTAACAAACAATAAAGGATCAGATAAAATATTACATAAACATATCTTTGCTTTTTACACATTTTTTTTAATTTATTGCGAGTAAATTCACTAACCTTAAGAAATTTATTCTTATTCATACAAGTAAAAGTGTTAATAAAACATGAGTCAACCATAAATCTATCCTTTTCATTAGGAATACGGAATAATATACTAGCTACTAGATCCGGGTTATGATTATTAATTAGGCAGTGATCTGCCCAGTTAGAAATTCCATGTTTTTTGTTGTTAAAGGTCCTAATATGTTTCATGATTCTTTTAATGTTCGTCCGGTTCTTCCAAAATAAATTTTATTGAAATCCCTGCATTTGTAGACAAGCCCCATTGCATTCCTAATATCTGAAGGGATTTTATTTTTATTCTTCTTAATCTTAATTGGTTATCTTTAAAAAATATGATTTTTGATATAGTTTCCTTTACTTGTATGAATAAGGATAAATTCCTTAAGGTTAGTGAGTTTACTCTCAATAAATTTATAAAATGTGTAACAAACAAAGATATGTTTATGCAATATTTTATATGATCCTTTATTGTTTGTTAGGTTATATATTATTTAAACTGACTATTATTTTGCTTTTCACGTATTGAAATGGATTCTGATTTAAACAAACCAAAATATAATTTTGTTTTTCATGTGATTAATGATAACATTATTGTTTTTACTTACTAAGAAATTGTTATATTATGTTATCAATTCCTTATTTACGTAAAAAGAGATTGTTATATTATAATTCATTTTGTATATGAGTTCTGTAAACAGTATTCCCTGTAACTATTCATCTGAAGAAGATTCTTCGATTAGGAAAAACGAAATATCAGGATTAAAGAGTTTGTTTTATAGTGATCTAATTGACCGTTATCCTAGAAATCATTTATCAAATTATCTCAAATTAGTAACACATTAAATTGAGTATTTAGAAATGATTTATGTAAAAATATTTAAATAACAACTCATTTCAGTAATTAACTTCAAAAATTTCAGTTTACTTTGTGTTTATTTTTTATTTGAAATTTTATATTTAGATGTTTCGATTTATCTCCAAAATCGAGAATGCTTTTAGATTACTAAAAGCAACTGAGGCAAACATCAAGGGTAAATTCTGCTGATGATTCCTAATAAGGATGAAACAGCTGTTCAGAATTCCCGTTGATGTTGGCTCAAAGTGTGAAGGCATATTTTTTGTCCGATTGTGTTTTTTTTTCTCTCAATTCTCCAGTCGTTTTGTCTTTTATCGTAGTTCCTCTGATATTCCTTATATTACAATGGCTACTCTACTCATATCGACGAGAGAGCGTGAAGTCGTGAAATCACAGTTTCTAACGCAATCACACTTAACTTTCATCGGCATTGTTTTCCAAATCAAAATGGTTCTATATAATACTTAGGAATCGTGTTATTCCTTATAATAGATGAAATTTATTTGCATTATTGTTTATTTTTTTTTCAAACATTTTATTCCTTGTTGTCTTTAAAATATCAATATTAAGGGAAATGAGTTAGTTTTCCCTTCTATAGATATCATGTTTTCTCAAATATACAGGTTTCATCATACTGCCGCTAGATGTCTCCAATGTTTCAGGAAAACACAGTTTCGTTGTACAGTAGAACCCGTCTCGTCCGCCCTCGGCTGATCCGCCACTCCGTCTTATCCGACCGTGCTCGAGCCGGCCGAACTTGTCGCCGACTCGTCGGTGACTCACCGCCTGTCGCGCCATTGTGTTGTTTACTTGCATATACAGTGACGGTAGATGGTGAAAACGATGTGAAGAATAGCAAAACATTGAACAAGCCTAAACTTGAACTGCTTGACAACGCAGTAAATCCGTATTTTTCAGTATTTTCTGATAATCCGACCTTTTTTGGCGTTCCCACCATACCCCCAGTCGCAAAGGTGACGGATTAGAGGGGTTCTACTGTACCTGCTAAAACTGTGATTTTCAAATATCAGATTTTTGATTGTTCGTGAAGTACCAATCATCATTCTTAAATATAAAGTATTGAAATAAAACCACTTCTCCATCTTAGAAACATCAGATCTATATTTCAGCCCAATTACGGGTCTTCTTCAGGATAAAAATTAAATACAGGAAAATAAAGAGAAAAGAAACATCTTCCTTCTCTTTCGAATCATGATCGAATATAAAAAGAAATTTAAAAAATGTGTAACAAACAAAGATATGTTTATGCAATATTATTGGAAGAAGATGTTTCTTTTTCTCTTTATTTTCCTGTATTTAATTTTTATCCTGAAGAAGACCCGTCATTGGGCTGAAATATAGATCTGATGTTTCTAAGATGGAGAAGTGGTTTTATTTCAATACTTTATATTTTAGAAGATTATAAAATTATCGTGAGGATGAGATAACCAATCATCATAGTTTGTATTAAAGAACTAATGCTAACATTTTCAATGTTTGAATGTTTAACAAAAAGAAAAACAGAAAATCTTTTAATGAAATATTTAATTGAAGTCGTAGTTAATTACAGGTTAAAGATTATTTTTGTATTTATCGTTTAGTGTATAGTTAGAATCTTCAGTGGAATTAATAAATTTTAATAAATTAATGTTTTATAAGATTTTACTATTTTTATAATGTAATTGAAATAGAATTAATTTGGAAATTCTTTTTTCATATTTCTGATTACGACATTTTAAATTAATTCAAATCATAAAAATTTTGAAATCATTAATAAACATTTTTTGCGTTTGCCAAAATATTCATCTTTTATCAATTATAGTCGGACCTCTATTTAACGAAGTCGCTAAATCCCGAAAAAAAGTTCGTTATATGAAAAATTCGTTAAATAGAGATTCACCTTTTAAAAATACTTTAAACTATATAAAACGGATTTAAAATACATAAACAATAAATATTATTAAAAAAGGTATAATTTTAATGACATAAAGCTACATTACCACATGCGTACTTACTTTACTAATAAAGTCTGTTAATTTTGTCTGAGGTTTTTTTTTTTTTTTTTTGAAAAGTGTTTTCGTTTATAGTATGTCTCGCATCTTTTCAATGCACTAAAAACCCCTTCAGTATTTACTTCAAATTGTAATCCGAATCGGATTGTTTCAATTGATTTTAGCATTTCATAATACGAAGGGTTTTTTTGTTTTTTTATTTCTGCATAATGATCATTTCCATTTTGATCACTTCATCTTCATCGCATTTCATTGCTGTATTGTTTTTATTATTGTTTTTTCACACTGTCCAAAATATCCGATTCAGTTAGTGTTTCCGAGGTCTCAACTTCATATCCAAGTGAAAGATAATCATCAATCAGCACATCATCGTTAATTTTTTCTTTTTCCCTCAGCCGTATCCAAATTTCTTTCATTTTCTCTAAGGAAATGTTGAGAATAAAAATATTTCAAGGAGAAAAAAAAAATAGATACCACGAAAAAGTTCATTAAATAGAAAATGCACTTCGCTATTTGGAGGTTATTTTATGAAGAAATCAGCAAAATGTTCTTGGTTCCAAAGAAAAGTTCGCAAAATAGAGAAATTCGCAAAATAGAGGTTCGTTAAATAGAGGTCCGACTGTATATTTTTTTTTCCGCAACCTTTCTTGAAGTGAATAGTCATTATACAAATTCAAGTGATTATTATAAACTTGGCAAATATCCTATCCTTACTTTTTCGATGACAAAAATAGAATAAAATATCAAAGAAGTTAGTAAACATTCCATTTTATTGAAAATACTACTTAATTGTAAGAAGAGAAGGTATACAAAATGGGATTAACGTGTTGTCAAAACTATTTAGAAATGACTGTTAGGCCCAACACAAGAATAAACAATCAAAATGCCTTTTCAGATTCATTTTTATGAGGGGAACTAGAGTACAGCTGTTTCACCATTCTACTGGATCTTCAGCTCTAGCCAGTCCCCTCGATAAAAATGAATCAGAAAGGCTGTGCTAAGGTGAAACCATAAGCCAAACTGGCTATGAGAAGGTATTTCTCTAAACATTTCATTTGTTATCTTCGAACTAACTTTGCAGTATTCTATCCTTTCCAATGGGAAATTGGTTAATATAAAATTTTGTATAAATAATTTAAAAAAAAAACAATTATCATTTGTTTTCAATGTTGACTTCTATTGTATCACTAAGATTTCTACTAATTTTTATGGAAAATATTGATGAATTTTAAGTAAAAATAAAAAATAACTACTCTATATATTGATAAATAACTTAGTGGAACGGAATCGTAATTTAAAATTATTTATCAGAAGAATTTCACTTATCCAATTTGAAATGTAAAAATTAATTTTAATATATATTGTATAATTTGGGTCATCAATCAGTTACGAGTAGATATGGTCACCTCCCTCCCCCAACAGAATTCAGGGAAACCTTTTTATTCATTATTTATTTTTTTGCATAATAATTAATTTCTTCATAATAATTAGATCCAGAACTTTCTGGATGGATAAGAAAAACATTTCAAAACTAAGAGAAATTAAAGAAGTGTGGAGAAGGTTACAGAAGGATTCAGTTGTCATTTAGAATTAATTTTCTAAATATTTCTTTGAATAAAGTCTTAAGAACTGTTTCAAATACTTTTCTGCTTATGTACTTTTATAACTTGGTTAGCAATATAAAGCTCATTAAATCACTGAGTCTGCACGTATGTTTCCACAATCTTCTAACAGCGTTCACATACTAAGTTTGGTCGTTTCCTCATAAATAGATACTTAACAAACCATTACAGTTTATTAATAAATATTTATATAAAACAGATAAGCAATGAAGACGACATCAGTAAATCACTGGAACAATTAACGTAGCGTTTTGTCTGAAAATACAGAATATGGCTGTATTACAACAAGAGAACCTTAATAATTTTCGGAAAGAAATGAATTAAAATTTCCTTTCAACACTACTTATAAAAATGCCTTTCAATTTTTTTTTCTTTTTTGAATGAAGTGAAATAATATAGTTAGAGGACCGTGTGACTTTCTGTAAGTCAAGCGTGTGATATCGTTTCTGAAACATGGAAAAGGCAAGTTGCATTAAAATCATGCATATCCATGTACAAAGTAGATTGTGAAACGTTAGACTCACAGATGAGGAAAAAAACGATTCCTTCACTATTTCAGGTCAGTGTCTTAGCTTCGGTATAATAATTCACGTCTTCTTACGTGACTGGGATTTCTACAGAAACCGCAGATTTAACTGAAATTTCTGTCATACCAACTACATCCCACATGGAATTTTCTTTTTTAATTTCATAATTAATCTAATTTTTCAATGTGCAGTTGTTACTCGGCGAATTCCTCCCTTACACAGCATCGGCACATTCTTTATATTGAAAAAAACTCCTTTTTTCTTGACTCCAAACCATCCGATAATTCATTTCTAAAAAAAAAGCTGAGAGGTTTCTTCCATAGTATATAACTATTTTAAATTGTAGCTTGTTTGGATATTAATATACAAAGCTTGTTCTGTCCAGGTTTCAAAACACTCTACCTTTAATTGAATTTGCCATTCTTGCAGTAATATACTCGTTGTTGACCCATCTGTTAACTTAGGAACAGCAACATTATTTCATTTGTTTAATGTGATGAAAATGGAAGACAACCATATTACCTCAACTGGGGTAATTCCCGAGATTCACTAATAACTTTGGAAACTTAAAAATATTTACATTGACCGCGTGCCAAATTTACTTTGAGAATTTACGACATATTGAAAATAAGAATTTCTTTTAATTGGCATTAATTTTCGTCAGTCCACAACTTCATCAATCTACTATTTTCGTAGTGAAGAAGTACATCTTACTACTGTTTTTGTATTATCAGGCTAACTTTTGCCCTACCTATAGTACAGGGGCGTATAAAATGCCCCCCCCCCCCCCCCCCCCC
>JAFIDM010000004.1:51772636-51811697 GCA_023159025.1 Thereuonema tuberculata
TAGGGGCTTGGCTCTACATGAGATCTCATATCTTTTTAACAGTGAAAGCATTATGAGCATGTGAGTCTTGGCAACTTATTTTACACGAAGTGTTTTGGGTGGGATTTCATTTCTTTTTGTAGGATGAGATCTGATAACTTTTTAACAGTGAAAGCGGTATGAGCATGTGAGTCTTGGCAACCCCTTATTTTACATGAAATGTTTTGGGTGGGATTTCATTTCTTTTTGTAAGATGAGATCTGATAACTTTTTAACAGTGAAAGCGTTATGAGCATATGAGTCTTGGCAACTTATTTTACATGAAATGTTTTGGGTGGGATTATCTATTACAACTAAATTTAGTTTTAAGATTATTTAAAAAATTGATTTTTTTTCAATACCCTACTTTTCTGTTTTTCTATTGGTCAACTTGTATATACAAGCTGTTTGCACTTTTGTAAGAAATCACATTATTACACAGTATTATTTAGGCCGAAGCATTGAGGGTACGACGCATTTCAGATCTTAATAAAATCCAAAGTATAAAAGCTAGATAAATGAAACTTAGCGTATTTCATTAGTATGGTAACTGCATCTTATCCTGAAAATTTGAGCTCTCTAGTATTATCCAGGCCGAAGCTATGAGGGTTCGATAATACATAACCAGACCCCCCCCCCTTTATGAGGGGTTGGAATGTGAAAGTTACGGATTTCTTAATTTTTTTTATGTTTGTGTGCTAATCCTAACCTGCATACCAAATTTCAGCTTTCTAGGACTTCAGGAAGTACCCTAGAGGTTTTGATGATCATGAGTCAGTCAGTCAGTCAGTGAGTGACGGAATCGACGTATTTTAGGTATTAATAAAATCCAAAGTATAAAAGCTAAATAAATGAAACTTAGCGTATTTCATTAGTCTGGTAACTGCATCATATCCTGAAAATTTGAGCTCTCTAGTATTATCTAGGCCGAAGCTATGAGGGTTCGAAAATACGACGAAACACTTCCAGAAAAGGTACGTAGTGCCCTTCCTGCCTTCGGCTCGTCTTGGCGGGGGCACTGCCGTGCCCCCAGATATTTTGTTTATCTCTTTGTTTTGTTTCATGAATAAACATAGAGCCACTTACTTGCAGCATTTCATGTCAATCAAAGCGGTACTTGTCCATTTTTTCGCATTTTACCGCTCCGTGCTTCACTTTTAGAAGTGAGTGGGTAATTTTATATATGTAATAAAGGAAAAAAAAATATTTTTTTATTAATTTATTATAAAAATATCTTTTTCTAATTAATAAAGTAGGTAGGCTATTTACTCTAGGCGAAATTCGAAATTAACTCAAGAAAAGGAGAGTTAATTTCGAATTAGGCTGTTCGAAATCTCTTCCACTAGTGTGTTCTGTGGAATGTGTCTTTAAATATAGAAAAACCAATGATGAAAAGAAAACACTGAAATTATTTACATCAGATGTGAAATTGGCGCTATTTTGTAAGGGAAGTGCGATTTTAATAACTTCTGTTTCCGGTAAACGGATTCGAGAAACGGAGTACCGGATGGACCAGTGTGCTGTGTTTCGAAGTGTCGTCGGAACGGAGCCGTGACGAAACGTGGGAGACGTTTAATTGTGTGCGCTCATGCCTTTACTGTAATTCAATCATAACAATCGAGGGAGTCGTAACCCTTGGACGACCGGCTACAGGTCTTCGGACAACTGTTTGGCTGGTTTGGATTTGTTTCCATAATCGTGAAATGACGGAATGATGAACGCCGAAGAAACGAGCAGCATATGTTATAGACTGTCCTGCTTCAATGCATCCGACAGCGCTCATAATCTTCCATTCGTCTTCTGGAAGCCATAGAAACACGTCTAGCTTGAAAACAAATCGTAAGAATGTTCTAAACACCTTTCATCAGCACTTACATGCAACTCCTGTAACCCTTCACAATGCAGGCTTCTTATACGACTGCCTGTTTTGCATATTTCTCGACACGAAACCGTGATTGGCTGTTACCTATATCATTCGCTTACTTCCTTTTATCTTTGCAGCAAATTTCAGCTTCTTTAATTCAGATCTCTTAGGGAAATTAACATTTTCTCTCTCCGTGCTTAACTTTTGGAAGTGAGTGTATTATGTTCTTTAAAAAATAAAACAGGTCAGTAAGAGGTTAGTTTTATTAATATTGCTAACTTTTAGTGATTTTTTTTTCTGTATGGATACAATAACTAAGAGATCTTTAGGAGATGCTCTACTTCAACTATCTTATTGTATTGCGTTGAATATTAATTTTAATGCCTTTTCATCGCTTTACCAATCACATGCTTTGAATCATTTATTTGATTATTTAATTGAGTAGACGAAGTGTTTTTTATTAATTACCTACTATTATTAATTAACTAATATTATTAATTACTAGATGTGGATTTATTGAAATTTAGATGAATAGTTCAAAAGTTCAAGTTTACATTTTTGTTATCTACTTGATAGTGTGTTTTTGGGTGAATAATTAAGTGTCATTTTACAATTGCTTTAACTAAACAGATGCAAGAATATACTACATTTATTTACTATTTGTTTATGTGATTGAAATACAATGAAAATGGAAGATACCTGAACTGGGATAATTCACGAGATTCACTATTAACTTTGGAAACTCAAAAATATTTACAATGTTGTCTTTGTCTGCGTGTCAAAGTTATTTGAGAATTTATAAATTATTGAAAATAAGAATTTCTTTTCATTGGCATTAATTTTCGTCAGAACCACAAGTTCATCAAGCAACTATTTTTCGTAGTGAAGAAGTATATCTTACTACTGTTTTTTGTATTATCAGGCTAACTTTGCCCTACCTACAGGAATAACTCAAAAATTCAGCAATTTTTATCCAATCTGAAGGGTGGTCTTCCATTTCTCAACTTTAATTTTATCAAAATTGAAGAATTGTTATTCTTCAGTGAATTAAAACCAAACAAACAAAAGAAGCTTTTTGGAAGCTACAAAAATAATTCAAAGCTCTAATAAGCAGCTTATCTTATTCCATGATTGGACTGAAACAATTTCAACTCATTTAAGTAGAAAAAAATTAATTTATTAAATTCTGCGGAAGGTGATTTCAAAAATTAAAAGATGCGCTGAAGAAAATTTAGAAGCTGCAGTTGAAGTTGTAAACGAATACCGTTGGATTCCATAAGTTGAAAGGACTGCTTTCCCGGCTTGAGATAATCCAACGCTACACTCGTTTACAACTTGAACAAACTCTAGCATCTACAGTTTCTTCAGCGTGAATTTCAATTTTTGTAATCACCTGATCCGTCTTTGCTTTCACAGTATAACTACCATGTGAATACTCGTTGATAGTCAATTGTGTGGATTCTTAACGACATCTTTGTCCTCACAGCCAAAATTTCACACTTCTTCTTCTTCTTCTTCAGCCGCAATTAATCCACGGCTGGACAAAGGCCTTCCCCATGTCTTTCCATTCTCGTCGGTCCTTTGCTCTATTCATCCAGTCTAAACCCGCAAAGCCCACCAACTCGTCCTTCCATCTAGTTTTTGGACGGCCTCTTTTCCTTTTGCCCTTTGGTGACCATGTTGTCAATGGGTCTGTAATCTTCGTCTGGGATCTTATTCATGTATTTCTTCTTTTGTCCCTTAAAGTTATACCCAGCATCGATAGTTCCATTCTACGAATCGTGGTTTGTAACCTATCTTCCAGTCTCTTAGTTAGGGTCCATATCCGAAGGTCAGGACAGGAAGTAGGTACTGATCAAACATCTTTCTCTTAAGGCATGAAGGGAAACGTTCAAGTTTAAAGTATATCTTAACTTTCCGAATGCACCCCATGTTAGCTTCCTTCTCGCTATCTCGACCTCCATGTTTTCCCCCATGTTTAGAATTTGTTGCAGCTATATGTATGAGTCCACCCTCTCTACCGGGGAACCTTTCAGTAAGATTATTTCTGTTTTCAGGTATCTGTTAAACAATAATCTTTGTTTTATTTCTATTTATCTTTAGACCAATCCCCCTAAGTTCCGGAGGGTAGAACTTTCAGACTTTTCCTCCTCGTGGTGCCCTCTGGGGCATCAGGAACATTTGACCATCTAGGTGGTCCGGACCTGATGATGCTAACAAAGTCTTGTACACTTGGTGGACTATATTTACTCCAAGTGTTATTTCTTCTCTTTTAAATTCTAAACCTATTCACTCTGATCTCTTTCACTCTGCAAACTCTATTTCTTTTCTCTCCTCTTCTCTCTTTTGCTGACTACCCCCCGGAGTTTACCTCTTTGCTCCCCTACGCTATTAGAGTACTCGAGGGCTAGGGGTGTTTCCTCTTCTGATTTTTTAACCTTTAACACTAACACCTGGAAGTTAGGTATAAATTGCCTCTCCCAAGCCGTTTTGTCAACGTGGATACTAACCTACCCACGAAAATAAGATGAAGAGAAGGAACAGCAAAGGCCATACAGCCCAAAGCCACAATGGGTATTCTAAAATCCTCAAAAAGACCTCTTCCCAATCTAAGGATGAAATTGTCTTAAACCAGGATGGGAGGGTAGTTTCTGAAGTAACAACGGGAAAGTTACCATCAAACGTAGTCACAAACAAATGAATTTCACACAACCATCACTAAAAGTTTTATTGCCCATATGAATAAACCGTCACTTTAATACTTTTCTAACCGAAATGAACCATTCCAAAAAACCGGAAACAATTGAACCCAAGATTTATCTTTGCATTCTATAAACCGGGTCAGAAGCAATGGACAAAACAATTTCTACGAATTTAAGACAGATAAAACAAATTACTGTTAATTACCTAAGTTCATATTAATGCCTGTGCAAATATTCTTGATAAATCCAAATTTATCTTAAATAGTTTTTTGTTATTTTAAAAAAAATTGTTATATTTTTGTTTGTAAATAATCAAATAAAGTTTGCTACTATACTTATTAGTTGTATTTGTCATAATAACTAGTTATTCCCATGAAGGTAAATAAACTCCTTACACGAGTTTGTAGAATTACAATATTTCGCGGCGGGTCGTATGGCCGCGAGGACTTAACCATGACGAGTTGTACCTGATCCGTATGAATAGATGCACTTTTCTATTTGTTACAGTTTGAGGCTTGTCTTGATGTTTTGTTTCCATTAATTCCGAAGAATATTACATGAAAATTTGTATTTCCATAATCAAGTGTTTGAAACTTCTAAAGCCAAGATTTTAAGATATTTTTGAACGCAACGAAAGAATTAGCAATTTTTATAAAAGGAAGATGTGGATGACTTCTTAAAATATTGTTTAAATTTACACCATTGTACACAATAAGTTGAGAAATGCTATATGTATTGTAGGTGAATTTATTTTTTACTGGAATTTCGTTTTTAGCTTTGTTTTTTGTTTCTCACTTCATTTACGCTGAAATATGAGTTTTAGAATACTAATGATAAGTCAGATATTAAAAGAAAATACTGATTTCGAAATTTCTTTTACAATAAACAAATTGCAATGATGTATTATTGTAAAACTGAGGAAATGAGGAAATAAATTAGTTGCCTTCAAATTCTTGAAGACGAATAGACGATTCCGGAGACCACTTGTGTTTTTAATAATTCTCTGAAGTGGTTTCAGTTAAAGTCCGTGTGACAGCGACTGTGCTTATTGTAACAATAGAAATTTTTTAGTTGATCACTTTTGAATAATTCAAGATGTTCATCTGTGAAAAGTTGAAAATGGCTGAAAAAGTAAGAGAATTATCAAATGATTATAAAATAGTTTGTTTGCATCTAGTAATGAGCAATATTGTGAAGATGCGATGTTAGTGATTTCAAACTGTGATTGTGATTGTGTTTTCATCCCTGTCACTGAACAAAATCCCGTTCGGAATCTTCATGGACATCATGCTTTTGTATTTTGCCGCCACAGAAAATAGGTCCAACTTGCTGGCATAGCCAAGTATTATCATAAGCGAAATAAAACGTTGTAAATATGAAATTTCATTTTTCTAAATGAATTCAAAAAAATATGCCTTATCGTTCGGTAATAATATCTGATTTATTCTCCACCAAAGAAAATGCATTAAAATGAAAACATGATTTTTTAAAGTTACTCCTCGATTTTATAGTTCTACAATGAACGGTTGACATTTACTACACGAAGTATTACTATAAATGTTTAAATAACCATTATCTTGGGGTCTGTAATGCATTAATCCAGTTTACATCATTTCTTATGAGAAAAAATGATTCAGCATTCGTTCACATCGCAATTCGAACAGCCTGCTGGAACGAATTGTGTACAAATAGCTAGGTTATACTGCATATTCTAATGAATATTTACTGGTGATGTGAACTTACATAACAAAAAAAAATAATCTTTTTCACTGAAAATCAACAGTCATGTGAACTTACCAAATTATGATTGTCACAGAATGTCAACCGTTCATTTTAAAACTATAAAATCGAGGAGGAACTTTAAAAAAAATTAATATCTATTATATAAGAAAATATTTAGATTTTGTCACAGCAAAG
This sequence comes from Thereuonema tuberculata, assembly GCA_023159025.1. Taxonomy (NCBI): domain Eukaryota; kingdom Metazoa; phylum Arthropoda; class Chilopoda; order Scutigeromorpha; family Scutigeridae; genus Thereuonema; species Thereuonema tuberculata. The sequence continues at coordinate 51,779,138 of JAFIDM010000004.1, forward strand.
TCGAATACATCAACAGTTCCTCATAGAACAACAATCTGAAGGATTCAACATAAAAAAAAAATAATAATTTTGCATGTCTACTGTACATCAATAGTTCATTCATATATCCAGTCATGTGAACTTCAAAAAGTTCGAAATTATCATATTCACTGAATACCAACAGTTCATTTCAGATGTCCACTCATGGGAACTTATAAAAATAAAAAATAACTTTTTCACTAAATATCAACACTTCATTTCATTTCCCCAGTCATGAGCTTAAAAAAAATTATTTTTTTTTTTAATTGGATATCAATAGTTCATTCCATAATCTCCATTCAACAGAACTTATTTTCAAAAACTTTCAAAATCAAAAATTATGATTGTCATTGAATATCAACAGTTCATTTCAGAAGTATCAAATGGAGGAGTGAATTTTTTAAAAAAAAAGATAATAAATATTAGTGAAGAAAAAATTAAGATATTTTCATTTCTAATGAAGGTAATATTTACATATTGTCTATATGCATCGTAGATATTATATGTATAATTATGCACATAATATATTTTTTTGTTTAATATAGAATACAAATATTACGTATCATTTTTAATGATTTAGATTAAATTTTATAAAAACACTCCAAATTCTTGGATTTTAAAAAATGTTTAGAAAATTCTAACAAAATTATATATTTTTGTGTATGGTATAACATGTCTGTTTAAATAATTATAATATAATTTCTCTAAGGTAGTATATTCAAAGTTGTACATATATTCAAAGGTTTTTTAGAGAAATATTTCAGGCCAAATATATATATATATATATATATATATATATATATATATATATAATGAACAAGAATATTAGGAACTAATATTCAAAATTTTTATTCTGTCTTGATGACAGATCATCTTTTTATTTCAGTGTTTGTGCTTATAATTTGATATTTTAAAGAAATTCCTCAAAAATTATATAAAAAAAAAAAAATTATCTAATATTTAAATTAAGACTAGATATTTTTTGTCCCTAAACTTTTTTTAACAATAATTACTGCCTTGAAGTCAGCTAACTTCCAATATAAAGACAAAATACTGATACTCTGGAGGGGGGGGGGGGCAAATCGCTGCGTTGTAGGGAACGCAATATTCTCTATTTGAGCACGACGTCACATGGTTGCAACGTGGAAATTCTCTTCTTTTAAATAATAGAGTGCTTAATTTTTGGAAAAAAAAAAAAAAAGTTTTAAAAATTAGGGAAATATTAAATATTATTTGGAATATTAAATTTATAAGCAATCTGACACTAAAATAAATAAATAAACCGAAAAAAGAAACTTTTCAATGATAATACTTAACCTTCATGCGCTCGCGCAGACGGTAAATTGGCCGTCATTTTGTAATTTTGCGCTCCTTTTTTCCCCGAACGACAAGAGCCGGGTGAGAGGGGCATGTATTCTTAAGTTCAGCCTTCCTCTGCTAGCTGCCAATGTAAAACAATGAAGTTAGTCGTTTTCGGAGACTCAGTTCTTATCCAAAGTCCAGGAAGTGAGTTGACGGCCAATCTGCCGTCAGTGCGAGCGGAAACGCGAATTTTTCTAACGCCACAAAACTTGAAATGCAATTAAACATTTCGTTATTTTTCACTATAATTTCGCTTTTTTTTTACTTATAATACTTTAGATTGTGTTATGTTTATCTCTTCTTATTTCTTAACAGTTTTTTAACCTTTCATTCATCAACTTTCTTTCTTCCGCTCACGCTCTCTAGTGTCACATTTCCGCTCGCAACGACGGCAATTTGGCCGTCAATGATTTTTCACAATTTCCAGCAATTTCCTTCGATCAAATTGCATATTTTTGATATTTACGTTAGTAAATAGTGTCAAGTTAAGTTTAGTTCTAGTTAGCTTCTCTGTAGATTTTATATTTTTTTGTTTCAAAAAAAAAAAATGTCATATCGTGTTTCTAAGAGTACTATTTTTTTTTAAAAAAGATTACTCGTTAAAATTGAGCATACGATGTTGTGTTTATGTTCATTTATCATAAATATCCAAAAATATGCAATTTGATCGATTGTTTGATTGATTGTTGGAAATTGTGAAAAATCATTGAGGGCCAAATTGCCGTCCATGCGAGCGGAAGTGTGACTCTAGAGGGCGCGAGCACATGAAGGTTAAGACAGAAAAGGATCCACTACTCATGGAAAAAGGATGTTGCCAGAGCCTCCAGGGAGGTTGGACCTCTACCTGTTGGTCCGTGGAAGGTATTTTATTTCCCTTCTACCACCCAAAGGATTAACCAGTGGAGGCATTCCCCGATCCGCCACCTGGGGACGCGCCCTCTAGGGGTTACAGGCTCCCCCGAGGGTGAGCTCATCGAACTTGCGCAGGTGTTCCTCAGGGCTCAGTTCTGAGTCCTCCCCTCTTCCTCCTTTACATGAATACCTTGGACCCTCACATCGGCAAAGAAGCAAGTGTTGCATGCTATGCCGACGACGTAGCAGTTTGGCACACTCACCGTGACATTCAACTTTCACAAAGAATTCTAAATCAGTGCATGGAAGGTTTTGAAAATTGGTCAAAAGAGCTTAAGCTCACTGTAAATCCTTATAAAACAAACTTTTGCATTTTCTCGACTGACAGGAAAAATAGAAGTAATTTTAATCTTACTATAACCTATTTGGCTCTGTAATCCAACGCACTAAGCATCCAACGTACCTCGGCCTCACCCTTGATGATGAACTGAGATTTACACAACACCTTGAACAAATATCCAACAGGGCCTTAAAACGACTTAACATCTTAAAAAGGCTGTACGGTGCATCTTGGGGCTCAAGACCAGCAGCTCTTCTTAATGCTTATACCTCGCTCTTTAGGCCAGTTCTAGAATATGCTGCTCCCATTTGGGCACCGGCCTCATCTTCTTCAAAAGACAAAATAGACACTGTATAGTACAGAGCATCAAAAATCATCATTGGTGCTGTCTCATCCACAAATAACTATAAAGCTGAAACTGAGTGCGGCCTAACACCTCTAGAGAGTAGAAGAAAACTCACCACCATAAAGTTCACAAATAAAATCAGAAGTGTAACTGATTTCTATATCTCAAACAAAACATTTAAGGCATGGAATGGTAAAACTAGACTAAAACGGTCTTCCACCCTTCAGTTTGATCAAGAAACAAGAATAGAAATCAACTTACAGCACGAAGATCTTACTTATGTTCAAGAACCCTCTTTTCTCATCAGTCCCTCACCAAAGGCAACTATAAACTTAAACCTTCTACAGCCCTGCACGAAAAAAGAACCAGCTGCAGTGATTCGGGAGAAGGGGCTCCGCACCATCCGTGAGCTCTCAAATTCAACTCAAAATATGGCCATCGCTTTTACAGATGGCTCTTCAGACTCCAGTCTTGACCGGGGTGGAGCCGGCATCTTTTTGACCTATGCTAATGACAAATCCGATTCTCACAAAATATCTGTCGGTAAAATTGCCTCAAACTTCACCTGCGAGCTGGTGGCTATAAAGGAGGCTTTGAACCTCTACTACTCCAAAGCAATCCAAAATTCTAACGGACTTTTGTTATTATCGGACTCTCGCTCTGCCCTCCAGGCCATTTTAAGAGGAAACTCCCAGCTCACCCAAGATATCATTCTACTCTTAAACAAAATAATCACGGCCCAAAGAACTTGCATTCTTCAATGGATATCAGCACACGTCGATATCGATGGTAACGAAAAAGCTGATATCCTAGCCAAAGAAGCCCGAGATAACCCTAAACTTTCCAACAGCTTGACCCTAACTGATGCTGATGCAATTGCCAGCCGCAGACTACTTTCTGCCCCCTCTCAGAAACACTCCATCCCTGCCCTAAACTGTGATCGAGCCATATCCACAACTACAGCTAGATTGAGGACTAAACACTTCAGGGGAATGAAAATATCTCCAGATGGCCATCGAAGCTACAGAAGCTGTCCTCACTGCATTGATACCGAACTCTCTCCCGACCATATCTTTGATTGCCCAGCCATTCTGACGAAGCTCTTCAGAATCCATCTGGATCCCCCGCATCAACTCCTCTATTCCACAGATGTGGCCAGAGCTGTTTTGGACACTTTTGGACAAATTTAATCCTATGCACTACTGGACAAGACAACAACAACTTAAGACAGAAATCACAAATTTCACTGGTATTTTCATCAAATATTATAAAATAAAATTAGTTTTTAACTACATTGACTTCGTGTTCAATAAAGACCAATGAAAATTAAAGAAATGAAATGCTAGCAAAGAAATTGAAAAAGAAAATATTGATGAGTTTTTGAGGGTTTTTTTTTTTTGTTATTTTATATAAATAAGGGACTTTTTACGTGTGTTGTAATAAATCGTTTATTTAAATAGTGAAAGAAACTTCCACATACAAACATTACATATGTAAAAATATTTAAAATAAACAATTTAATTTTTTATATAAATTGTTTGTTATAAATATTTTTAACTTAACTTTAAGTTCCTTTCAGCATTTAAAATTTTTTTTTATTTTGAAACATTTAATAATTTGTTAAATAGTAAAAATGATATTCGGTCTGTGAACTTTTTAAAAATTTTATTTTTTTAGTTCTTCTTCGATATTTTATACTTTATGTCAATCTTAAAAAAAAAAGAAGAAAAAAAATGCTTAGGGCTCAAAATCTGGGTTATTTTAATCAGTTTTATTTAGTTGATTTTTGAATGAAGAATCCTGCCTTTTCACTGAAAGAGAGTTGAGCAAATTTACATTCTTTAAAAGGATTACCGTAGTCTAGGAAACCTTTGAATTTCCTAACAGTGGAACTTTTTCTTTATTAGATACGATATTCTGTCAATGAAATCTTTCTTTTTTAAATACATGAAGAGAATACAATAAATTCTCACAGGATTTACAAAGATATTTATTATAAAGAAAGTAAATTTGTGTTACCATTAGACATAAAAGAAAAACCATTAAAATTCATTTAATCTTAGTATTTTTGCAAATTGTGTTCTAAATTATTATGTAAAGGAGTGACAAAATTAATATTCAAATCGGGAAAAAATTTAAATACTTGAAAATTTTCAATTTGAGTTATCAAGTGTTCGACCACTAAATTGATCTGCAATCCAATCTTGCCTGCAATCCAGATGACGTCAATGATCTAGCCAATAGAAATCGTTTTTGCGGCGGAGCCAAAATATCTTAAATAACCTTGTGATACTCTGAAATCGTGTATTCCTTCTGGCTGAAGGATACATACCGTCATCTTGTAAGCTATCTAAAGAATTGGAACGGGAAAAGCTTTAAGACCAGTTCGCTTAATGACAGAACGGTTTAAGCTGAAAGCGCACAGGAACGTTTTCTTACAGTAACGTTGACGTTTGACGTCATCATGAGTAGAAACGTCATCAAACGTTAGGTAGGTTTTCACTCTCGGAGAAGTCGGACTAGAAGCAAAGTTTCCGTCCAGCCAATCACATTGCAGCAGTCTACGTGCAGCCAATGAGAAGAAACCACCTTCTCGCCAGCTAAAATCAAATCGAAGAGTCGCCATTTTTCTCGTACTATCTGATTTTAAATGAAAGAGAAACATATTCACTTCCTGACTTCAAAAGACTTATTTCCATCCATTCAGTTCATGAATTCAAACAAATACAATCGAAGGAAAGTTGAATAGGTTCTTCATTTTGAATAGGTGCATAATTGTATAATTGCGAAATTTACTGCTTTTTCGTCTAAAATCAAATCAAAGGTGTAAATTAATGTGCTTGATTCCTTATTTTTTACAGTAATCGAGACTCTATACCCACCCCAAATTCATGAAAATGCTTTAAATACAATATATTTTTAAAAAAATACCAGAATCGCGGACTTTTTCGTTTAACCAAAATGAATATCGAAATCTATTTTTCTGCCAATGACAACCAGTAAAGAGGCCGATGTAATCTAATAGACGTATGAATACCTAGTTTCGATCCACGTGACTCGTCGTTTATACAAGATGCCAAATCGATTTTGGCTAATATAACCCATCAAAGTGTTGAAAAGATAATGATTTATGTATATATATATATAAATATAAAATTCTCTCACATAGCTCTGAATGATGTAGTTAATCGCAAAATGACCATTTAAATCGATTTGGAATCGTGTGGGTGATAATAGGGTGCGATATACGACATTTGACGTCGCAAAGTAATAAAAGTTCGGTTATATCGCGGTTATATCGCGATCTTCGAAATCTTGGATCCGAAAGACCGCGTTATAAACGAGCTTCAGTGTAATAAGAAATTCTACCATTTTAAAATGGTAACTCGCACGTGTATTTAAATTATAGTACATATAAAATTGAGTTAAATACAACAAGAAATGAATTCGGCCCAAATTTAACCAAATTGCCTTTCTGGTTCGATTATCGGGTTAAATTTGTGCTTAATTCATTTCTTGTTTTTTATTTAATTTAAATTATTTCGCGGCATGTTAAACTCTTTCAACTTATATTAAATTGAGGTTTGCTATACTTTGTTTTTCTTTATAATGTTAAAAAGATTCCCAATCATATTTTAATCTGAATGGTTAAATAAAATAAATAAATAAGATTTTCAGCTAAAAATCAAAAACAAATCCTTAAGAAATCATAATAACTTCACTATAAATGCTATTAAAACATAAATTAAACACTTTGTATACGTTATTGATCCATCTGTTAAATTAGGAACAGGAGCATTTATTTCATTTGTTTATGTGATTGAAATACAATGAAAATGGAAGACGCCTCAACTGGGATGATTCACGAGATTCACTAATAGTCTGTGGTCAAATGTACAAAAATTGTTTTCCGTGGGTTAGTTGATGATACAAGTGTGGGGATGGTCTCATTCTCTTCGTTATAGTGTCTAGAATGAGGTTTCGGATGATGACCATGTCAAAAATCGTGCAGCCGCGTCGTAGTGGCAAAAAAACAAAATGGCCGCCACACGAAATATATTTGTGTCTCTATCACTAGAATCGTTGGTCCTACGATAAAAGTTCATAGGACCAAATTTGTTTTTCATAACATTGTCTATAAAATTTGTCCTTACCACTTTTCTCGTAAGAACAATCCTTTAGCCACAAATCCTGTCCTTAATGAAAAACCAAAATGGCCGCCTGATGAAATAGGTTTTTTGCCTACACCTTGAGAACCGGAAGTCCTTAACAAACAAATCTTAAACAAACAAATGTATTTAAATGACAAATAATGTTTGTAATTAATCATATTTCACGATGACAACTGATTGAATATGGAGAAAGTGTATGATGCAAAGTTGTGCCACAAAAGGAAGGCAAAAACTGAACTGTGTTTTATTTGTTCTTCATCATCTTGTCACGATTTTTTTTAGTCTTTTGTTTATTGTTGCCCTTTCATTTGTCCTCCCTTTATTTTTCGCCATCTTTCTCACTGTTTTATTCTTATTTTTAATTTTGTGAATTCCTTTGCTTTAGACTGTTTCTTCATTCATGTTTATCTTTTCCCCGGTGGTCTCTTGCGTTGCATTTCCCTTTGTTGACCTGTTGACCCCCTTATTTCTCATCGCTACTCTGTTTAATTGAGAGCTTCCTTTGCTTTCTTTTACATTGTCTTTGGCCTGTCAATCATCTTCTCCCTTCGTCTCTTAGTCGCCTGTCGCTTTATTGGTTAATTTTTGTGTGTTTTGGTGACGTAATCAGTTATTCTTTTCAATTATTTTATTTTCCTAGGAAAGTATATGAGTTGGTGTCGGAATCGTTAAGCAATTAAGTCGAACAAAATATAGTCTCCACGCTTATTTTTATTTTTACCCTTTCCTATTAATTTCTACATTTTCATTATGAATAAGGACTAAGATTGGAAACGTAGAAGAGGTACGGTGACGGATAAGAAAACCGATCATGTAAATGTACCTTCAACTGCCGAAATAGCTGAGCACGTTTGCCGCGGGAACTAATGGTTTTTGCGAACCTGGTGAACAGGACGGAGCCGTACAACACAGCCAACGTCGGTTATCCGCCTCAGCCAACGTAGTTTTGCAGCCCGCTAACCCGTAACGATTGCTGAGAAGGCAACGATGGTAGTACTTTGCTGGACGCCGAATTACCCTGCGGAACAGTGTCAAACCCACATCCGCGACTTAACCGCCGCGTCAGAATCTATGAACTGGGATAAGCGCCAGTGATATGTGCTTTAAAAGTGCTACAATTAATCATTATAGTGAAGTGTTTTCATCCGTCCGACGACAGTACCTGTGTAATGTGCATCCGCGTGTGAATTGGATGCCTTAGTTCAAACCTGGGATCCCATGGTGTATTGCAAGCAGCAATGATGTGCGTAAGTGACCGTTTGAGTGGACTATTCGTTTTGCTAGCAAATATCTTTTTCGTTTTTAATAAGTGTGAAACTGTTCGTTTAATCAACACTACTTCTGAATTTTGAAGTTTATTTACGCTTAACTGACATTTAATTTTATCTTGAACATTTTCACAAAGAAAGACTATCGAAAAGACACTTTCAATGTTCATTTAAGTTAACTTTGTACTTCCTGAGTGAGCCTTAAGCCCATTGTTTTGATTGTTTACTATGTTCATTCACATTTAGCCTTACAGTAAATTCATGTTATTAATCTTTACTTATCTTGGCTTTCATTTACTATTTATCCTTTAGCTTATTATTATTATCTTTCGGTTGCTCGTAATCCCAAACGAGATGGTAGCTGAGATATTTTTATTCATTTTTATCTTGTTCCGCGGAACTATTTCAAATAAAGTTCCCAAATAGTTTACTAAAGAAACATTTAACACTTAAATCATAATTATTTTTTTTTTTGTGACAATCTTCTGAAAATTTTGTGTCTCTTACAACAAGTGACAGTTATGGAAAAGTAGTTGAGTGTATTGTCAAACGTGCGAAGTATGGCGATGAAAAATGTGATTCTATAAAAAAAAAGTTTCACTCAAGGATATAATGTCGAGACTCTTAAATAAGATAACATTCGATGGCACAGATCATGTTATCTGTTCATAACGCACAAAAAAACAATTGTTAGTTTGGAGAAAAAACCAATTGAGGTCCCACACAATCACCTGAAGGATTCTTCATCTGTTATGTAATCTATTCCGTTCACACGATCTCATACAATGAATTATGAAAAAAATTATAAAGTGCTTTTTCTGCGATAATGCTGGCTGGAGGAAAGATCCATTGAGAAAAGTTTCAACAGATGAAGCTGGTTAAAACTTACATACGGCAATCAAATTGGCAAATAATGATAAACTGCGTGTGCGATTAAGTGAAAGTATGAATCCTACTGATGCACATGCAATTCATGATATGTATCACGCAAAATGTTGGACCCATAACGTTACTAATATTAATGGCTCCAATCAGACACAAAAGCATGAAGAAAGTACTTTTCATAACAGCTACGTTGCTTCAGCAACTGCACAAGTGAAATTCATTAATGGAATGGTTGAAAACTTGTCATTAGGGCAAGTATTTGGCGTGGATGTGCTTGAGAAAACGTACAAGTCAATTTGTTCCTCAAATGATGTGGATGAATCACTTGTTATGAATCGAAGAGAATTAAAACAGTTAATCGAAACGGAGCTATCAGATAAGGATATTGAGTTTTCTCGACCAAAACAGCTTAACAAAATACAAAGATTGTCTAACAAAGTTAGATCTATGTCAATCATAGATGGTACGGCAATACTGCACATATACCGCAAGCCAGCTTCAGTGAAAACGTGCAACGACCTCAGAAAACACTTTTCCAAATGAATGGCTGAAAGATTCAGTATATATTCTGAAGTTCATACAGTTTTTGACTCGTGTAAGAGTGGCTCCTTAAAACGTGAACTGAGAGAGTTCCGCCAGAGAGGATCACAGCAAATCCAATACAAAATTTCTCCGGAAAACAAGATTGCAAACATCTCAATGAATAAATTGTTGTCACACGACCAAACTAATGATGAATTGACCTCATTTCTTGCTGAAGGTCTCATTGAGTATGGCAGGGCAAATGGACTGTGATTTGTTGTAAGTTGGAGAGATAGGGTGGCTGCATCACATGCTGTTGATGTGTCAGCCCTAGCGACTACACAGGAAGAGGCGAACACCAGAATCAATCTCCATGGAGTGTTCTTAGCACGCAAGGCGGTTAACTTCTGGCATGTATACTCACCAGATACTGATGTTATGGTTTTGGCCGTTACCCCATACTTCCACAAAACTGTGGGATTTACCTTGGCCAGGGAATGGAGAGATATTTTGAGGTGGCGCCTGCCTACAAAGCAATAGGAGCACTAAAAGCCTCTAGACTTCCTGGACTTCACGCACTATCCGGTGCTGATGTAACAGGTTCATTTGCTAGTAAAGGGAAACTTAATTGGTGGAAAGCATTCAATTCAGCAAGTAGTGAGATGGTTCAAACTTTAGCAAATCATGGCACCAGCCCCTCTTTCTGAAAATTAGAAGCCTTTGTTTGCCAAGTATACATCCCCAAAACAACGCTTACCGATATTGAAAGTGTTCGATGGCAATTGTTCACAAAGAAGCAGTCAAGATGTAAATTTTCTTCCGACAAAAGGAGCCCTACACCCAGTGGCGTAGCAAGGGGGGGGGGGCAGACTGCCCCGGGCCCCCGCCTGAGGCGGACCCCAAAAGTCAGCCAAGGGGGCCCACCAGTCAGCCTAGGGGCCCCATCCACCCAAGTATCCCGACCAGCATCTTTACAGCATCTTTTTTTTCTTTTTTTGGTTGTTAAAGCAAGATTTCCTTTTTTTTTCCGGTTAGTTGTGAAATAATGGAACTGCCGCCCTGGGCCCCCAAAGGCGTTGCTACGCCACTGCCTACACCCAGCCATCATGAGAGCGCATCTCCAAGCACTCCACTGGAACCAAGACATTGTCCTGCATCCAGTAATTCCTCCACCCACAGAACTAGGATGGTAGCAAGTTGGAGATTTGTTTGAAGCTGTAGCCTGTACGATGCCCTGCGCTCCCGAACTTGTACTGGAACTCTGTCGCTGTTCATTTATGCAAAGAAGATACTCTCCCCTATGCCTGTAACGCAAATGGTTTCAAGTGTACTGAGTTGTGCAAATGTTAGGGAGACCCAGAACGTTGTGACAATTTGTGTCTCAATTTGAAAAAACAAACGATGTACACGGTATTAGCGATGAGAGTGAAGACGAGTACAGTGACGATGAAAGTAACCTTTGAGACTTCAAGACTGATACTTCATATCAACCTAAAGTTACCCGTATTTCATATTCTCTTGTTGTTACAGTTTTTCATATTAAAAACATATTTCACCTGGCAGCCATTTTGGTTTTTCATTAAGGACAGGATTTGTGGCTAAAGGACTGCTCTTACTAGAAAAGTGGTAAGGACAAATTTTGTAGACAATGGTATGACAAACAAATTTGGTCCTATGAACCGTTGTCGTAGACCAACGATTCTAGTGGTAGAGGCACAAATACATTTCGTGTGGCGGCCATTTTGTTTTTTGCCGCTACGACGCACCTGCACGATTTTTGACATGGCCATCATCCAAAACTTCATAGTAGTCAATATAACGAAGAGAATGAGACCATCCCTACAATTGTATCATCAACTAACCCACGGATGTACATTTGAGCACAGACTATAATAACTTTGGAAACTTAAAAATATTTACATTGTTGTCGTTGTCTGCGAGCCAAATTTATTTTGAAAATTTATGAAATATTGAAAATAAGAATTTCTTTTAATTGGTATTAATTTTCGTCTGTACCACAACTTCATCAATCTATTATTTTTCGTAGTGAAGAAGTATATCTTACTACAGTTTTTGTATTATCAGGCTAATTTTTATCCAATCTGAAGTGTGGTCTTCCATTTCTCAACTTTAATTTATCAAAATTGTAGAATTGTTATTCTTCAGCGAATTAAAACCAAACAAATAAAAGAAGCTTTTTGAAGCTACAAAAATGATTCAAAGCTCTAATAAGCAGCTTATCTTATTCCAGGATTGGACTGAAACAATATCAACTCATTTATGTGAAGAAAAAACATAATTTATTAAATTTTGCGGAAGGTAATTACAAAAATGAAAAGAAACTTTAGAAGCTGCAGTTGAAGTTGTAAACGAATTTACCGTTGGATTCCATAAGTTGAAAGGACTCCTTGGCCAGCTTGAGATAATCCAACGCTACACTCGTTTACAACTTGAACTAACTCTAGCATCTACAGTTTCTTCAGCGCGTCTTTCAATTTTTGTAATCACCTTATCCTCTACTACTTTCACAGTAGAACTACCATGTGAATACTCATTGATTGTCAATTGTGTGGATTCTCGTTTTACAACGACACCTTTGTCCACACAGCCAAAATTTCACACTAACGTCACTATAACTTTTATTGAACACATGAATAAGCCGTCACTTTAATACTTTTCTATTCCACGCTGAGACAATAGTTGATCTTCCATTTCTAACCGAACTGAACCACTGCAAAAAACCGGGAACAATTGAACCCAAGATTTATTTTTGCGTTCTAGAAGTAGGATCAGAAGTAATGGACAAAAACAATTTCTAGGAATTTAAGACAGGTAAAACAAATTACTGTTAATTACTGAAGTTCATATTAAAGCCTCTGCAAATAATCTTGGTAAATCCAAATTTAACTTACATAGTATTTTTGTTATTTTTTTTAAAAAAAATGATATATTTTTCTATGTAAATACACAAATTCAGTGAACTACTATACTTATCAGTTGTATTTGTCATAATAACGAATTTATTCCCATTAAGGTACATAAACTCCTAACTCGATTTTGTAGAATTACGATATTTCGTGGCGCGGTGAGTCGAAAGGCCGCGAGGACATGCCTATCACAAGTTGTAACTGATCCGTATGAATAGATGCACTTCTCTACTTGTTACAGTTTGATGCTTGTCTTGATGTTTTGTTTCCATTAATTCCAAAGCAATATTACTTCAATATTTATATTCCCATAATCAACTGTTTAAAATTTCTAAAGCCAAGATTTTAAGATTTAAAACGAAACAAAAGAAATAGCTATTTTCATAAAAGATAGATGTGGAGAACTTCTTAAAATATTGTTTAAATATACACAAATGTTATCAATAAGTTGAGAAGTGCTGTAGGTATTTTTCATCAATTTAATTTTTACTGGAATTTCGTTTTTTGCTTTGTTTTTTGTTTCTCACTTCATTTACGCTGAAATATGAGTTTTAGAATACTAATGATAAATCTGATATTCAAAGAAAATACTGATTTCGAAATTACTTTTTCAATAAACAAATTGCAATGATCTATTCTTGGCAACCTGAGGAAATGAGGAAATAAATTAAATGTCAGTCCAATTCTTCAAGATGAATAGACGATTCCGGAGACCACTTGTGTTTTTAATAATTCCCTGAAGTCGTTTTAGCGAAAGTCTTTGCGACTGCAAGAAAGTTATAAATGTTTAAGTAGAAATTTTTTAATTTGTCACTTTTGAATAATTCAATATATTCAGTAGTGAAAAATTCAAAATGGCTGAAAAAGTAAGAAAATTATCAAATGATTATAAAATAGTTTGTTTACATCTAGTAATGAGCGATATTGTGAAGATGCGATATTAGTGATTTCAAACTGTGATTGTGATTATATTTTCATCCCTGTTACTAAACAAAATCCCGTTCGGAATCTTCATGGACATCACGCTTTTGTATTTTGCCGCCGAAGAAAATAGGTCTAACTTGCTGGCATAGCAAAGTATTATCAGAAGCGAAATAAAACGTTCTAAATATGAAATTTCATTTTTCTAAATGAATTCAATAAAAATGTACTTTTTCGTTAGGCAATAATATCTGATTTATTCTCGGCCAAACAAAATGCATTAAAACCAAAACAAAAAAGATGGCGACTAACCATAGTTTTCTCTCGTACATTAAGCATCAGTTGTACAAGCTCCATAAAACGTTGTTACTTTATTGCTATTATTGATTATTTTTAAATATTTTCATTAAAAATAAGTGTAATCAAAGGTCCAAGAAAAAAAAAAAAGATTTGTGATCCAACCAAGCCTAAAAGGAAAGCATATAAATGTTTAAATAAGCATCATCTGGGGGTCTGTAACGGATTAATCCAATTTACATCATTTCTTTTGAGCATTCGTTCACATTGGACTTCGAACAGCCTCCTGGAACGAATTGTGTACGAATAGCGAAGTTCCACTGTATATTCTAATGAATATATACTGTTGTTCATTTTCTATCCTGACTGATGTGAACTTACCAAAATAAAAAAAATAATCTTTTTCACTGAAAATCAAGTTCATGTGGACTTACGAAAATAAAAATTATGATTGTCAACAGTTCATTTTAGAAGTACAAAATCGAGGAGGAACTTATAAAAAAAGTTAATATCTATTATAAAAGAAAATATAACGATTTTTTTCATAGCAAAGTCGATTACATCACCAGCTATTCTTAGAATCTGAAGGATTCTAAATAAATAAAAAAAAAAAATCTTTCATTTCTACTGTACATCAATAGTTAATTCATTTACCCAGTCATATGAACTTACAAAAGTTGAAAATTATCTTGCAGAGAAAGAAGCTGATGTCAGAAGTATATTAAATGTTGTACTATCAAATAAACTTGTTCTGAAAGTGCTTACAATTCTCATCACATAAACTAATAATTTCAAAAACAGATCATTCAATAGTTTCAAAATAAATTTTAAATCGAAATAAATACTTTTTAATTTTCTTTATATAATAAATATTTACTTAGCTAGATGTCTTGCTGACAAAGGTGTATATATTTTTTAGTTGTTGTTTTTTTTGACAGAATAAAGAGAGAAACAGATGATTTGGAGGAATAGCTCTAAAATATATTTTACACAATGCTGATTGTCTAATAATTTTAGATGTAATTGTTCTATTCACTGGTTTTTATGTGTAAATAAATGTAGTATATTCTTGTATCTGTTTAGTTAATGCAATTGTAAAATGACACTTAATTATTCACCCAAAAACACACTATCAAGTAGATAACAAAAATGTAAACTTGAACTTATGATCTCTTTACCTAAATTTCTATAAATCCATATCTAAATTAATAATAGTAGGTAATTAATAAAAACATTTCGTCTACTCAATTAAATAATCAAATAAATGATTCAAAGCATATGATTGATAAAGCGATTAAAAGGCATTAAAATTAATATTCAACGCAATACAATAAGATAGTTGAAGTAGAGTATCTCCTATAGATCTCTTAGTTATTGTATCCATACAGAAAAAAAAATCACTAAAAGCTATCAATATTAATAAAACTAACCTCTTACTGGACCATTTTTTATTTTTAAAGAACATAATATACTGACTTCCAAAAGTTAAGCACGGAGAGAGAAAATGTTAATTTCCGTAAGAGATCTGAATTAAAGAAGCTGAAATTTGCTGCAAAGGTAAAAGGAAGTATGCAAATTATACAGGTAATAGCCAATCATGGTTTCGCGTCGAGAAATATGCAAAACAGGCAGTCGTATAAGAAGCCTGCATTGTGAAGGGTTACAGGAATTGCAGGGAAGTGCTGATGAAAGGTGTTTCGAACGTTCGTACGATTTGTTTTCAAGCTAGACATGTTTCTATGGCTTCCAGAAGACGAATGGCAGATTCTGAGCGCTGGCGGGCTGTCGAACGCATTGAAGCAGGACAGTCTATAACAGATGTTGCTCGTTTCTTCGGCGTTCATCATTCCGTCATTTCACGATTATGGAAACAAATCCAAACCAGCCAAACAGTTGTCCGAAGAGCTGTAGCCGGTCGTCCAAGGGTTACGACCTTCTCGGAAGGTCGATATAAAGCTGTTGTAGCCAAGTGGAATCGAAGATTGATCTCCACACGTGTAAGATCTATGGTTGTAGCGACCATTGGTAAGACGATATCTGCCAGTACTGTTCGTCGAAGGCTACCACTTGAATGGTCTGTATGTCCGGGTACCATGAGTTTGTGTTCCTTTATCCGTCCAATCCAGAGGGGCACGATTACAGTGGTTCTATGGACTATGTCTGATTGCGATAACGTTATGTTCACAGATGAGTCCAAATTTGCCCTACAACCCGACGATAAGCATGTAAGGGTCTGGAGGCAACAAGGCACACGCAATCGGCCCAGAACATCACCGATCATCGTGCATTCCGCGGTGGAAGCATCATGGTCTGGGCAGGGATTTCATTGGGATATCGCACCGACCTGCACATCTACAGGCGAGGTTCTGTGACGGCTGTACGGTATCGAGATGAAGTCCTAGACCCCAATGTGAAACTGTACGCTAAAGCAGTTGGTTCTTCTTTCGTTTTAATAGACGATATTGCACCTCCCCATAAATCTGCCATCGTTGACGACTTTCTGGAGAGTGAGGGGATTGCACGTATGGAGTGGCCGGCTTACTCGCCGGACCTTAATCCAATGGAAGTGTCGTCGGTACGGAACCGTGACGAAATGTGGGAGACGTTTAATTGTGTGCGCTCAGGCCCTTACTGTAATTCAATCATAACAATCGATGGGGGTCGTAACCCTTGGACGACCGGCTACAGGTCTTCGGACAACTGTTTGGCTGGTTTGGATTTGCTTCCATAATCGTGAAATGACGGAATGATGAACGCCGAAGAAACGAGCAACATCTGTTATAGACTGCTTCAATGCGTCCGACAGCGCTCAGAACCTTTTATTCGTCTTCTGGAAGCCCTAGAAACACGTCCAGCTTGAAAACAAATCGTAAGAATGTTCTAAACACCTTTCATCAGCACTTAAATGCAACTCCTGTTACCCTTTACAATGCAGGCTTCTTATACGACTGCCTGTTTTGTATTTTTCTCGACGCGAAACCGTGATTGGCTGTTACCTATATAATTTGGTTACTTCCTTTTACCTTTGCAGCAAATTTCAGCTTCTTTAATTCAGATCTAATACGGAAATTAACATTTTCTCTCTACGTGCTTAACTTTTGGAAGTGAGTGTATTATGTTCTTTAAAAATTAAAACTGGTCCAGTAAGTGGTTAGTTTTATTAATATTGATAACTTTTAGTGATTTTTTTTTCTGTATGGATACAATAACTAAGAGATCTTTAGGAGATACTCTACTTCAACTATTTTATTGTATTGCGTTGAATATTAATTTTAATGCCTTTTAATCGCTTTACCAATCACATGCTTTGAATCATTTATTTGATTATTTAATTGAGTAGACGAAATGTTTTTTATTAATTACCTACTATTATTAATTACCTACTATTATTAATTTAGATGTGGATTTATAGAAATTTAGATGAAGAGATCAAAAGTTCAAGTTTACATTTTTATTATCTACCTGATGGTGTGTTTTTGCGTGAATAATTAAGTGTCATTTTACAATTGCTTTAACTAAACAGATGCAAGAATACACTACATTTATTTACTATTTGTTTATGTGATTGAAATACAATGAAAATGGAAGATACCTGAACTGGGATAATTCGCGAGATTCACTATTAACTTTGGAAACTTAAAAATATTTACATTGTTGTCTTTGTCTGCGTGCCAAAGTTATTTGAGAATTTATGAAATATTGAATATAAGAATTTCTTTTAATTGGCATTAATTTTCGTCAGTACCACAGCTTCATCAATCAACTATTTTTCATAGTGAAGAAGTATACCTTACTACTATTTTTGTATTATCAGGCTAACTTTGCCCTACCTATAGTAATAACTCAAAAATTCAGCAATTTTTATCCAATCTGAAAGGTGGTCTTCCATTTCTCAACTTTAATGTTATCAAAATTTTGTAAAAATTGAAGAATTGTTATTCTTCAGTGAATTAAAACCAAGCAACCAAAAGAAACTTTTTGGAAGCTACAAAAATGATTCAAAGCTCTAATAAGCAGCTTATCTTATTCCATGATTGGACTGAAACAATTTCAACTCATTTAAGTAGAAAAAAATTAATTTATTAAATTTTGCGGAAGGTGATTTCAAAAATTAAAAGATGCGCTGAAGAAACTTCAGAAGCAGCAGTTGAAGTTGTAAACGAATACCGTTGGATTCGATAAGTTGAAAGGACTGCTTTCCCGGCTTGAGATAATCCAACGCTACACTCGTTTACAACTTGAACAAACTCTAGCATCTACAGTTTCTTCAGCGTGTCTTCCAATTTTTGTAATCACCTGATCCGTCTTTACTTTCACAGTAGAACTACCATGTGAATACTCGTTGATAGTCAATTGTGTGGATTCTTAACGAGATCTTTGTCCTCACAGCCAAAATTTCACACTTCTTCTTCTTCTTCAGCCGCAATTAGTCCACGGCTGGACAAAGGCCTTCCCCATGTCTTTCCATTCTCGTCGGTCCTTTGCTCTCTTCATCCAGTCTAAACCCGCAAAGCCCACCAACTCGTCCTTCCATCTAGTTTTTGGACGGCCTCTTTTCCTTTTGCCCTTGGGTGACCATGTTGTCAATTGGTCTGTAATCTTCGTCTGGGATCTTATTCATGTATTTCTTCTTTTGTCCCTTAAAGTTATACCCAGCATCGATAGTTCCTTTCGGTTCCAATGGAACATTCGGTTCCAATCGGGGTTTGTAACCTATTTTCCAGTCTCTTAGTTAGGGTCCATGTCTCCGATCCGAAGGTCAGGACAGGAAGTAGGCACTGATCAAACATCTTTCTCTTAAGGCATGAAGGCAAACGTTCATCTTTAAATGCACATCTCAACTTTCCGAATGCACCCCATGTTAGATTCCTTCTCATTATCTCGACCTCCATGTTTTCCCCCTTGTTTAGAATTTGTTGCAGCTGTATGTATGAGTCCACCCTCTCTACCGGGGAACCTTCCAGTAAGATTATTTCTGTTTTCAGATATCTGTTAAACAATAATCTTTGTTTTACTTCTATTTATCTTTAGACTAATCCCCCTAAGTTCCGGAGGGCAGAACTTCCAGACTTTACCTCCTCATGGTGCCCCCTGGGGCATCAGGAACATTTGACCATCTAGGTGGTCCGGACCTGATGATGCTAACAAAGTCTTGTACACTTGGTGGACTATATTTACTCCAAGTGTTATTTCTTCTCTTTTAAATTCTAAACCTATTCACCCTGATCTCTTTCACTCTGCAAACTCTATTTCTTTTCTCTCTTCTTCTCTCTTTTGCTAACTAACCCCCGGAGTTTACCTCCTTTCTCCCCTTACGCTATTAGAGTACTCGAGGGCTAGGGGTGTTTCCTCTTCTTATCTTTTAACGATTAACACTAAACCCTCGAAGTTATGTATAAAATGCCTCTCCCAACGTGGATACTAACCTACCCACAAAAATAAGATGAAGAGAAGGAACAGGAAAGGCCATTGGCCATACAGCTTAAAGCCACAATGGGTATTCTAAAATCCTCAAAAAGACCTCTTCCCAATCTAAAGACGAAATTGTCTTAAACCAGGATGGGAGGGTAGTTTCTGAAGTAACAACGGGAAAGTTACCACCAAACAAAGTCACAAATAAACCAATTTCACACAACCATCACTAAAAGTTTTATTGCCCAAATGAATAAACCGTCACATTAATACTTTTCTAACCGAACTGAACCATTCCAAAAAACCGGAAACAATTGAACCCAAGATTTATCTTTGCATTCTATAAATAGGGTCAGAAGCAATGGACAAAACAATTTCTACGAATTTAAGATAGATAAAACAAATTACTGTTAATTACCTAAGTTCATATTAACGCCTGTGCAAATATCCTTGATAAATCCAAATTTACCTTATATAGTTTTTTGTTATTTAAAAAAAAAATGTTATATTTTTGTTTGTAAATAATCAAATAAAGTTTGCTACTATACTTATTAGTTGTATTTGTCATAATAACTAGTTATTCCCATGAAGGTAAATAAACTCCTTACAAGAGTTTGTAGAATTACAATATTTCGCGGCGGGTCGTATGGCCGCGAGGACTTAACCACGACGAGTTGTACCTGATCCGTATGAATAGATTCACTTCTCTACTTGTTAGGGTTTGAGGCTTGTCTTGATGTTTTGTTTCCATTAATTCCGAAGCAATATTACTTGAATATTTGTATTTCCATAATCAAGTGTTTGAAGCTTCTAAAGCCAAGAATTTTAAAACATTTTTTAAAACAAAACAAAAGAATTAGCAATTTTTATAAAAGGAAGATGTGGATAACTTCTTAAAATATTATTTAAATTGTTAACAATAAGTTGAGAAATGCTATAGGTATTGTACGTCAATTTATTTCTTACTGGAATGTCGTTTTCTGCTTTGTTTTTTGTTTCTCACTTCATTTATGCTGAAAAATGAGTTTTAGAATACTAATGATAAATCAGATATTAAAAGAAAATACTGATTTCGAAATTACTTTTATAATAAACAAATTGCAAATAAGAATAATTGAAAAACTGAGGCATTGTGGAAATAAATTAATTGTCTTCCAATTCTTTAAGACGAATAGACGATTCCGGAGACCACTTGTGTTTTTAATAATTCTTTGTAGTGGTTTCAGCGAAAGTCTGAGCCACAGCAATAGACTAGCGTTGTGTGGTCATTGAAAAAATTTTTAATTGATCAATTTTGAATAATTCAACATATTTATCAGTGAAAAGTTGAAAATGGTTGAAAAAGTAAGAAAATTATCGAAAAGCGGAAAATATGTCAAACAGCTATTTATTTTATATAATAAAAAAGTTTAACGTTCCTTGAATACAATATTGTTCAGCCTACTACACTTGTCAACAGCTAAAAAATACAAATAAAAACGCAACGTACGTTTCGGAATATTCAATTCATAATTCCTTTTTCAAGCTAAAAACCCCTACCTTTTTAAAAACATATCATCCCTTATCAGGAGTCGTTACTTATCAGGAGTAACTTATCAGGAGTAACGACTCCTGATAAGGGATGATATGTTTTTAAAAAGGTAGGGGTTTTTAGCTTGAAAAAGGAATTATGAATTGATATTCCGAAACGTACGTTGCGTTTTTATTTATATTTTTTAGCTGTTGACAAGTGCCAGGTTAGTAGGCTGAACAATAGCTATTTATTTTGTATGTCAGTTTTTAAACGCACTTTTTTGAAATACTGTATCTCTAAAAATAATTAATATTTTTAAAACCCCTTTTAATATATTATAATTTGAACTTTTAATAATGTTCATTCCAAAGGAGAAGTTTGTAGCTTTAACCAGTTTCGAGAAAAAAATTCGCAAAGTTGACTCGAAACTTAGCAAAAACTTTGAAAATGAGTCGCAAATTGGAAGGAAAAAACGCCTGTAACTTTTTTTTGGACAAAGCTAGAGAGCTCAACTATGGTTTATTTTTGTTTTCTCAAAAACCATATTCTGTATAAAAAATTTTGTTGAATTTCGACAACCTTCGATTTTTGGCAAAAATCGAAGATTTTTTAAGGTGTAGACCTTATATAATAATCACTTGCCTTTGAAAGTCTGAAAGCTGTTTCCTGTTTCCTTCCATGATGTGGGTATCACATAAAAGCTAAAAGAAATGAAAATAAATATTAGTAAGCACGCATTTTATTCATGATCTCATCTGACCCTCAAATTTTCCGCTTTTCTAGCGACCACCCTGTACATAGTGATTTCAAACTGTGATTGCGATCATTGTTTTCATCCCTGTTACTAAACAAAATCCCGTTCCGAATCTTCATGGACATCATGCTTTTTTATTTTGCCGCCAAAGAAATGAGGTCCAACTTGCTGGCTTACCAAAGTATTATCAGAAGCGAAATAAAACGTTCTAAATATGAAATTTTATTTTTGTAAATGAAATCAATAAAAATGTGCCTTTTTGTTACGCAATAATATCTGATTTATTCTCCGCGAAAGAAAATGCATTAAAATCAAAACAAACAAGATGGCGACTAACCGTAGTTTTCTCTCGTACGCTAAGCATCAGTTGTACAAGCTCCGTAAAACGTCGTGTTATTTTATTGCTATTATTGATTATTTTTAAGTATTTTCATTGAAAATAAGTGTAATCAAAGGTCGAAAAAAAAGATTTGTGATCCAACCAAGCCTAAAAGGAAAGCATTTGGAACGACAATTGAACTGAAAAAAGAACTCATTACGAAGTTTGAAACTGCAACTCGTGTCTCGGATCCGGTCACTCAATATAAGGTAGGTTGCCCAAATAAGGTCCATCCTTCGTTTTATTAATAGAACGTTGACAATTTACCAAGATTAGTTATGTTTCAGACAGATCCTGGCTTCAAGCGGCTACATCAAAAATTAGGTCCGTTGAAGGGATAATTTCACCATGTTTGTTTCAGTTGAACAGTAAAAGTCGCCCGAAGTTTTTGTCGTTACTATTTCAACTTAATTAAATCATCTGCATTTTTTGGCAACTTAATATACTTAAACATGTTTTATGTCATTTTAAAATGTGTAATGAGTAGAATAAGATATTGTATTTGATATTTTTCAGTTAACGTGCATTTAAATACTTTTTAGTAAAACAATGCATGAAAGCGTGGGTTAATAGGGGTCTCCAAATAAGGCCCTCCATTCTATAACATAAAGTAATTTTATATATAATGAGAAAAAATACAACAAAAATCATCATAGCTCGTTTTAAATTCACAATTTTATAAATTAATTACTAATTAAATATTAATTTGTATCTTAATATTTGGTCAGAACTAAATGTTGGAAATTGCCTGTTTTCACCGCAAGCTCTTGTCCCTGTGGACGAGTTTGCCTGTGACTAGTAGTGGGCCTTATTTGGAACAGGAGCTCCTAATAAGGCCCTTCAGTTATATTTTCAAAACTGTGTTATTACAAAAAATTTCAAATGCCACTAATTCTAAATTCACTTTTTCATAACAGCACAGCTTGAACTACCTTTCAAGACAGTTTTCAGAATTTTCACTCTTGCAGTAGAAATGTAAAAAATCTTTAAACTAAGGTAGGTTGCCCAAATAAGGTCCACCTACCTTAGTTTTAAACATGATTTTATGCATTGAGTATTATTATAAATGTTTAAATAAGCATCATCTGGGGTCTGTAACGGATTGATCCAATTTACATCCATCCATCCATCCATAGTATTCTATCCGGAGACATGTCCAATTCTATGGAATTCGCATGGAATTCCCAGAAACGCCTGGGGAAAGATACTGGGGTGGTTTCCTGTAGCCTTCCCCAGGACGCCATTAAGGAATGACGTCAGACCGAAGAGAAAGCGAAGAAGAGGCGAACAACACAGGAAAGGAAACTGAAACAGCCAAGCCACTGCCGGGATTCGAACCCAGATACTGGCGCACTGGCCACACCGGCAGACCGTCGTCTAGACCGCACGGCCACGCCAGCACGGCCCAATTTACATAGCCTGTTATATTTCTTATGGGAAAAAATGATTCAGCATTCATTCACATCGCAATTCGAATAGCCTCCTGGAACGAATTGTGTACAAATAGCGAGGTTCTATTGTATATTCTAATGAATATTTACTGGTGTTCATTTTATATCCTCATTGATGTGAACTTACGTAACTAAAAAAAATAACCTTTTTCACCTTAGTAAGTCATATGAACTTACTAAAATAAAAATTATGGTTGTCAATGAATGTCAACAGTTCATTTCAAAATTATAAAATCGAGGAGGAACTTAAAAAAAAAGTTAATATCAATTATGTAAAAAAATATTAAGATGCTTTTACAGCAAATTCGATTACAAAAGTCAACAAAGAGATATGGAAAAATTTTAGAAAACACACTACAACAGTAGAAGAAGTTTTCGAAAATTGATAGTATAACAGGGGATGAAATTCAAAATCCTTGTAATAGAAATTGGTAACCACTGGTGGTAATGACGAAATGTAAACACTGCAAGCTCACATTTCAATGAAAATTCAATGACATCAGAACATCAACAGTTCATTTTAGAACTACAATCTGAAGGAATCAACATAAAAAAAAAATAAGCTTCCATTTCTACTGTACATCAATAGTACATTCCTATACTCAATCATGTGAAATTATAAAAGCTAAAAATTATCATTTTCACTGAATACCATCAGTTCATTTCACATCTTCACTCATGAGAACTTATAAAAATAAAAAATATTCACTAAATATCAACAGTTTATTTCATTTTAATACTTTTTTTTTGTCAAAATAGAGGCTATTAATTTGGAATAATAATTATAGTTATCAATAGAATTTAAGATCTTGATTTTTTTTTTTTAGTAGTCGAAATGAATCAACATTTAAAATTAATAAATAAAATGAATAAAGTTCATTATTTCTTTCTTTATCTATTGTTTAAAAGATTCCGTAATTTATCAGATTTTTTTTATTCAAGGTATCCCAGAAGAAAAGAATTAGACTTTATGATAAAATTCTAGGAATGTAGTTTTTAAATTATTGATAAGAAAGAGATAGTAAGTACTGTTTCTAATGTTTATAATTCAAGTGACAAATTTTTTTATTTTTTTTATTAAATTTTTAAAAATCCACCGTCAACATTAATGCACTTTGCTTCGCACGAATCGAACTATCAATCCTAGGATTTCAGACAGTGATGCATTACGGTGGGAGGGAACGACATTATTGAAAGCAAAATTAGAATTACTGATACTATATATACTGACTTTTCCACTTGGAACATTTTATATGAAATAGCATCCTAACAACCAAGAAAACAAGATGTATTCAAACTCTCCTCGCAATGAAATTATGACTAAACGCCATGATGTATATTTCTAAATGAGACAACAGTAATTGATTAAGCTGTGTATCAGGGATACATGCAAAGATGAAATACATAAAGTTTTTATCGTAGATACAAAGAGTGCAGTAGAGTTTGAAGGTATAATGAATTAATTGTTAAATTGCTTCTTGAGCATCTGTAAAAATAAATTGTATTTTTATTTTAGTCAAATATCTTCAGGAAATATCAGTCAGGTGATTGTACCAAAGGACTACAGGTCCAGATTTCCAAAAAAGGAAACTTAACCGAATTGTTTTTTGTTTTTTTTTTCTTTTTAATGTTTATCAATCCTATTAGGTATACTTATAAGCGGTATACCTGGGTTATAGGAATTGAGCATTTTAATATTTTTTTTTTAAAGTTATTAATTAATATTTAATTTTTCCATCTATCACATCTGAAATTATATTTTGTTTTATTTGCTTAAAAGTTACATTATTTTTTTTATTAGGATCTATTTGCTTAAATATTTTATATTTTACATAACTAGTCGGCTACCCGTCGCTTCGCTCCGGAAGCCTCCGTATATGTAACGGAAAACAAATTTTTATTTATTAAAAAAACATACACACAGAAATTACATCAAGTAAACTTAAACTAAAATTTTTCAAAAGTTTTTTTTTTAATTTAATTTCAGATGTTTATATTCTGTCAATCCACGACTGCTTTTAGAACCAGCGTGTGAATCATATATCTATGATATATTTTTATTTTTTATGGAGATTAAAATGTAGTCCTCGTGGTTTAATGGCTAAGACGTCTAACTTCGGAGCAGATGGTTGCATGTTCGATTACTGTAGTGAATTTGTAGAAATTATTTCTATTTTCACAAATTACAACAATTGCACCAGGCAGACAGAGAAATAAAAGCTTTTAGTAATATAGATATACTTTTCAGTGGTTTTTGAGTTACAAAGAACGTTGGTTTTTAAGTTACAAATAGTGATTTTTCAGTATTCTATCTTATAGAAATAGTGCTTCTTTCTTTCTTGAATCTCTTTTCTTAATTACAACCATTACCCGTGTGCAAATTGATTGATATAGATATTTGAGAGAAGAGATAGTTTAGATGAATGTTTGTTAATATAGATGATGAATGAAGATCGTAGCTTGTATACGAAATTCTTGGCAACGAATTGATTGTGACTATTCTTTCGAGTGAAGATAACCAAATTCTGACGACTTGTGACTCAAAGGCATAAAGTTGTGCGTGAGTGAAGACAACGTTCTCCAAATAGATGGCAATTTTAATAGAGTCTGTCCTTGAGCTTTATTGATAAACATCGTGTAAGAAGGCCTGATCGGAAATTGCTCTCTTGTGAAAATGAATAGAAGTAGATTATCGTTTGGTTTCATAGACATCCTATGGATGAAAACAAAATCTCCTTTGTGAGTTCCTGTTATAATTTCGGCTTTTTTTTTTTACTTTGATGTGATTCTAGCTTTATGAGTTACAAATAGTGATTTTTTAGTAATCTACCTATAGAAATAGTGTTTCTTTCTTTCTTGACTCTCTTTTTTTTTCAATTGATACTTTTGAGAGGTTCTTGAGTTACAAATAATGATGGTTTTTGAGTTACAAATAGTGATTTTTCAGTATTCTGCTTAATAGAAATACTGCTTCTTTCTTTCTTGACTCTCCTTTTTTATTCCAAGTGATACTTTTCAGTGGTTTTTAAGTTACAAATAGTGATTTCTTAGTATGCTACCTAATGAAGTACTGCTTCTTTCTTTTTTGACTTTCTTTTTAATTACAATTGTTACTTTTCAGTCAAAGTCAGTTCAGTTTTGACAGATAAGTCAAAAAAGCAATATGAAGAGAGTTGTAGTTCCCATGGGCTAATGGATATGATGTCTGACTTCGGATCGGAAGGTTGCAGGTTCGATTCCTGTCGCGGATGTTTCATTGTAAAAATTCTTTCTATTTTTCATTCTCACAGAAAACTGCGCCGGACAGACAGACAGACAGAGAAATAAAAGATTTTAGTAATATAGATTATCTAATCGATATCCATAATTATTTTTAATTCTTTCTATTTTAAACATTTTATTCCAATTACATCTAGTCTTTAATACTCCTTGTTGGTAATTTATTTCTCTTTCCACATCAAAATAGTTTTTAATTATTGTTTTATATATAAATTTTTCGTTTATTTTTAATATTTTATATTTTTTTCTTATCCTTAATTGTTCATTTTTTGATTTGTATTTATAATTTTTATAAACATTATTAAATATTTTTAATATTTTCTTATTGATATTTTCTATTTGTTGTTTGTTCATATTTATCCAACATTCCAATCCATAATCCAAGATTGAGTCTACAAGGGATTTGTAAACTATGAGCTTTTGTTTAAACGGAAGAGCATCCCTAATGTGATAAAAGAGAAAAGCATATGAGCTCAGCTTCCTTATCACATAACCATACTGTTCATTCCAGCAGAATTTGTTATCTATATTAATTCCTAAATATTTATAAGTCGAGACAATTTCTATTCTTTTGCAGTTACAATCTTTCATTAAGATATTATTATTCTGTTCTATATTTGGACATTCTATTTTATGTAGATTAATAATTACATTGTTATTTATTTTTGTTTTTGATTATCATTATTTTTGTTTTTTCTCCATTTACTTTCATTTTATTTTTAAATGACCATTTATTTATATTATTTAGATCTTTTTGTATATTATCTTGGGCTTGAAGTTGGTTTTTGTCTGTTGTTATTAATATTACGTCATCAGCGTATAGAAAGACCTCTGTATTTTTGCATATTGAGTTTATGTAAATATTAAATAAGAGAGGACCTAAGTTTGAGCCTTGTGGAATTCCTCTTTTGGAGTTAAATAGTTTACTTACATTATTTACAATTTTAATTCTAAATTTTCTATTTCTCAGATAATTTTCTATCACTTCATATATGTTCCCTCTTATTCCCATTTGTTTAATTTTTTGTAATAAAATTTTATGATCTATAGAATCAAATGCCCTACTAAAGTCAATAAATGCTATGTATATTATTTCACCATTGTTTAATGATTTGTTTATATTTTCATTAACGTGATTCAATAAATTTATTGTTCCTTTATTTCTTTGATAGGCATACTGATTTTGATTTAATAGCTTCCTTTTACTTACGTAGTCATCAATACTTTTTGCTAAATAACTTTCTAATATTTTAGAAATATTTGATATTAGTGAAATAGGTCTGTAGTTATTTAGATTACTGGAACTTCCTCCCTTATATATTGGTAATGTATATGTTATTTTCCATGCATTTGGGTATGTACCTGATTTATAAATTTTTTGAAAAAGTATTTCGAGAAAGATAGATATTGTTTCTTTTATACTGTTTAAATCAAATAATTTTATTCCATCTGGACCATATGAATGATTTTTTTTTTTGATTGTTTATTATTTCAATTATATCTTTTCTATTTGGCAACATTAAAACCATTGAGTTTTTTTCTGATTCCTGTTCTTCATTTTCCATTTTTCTTATCTTCTCTAATTCTTCATTACTTTCATAAACATTTTGAGTAAAAATTTTACTCAATTTACAAAATAATTTTTTGATATCATAATTTTCTAACAATACTTTCAATTCATTTGTTTCATTATTTTTTTTCTGTTTTCTTATTATATCATTATTTATAATTTTCCACACATTTATATTGGCGTTAGGATCATCTTTAATCAATTTTCTAAAGTATTTATTTTTTTGTTTTTTAATTTGATTTTTTAACCAAATTCTTTTTTTCTTATATTCTATTTCCAATTTTGTGTTGTTTTTATTTTTTATGTATCTCCTATATGAGTTATTTTTTTCTTGAATCTGTTTCATCAACTGTGGGTTCATCCAATTTTTTTTTGTATTCTGTATTATCTGTCTCATATATATCCTTTCTACTATTTTCTTTTATTGTTTCTCTTTTTATTTTATATTTTGCTTTTTTTATTATTTTATTTAACTTATTTATTATTTTATTTGGATCTTCTTCATTTTTCTTTATTATTTCTTCTATTAAAGTTTTCAGTTCTTTGTTTAGTTTCTCTATATCTATTTTTACATTATTTTTCTCTTTATTATTTTTTTTTCCGTTTGTTTTATTTGCAATTCTTTCTTTTCTATTTCAAGTAGGATTCCATAGTGGTCAGATACGTCCCATTGTATTATATTTGCGTTGATATCAATGTCTTCTGCATTCGAGAAGCAGTGATCAATAAATGTGTTAGTACTTGATTTAGTGGTTTTTACAGATCTTGTTGTTTTGTATACATGATTTAAATATCCAAGATTATAAAACATGTTTTTATATTCTATACTTATTTTGTTATTAATTTTTTCATCTATCTGTAGTGTTTGGAATTATTTTTGATGTGTACTATAAATCAAAATATTTAATAAATTACATTAGAAAGAGTAATTTTCTAATAATTTCAATGTCGTTAGTTAATTAGTTCTTCTATGTCGTCGACATGGTGTCTTCCAATACAATTCTGTTTCAACCGATTTTTTTTTTTATTTTATTTTATTATTAATAATAATATAATACAGTCCTACTAGGTAAATATACCTGTTATGTAGGTGCTGGGAGTTGAACAAAGATAATCTTACAAATAAAAAAACAAAACAAATAAGAACTGTAATATTTACAAAAAAATTTTTTTACAAAAATTTTTTTAACGTGCTTAGCAAATTATTGAATTATCACAACTACTATAAGCACCTAATCCTAAGAATTAAAAAAATTAATTACCTAAAAATCCACTACGTTTCGGGCCTTCCTTATATCTTAAGGCCCTTTCTCAAGTGTTTCCTTTAAAAACTAAAAAAATTTAAAAACTATCCCCCGTGCACGGGTTCGTTTGAAGAATGATTTACGTAATTTTTTTAATTCTTAGGATTAGGTGCTTATAGTAGTTGTGATAATTCAAGAACTGTAATAATATTTCAAGATGTGAAAAGTGAAAGTACAGTACAAAAAAATTTAGAAACAGTATTTATATAAAAATAAACTAAAATACAAAGAAAACAATAACTCTAAGTAAAAATCAAAAATAGTTTCAATAAATAACCATTAGTAAGTTAATGAATAGTATTAAAGATACTACAAGTATTATCTTTCTATATACAGTGCAACATGGATAATTCGAAGCTGAAGGGACCACTACAAAACTTCGAATTAAACAAGTTACATCTTTTAACTTTAATTTCAGGTCCACTGAATGCTTGAAAAGATTTTACTGTCAATAAGTAAATATTTATTCAGAAAGATCATGGTATGAAAGACTTAAACACTACATGTATGTAAACAAAATAAGATTTATATTATGTAAGCTACAGTACATATTACATTCAATACAGAAAATTATAGTTTTTCAAAAAATTGTGCAACATCTCATTGTTTGTAGAATTCAGTCGCTTAAAGTTAGCAAAATCATCAAGCATGTTTAGTGAACGGAAAACAACTTCACTTACGTTGGTTTGTCCTTCAATGAACCGACGAAATTCGGCGCTATCCCATACTCGTTGGCGAGTTGGCATTTCTTCTTCACACCCTTTTCCACCTCGCGAATGACGGCGACCTTTTCAGCGAACGTTAAATTCTTGTACACGCGTGGTTTACCTGAAAGAGATGGTGACACTGACAGCGGGAAGCTCGAATGGCGTCTGAAGCGTCACGTGTCGAACGGTGTCGGGAAGGGGATTTCAGTTGTCACGTGTCAAATTTCTTAACGATGAAACGCCGAAAAGTCGTTATGGTTCGAAATTTTTTATAAAGAACTTCGAATTAAGGAAGTTGAACTTCGAATTATCCACGATTTTTTAACATTGATTTAATAAGAAATTCAAGGGACTAGGAGAAATCTTCGACTTAACCACGATTTCGAATTAAAGACGTTCGAATTATCCAAGTTGCACTGTATTATCTTTTTTAAAGTAGATATTTTTTCAATATTTTTTAAATCATTTGAGAATTGATCAAATATTTTATTGATAATTCTATTTTTAATTCTAAGTCCAAAATTTTTTTTGGTTTATCAAAGGCTAGTTTTATATATAAATTATTACTTCTTGTATTATGTGCATTATTAACTTGTTTATTAAAACATAATTTATAATAATTTTGTAAAATCAAATTAAATATGACTTTTTGTTGTGGAAGTAATATTTTGTTATTAATTAGAATTAAGTTTTGTTGATCAATTTGAAGTTTATCAAAATTAGGAAAAATTAAACTTATTGTCTTTTTTAGAATTCTATTAATATTTTTTAATTCATTTTTATTAATATGAATCCAGATATCAATGCCATAATTTTTTAATGAGTCAATATATGCCTTATATATTACAATTTTAGTTTTTACTAAAACAATGTCCTTAATGAACTCGATAAATGTTTGGACTTTTCAAAGATCATGAAAAAAACAAGAGAATATAATTTTGTGTTAAAGCATAAATTTAAGGGTGACCATATTAATAAAAAAAATTTAAAAAAATAATAATAAAAAAGAAGTACATTAATGAAAGAAAAACTAAAAAAAAATAGAAAAAAAAAATAAAAAAATGTTACGAAAATAAGAAAAAACAAAAAAAAAAACCGCGGACATTAAGGAAAAAAAGATTAAGAGAAAAACACATGCACAAAAATAAAAAAGAAAGAAAAGTATATATACGGATTCGTATGAGTCGAAGACCTTATTCACTAAACTACAGCTGACAACTGAGATACAATGGTTGCATTTCTAACATTTTAGCTAATAGACGATATCAATGAAAACAATGCCAAATATTTGAACATGGGGGGGGGGGGGCGTTGGCCCCTGAAAATACCCTAATTCTACATTGTTTGGGCCTCTGAACACGATGTCCGTTTGTGGATCTGAGATTTCATTCGGGGAGTTTAGGGGGGGGGGGGGTACGATGATAACAATGCCGAATATCTCGAATACGGGGATGGGGACGTTGGCCCTTAAGAATACCTCATTCCTCGGTGTTTGAGCCTCTGAAGAAAGAGATAGATCTTTTTCTTTGCTCTGAACACGACAATGAAAATCCGTTTGTCGATCTTATCTTCCGTTCGGGAGTTGTTAGGGGTGGACAGACAGGACGGACGAACAGGACAAACGCAATAGCTACCGATTTTGGTCACAGTAGCTCCCAAATGGATCGCTGAAAACAAGTTAATATAAAAAGCAAGTGGCGCCATCTACCGTCATCGTTGACACATGATACCTTGACATGATAAATGCGGTGAGTAATCAGTAATTTAAAATGGCTTCCATTTGCTTAAGAGAATTTTTGCTTCTGTTGCAGCATAGTGACGATTACTTCATTTCTAGAAAAACTGCGCAATTAAAACTCAATAAAACTGCGAAACAAACAGAAGGCTGACAAATCAATAAAATTGCAACACTTATCTAATAGGTAAAAACTTCCTGAACTAACAGCGTATTACTGTTATTATTTTTTGTAGAAATGCGTTGAAATTAAAGTGAAATTATATCTCTTAAATTTTTTTATTATGATTTTTGAATCGTAAAAATAATACAAACAAGAAGCCTGGTTTATTTCTTAAATTATAATATTTATTGAAAATAAATAGTAAAACTTCTCCATATCCCACAAAAATTAAAATTATTATTACTTTTTTTTCTTTTTTTTTACATAAAATCTCTGCTAATCTTCAAAAACGGATTCATTTTATTTTTTTTCCGAAAAAAAAGCAAAGAAGTGATTTCCTCTATATGAAGTCGGGAATGCTAATTGGAGAAGTAAAAAAAAAA
>JAFIDM010000004.1:51821697-51838410 GCA_023159025.1 Thereuonema tuberculata
GGTCTCAATCATTGCTACACTGAGACACATCGATCTTGATGATCCCGAATTTTCGCGATTTCACGTGATTGACGCGAGAATAGCCTCTATCCATGTCTTCTCAAAAAATGACGAGAAAAAAGGCTTATCAACTCCGGGGAAGAAGCGGCCACGAGCACGCCCCATTACTGATGTCGACGATTTTGACCGATGCCGCTGCATCCAACGCCTCTACGCTGAAGGTAAAATTCCAACTTTAACATTTTTTCTCGAGCATTTTTCTAGTGACAGACATTCACAATACGACATTCCTTGAGACCTGCTGAAGAGGCTAATGGCCAAATCTCGCGATTTCCGAAAATCTCGCGAAAACGTGATCATTAAGAAAGATGTGTCAGATAGTATCTATACAATTGTAGACATACTGTTGAAGCTGGCGGACGCCAACACATGAATTTTCCTATTTTATGTTTACTGTGTATTTATTGCTTTGTTTGTAAATTTTGTTGCCTCATTCTTTTTCAACATGAACTCTAATGACCTCTGTATTGAGACCTCGCTGTTTACTTGTGATTACTCTCAGCTGATGATTGCCAATAATGCGTGAAACGGCCATTCTGGGATATCACACTGAGATATCACTTGGTCTCAGCCATTGCTGTTTATACAATTTTAGACATATTGTGTGTTTAACAATAAAAATAAGCATAAAAACACACGTATTTAATGGATTTACTGGACTATTTTGGGAATTTTCAAAAATAAATTTTCATAAGCTAATCGATCTGCTAGAAGATTAATTTATTATTGACGGACGGCAACACATGAATTTCCATATTTTTTTTAATGTGTATTTATTGGTTTACTCTTAATTTTTAGACGTGTCACATTCTTTTTTGACACGAATTTTTTAACTTGGCACAAATTATGCGTTAAATTTAGGATTTAAAAATATTCACTATAGTTATCAAGGGCCGTGCTGGCGTAGCCATGCGGTTTAGCCGGCGGGCTGCCGTTATGGCCGATGCGCCAGTACCCGGGTTCGAATCCCGGTGGTGGCAGGGCTGTTTCTTTCTTCTTCTGTGTTTCGTCCGTTTCCCACCTGGGACTTACTATCTCAGGGTTATCCTGGACGGGATATAATTCTCGTTCCCCCTTTCTTGAATTTCACTAGCCTCGCCCTGACGTAGTCAGGTTGAGCTAGTTACGTGGTCCCTAGTTGGCCAAATTCGATAAAAGGAAGGAAAGTTATCAAGGCAGCACAGGATGGTGTAGATTTAAGCTCTTATTCGCAAGAATCTTCTCTCTTGTTATTAATTATAGGAATAAATATGTACCAAAGAAAGTATATGACAATAAAGACTTGAGCTGCTATTTCGTATGGTTTGTTCTACGTCTCGTAATCCAAGTTCGAATAAATACGTTTGCTATTAAATCATATGTGGTTTAATGACTTTAGGTAGTAGCATAAATTGTGATTTCTTCATTAACAATGTATCATTCTTGTGACTCCTATTAAATCATTTTCATTCTAAAGCTCCTTTTAATCATTCAGAGGGAAAGACCTAAGATTAAGATTCTAAGATCAAAATAAAAATTGATGAAGTAAAAAAAAAAGAATTGAGATTGATTGAGAAAAATTTGAAATAATTGGTAAAGGAAGAAGAAGAGTAATTTTTACGTCAAAAATTAAGAAAATAATTGTAATAAGAAAACAGCATAGTGAAAAGATACTCGTGCAGAAGTTTTGGGATCAAATCCTTATTCAAATGAGACAATTTCCCTCGATCTGAAAAGAGTTTTTTTTTGGTAAAAGATCAGTAGCAAATATTTATTAGTATTATAATAAGTTAATAGATAAAATGGCTAATAAGGGCGATTTTTATGAAGTTATTCTCTTTTCGGGCTTTATAGTTTACACAAAATATTTGACTGCAATTCAAATGAAATTTAGCTTAAGTCTTAGAAAAAGGAAAATCCTATCAATGGGGTATGATAGGATTTTTCAGTAGCTTCAATAGCTTATCTTTCCATAGAGTGATTAATGATTTTTTTTATCGTTTATTTCTTATTTGTTTTAGTTGTGTATATATTAGTTGAGGTGGCATTTTTAATTCCTCTGTTAGGACTTTACGATGTGTTCAGATTCGTAAGAGCCCTAACACAAGGATTGTATAAGTTACTGTTAAAAAGTAACTGAGTTCCTCAATTAAAAAAGTAACGGCGTTACCGATCGTTACAACAAAAAGTAACTGTTACTAGTAACGGCGTTACTAATAACGCGTTACTTCTCAACATTGCCTAACACATTAGGAGATTTACAACCATTTTCTGATATAATTAAACTGTTTACTAGAGAAACATTAATCAAATTATAACTAACCACATACTTTATTATATTGTTCAATCATAAGAGTAACATTAGCTTTGTTTTTATGGCTAGTATTACCTATTTTTATTAATTTTAGATATAAGATTGTTATTTTCTAAGATATAAGATTGTGTGCAAAAAGAATGACAGTGTAAGTGTTACAGGAGCAGGATAACCATCAGGTTCGAAGTATGTTTTATTGGGCAGAATTCGGGAGGCAGATGATACTGTTTCATATGAAGTAAGACTAACTTTGATTTTACTGTTTATTGCTTTTTTTGACTGAAAGATTTAATTTGATGGACTACAAGAATATTTAGAGTTATTCATGATATTTTTTATTCCATTTCCTTTAATAACATGATTGATTACTCTGAAACTAATCGAACACCATTTGATTTAGCAGGAGCAGAATCAGAATTAGTATCAAGATTAAATATTGGATACAGGTTTGCTTTCAATTTTATAGCGGAATAAGAAATATTTTATTAATAAGAATAACAGTAGTAGTAGTATTTTTTTGGATGAAATATATGACAACATTCCATTTACATTAATTTTAGTTTTTTTTTTTATCCTTTATGTTTATTTGGGTTCGAGTCTACTTCCTCTAATACGATATGATAAATTAATAAATTGAGCTTCGAAAACAATTCTTCCTATTTCTTTAAATTATTTTCTTATATTTTTAGGATTAAAAATTATTATTTTTGTTTGTTGTAATTATTAAATGAATTGACCTTTTATAAGATACTTTCATATTATCTATTTTCATTAAGTAAAAATAATTACTTTCTTGAACGTAAAGGGTTTTTGTTAAATTTTGTAATTTTAAGTATTGCAAATAGGGTAATAAAAAGATTGACAGCAATATTTTGTGAAGTATTAGACATTACTTTAGGTTTTTAGAATTATATAATATTATTAATAAGGCAATTGCAAAATAGATTGTAAAAAAGTAAGCTGTTCCAGGATGTCACTTGTAAATAATTTGGTCTCACCCATTGTTATTCAAAATAGTCTTGTTTAAAAAAAATCATTTGTGCTAGAGAAGCAATAATTATGAAATGTAATATACCTCCTAAGAATATAATATAATTAATATAATATATAATATAATATAAAATAATATACCTCCTAAGAAAGTTTAAAATCAAATGTAACTAAATCATTGGGAAATATTCAAAATTCTTGCGTAGAATTATATAATATTATTAATAAGGCAATTGCAAAATAGATTGTAAAAAATTTTTAAATTCTAAATAATCTTGTTTGAAAAAAAAATCATTTGTGCTAGAGAATCAATATTTAGGAAATGTAATTCACCTCCTAAGAATATAATATAATTAATATAAAATATACAAATAATATAATATAATGTATCTCCTAATAAAATTAAAAATCAAATATAATTATATCATTGGGAAATATTTAAAATCAATATATTTAATGAAATTATTTAAATGAAAATCGAGATAATAAAGGTTATACCTATATTCTCATCGAGCGGTAAGCAGTACAGGAGGTGTAAGCTTCTGAGATTACCAGCCGAAGGGACGAAGAGCCAATCGGACGCTCCTGTGATATTTTGACAGGGGAGGGGTTGTACAGTTGAAGCTATTTTTAATTTCTCTGTTTGTTTCAAAGGTGCCCTAATATTCCGGCCCATCCAACAAATGTTTAAAAATTTCAATGAATTTATAATTTTGAAATAAAAATAATTTACTAAAAATATATCAGTAATTCAGTATTATTTATTCTTGAAATAGCCCCTACTCCACCCTACCCCCTCTTATGTAGGATATACGGATTTGTGTGTTTCTTTGTTGTTGTTTTTTACATGAAAAAGTTACTATGAAAAATGTTCGTGTTGAAGATATTTAAGAGAAAAAACATGTTTTGTCACTCACGTTTTATCGATATTAAATGATTGAATTGTGGTTGCAGCTTTTTTTTTTTTTTTCAAAATCAAAACACAACTGACATTAATGAAAAATTTACAGTAAAAATGAGGTCAGCTTAAAAATCTGTAGCTTAACACCATTTCATTGTAATACCTAATACAACAAAGTATCACTTAATCTGCCACTAGAGTAGCTTATATATTTTTTTCGTCAATTCCTAATATTTTTCAATGCGTCTACTTATGCCATCGACTGTGAAATTGTATTTATATGAAATATCAACATTCTCTTGCTGAATTCTTTTGAAATTCCAGTTGGGATGCACCTGCGCTTTTTTATATTCATACTTCCTTGAAAGTATAATCCAGTGCAATGGACTTTGATTACGTAATATCAAAGAGTTTCAGAAACCAAATTTAATTTGTGCATTTTCATTAATTTCGCTGATGCTCCCATGCTCCATAGTTGTGTGTAACTGAGTAGCTTCCCTGCATAGCATCGGATATGAATTATACTACTCTGCTTCGTTGCATTTAAACCAACTCAACTCTGAGACATGAAATCATCCCTGCAATCAACAAAAATATACAAATTAATTTTGATACCTCAAAAGAATTTGAGATTATATTTTCGACTTAAAATATTTCTATTATGAAAATTATACTATACGGAATGTACTATTTATTGCTTTTTTTTCTAATATATGATTAATTTTGCGTTCTTCATATTTATTAATATGAACATATAATGTATTGTGATTTTTCTGCTGTCTCTGAGGATGAGATTTGTTTTTCTTTTTCAATTCTATTATGTTAGAGTAATTTTGATATTTTATTTTGAAGATTGTTAAGTTCTTTGTGTGCGTGGTCCTTTCGAAACTGGTTTCCAAAGAGTCGTTACACCAAGTCCACTATAAACATGTCTTTAATTATGGCTACCTTGTGGTTACCTTTAATTATGGACCCCTTATCCGCGGTTTACCATTGCCAGCAAAAAAAAAAAAAAATGAAAAATGAAAGAAAACAACGGTTTAAAAGTTTCAAAGCGCGCACCAAACGAGAACAGGCCATAATAATTAAGGTGATATCCAGTCCAGACGCACCCAGTACTTGATTCATCTTCCTTTGTCTTTGTACCCACTCTTCCCAGTAGAACTTGCCTCCATTCTGATTCTAGCGTTCTCGCATTAGTTGCCGCTTTATCATAAGTGTTTGAATTCATTATTAACCGTAATAATGGTCCCAAAGTGTAAGAGTAGAGAGGCTGGTAATGCCTCTAATTCTCACAGAAGCAGTGATATCCTTTCCAATAGTGAGAAAGTAGAAATTCTGGATATGACTGAAATAGAAACAAGGTAATTAATGCTTTTAGACAGTGTCAAAATCAAAGCGGTCCCATAATTTGTACAATTTTATAAACACAATTTTATCGGAAGCGATCAGATCGTAGTCGGCACAACAATCACAGTAAACGCAACAATTGCGCCTTTTGCATTCGGAACAATCACATTTAGTTATAGTTTATTTAGTTAATCACAGTTCTAATAGCTTGGTAATATTTCTAAATTTATTCTCTAAGTTAGTAATCTAATTTAGAATCTTTTGAAATTTAAATTATTATAGTCGAATAGATATAGGCGGTAATATTTGTTTGATCATTGGCCTTTTTATTTATTTATTTATTTATTTATTTATTTATTTATTTATTTATTTATTTGTTTATTTATTTATTTTTATAAGGTGACCATAATTAAAGATGAGAAGTATATATATATATATATATACAGATTGATTCAAAATTACCTGTACAAACTTTAAAGATAGGTCAGGAATATAAAAACAAATCGTATCCATAGTAGAACACATGTCCGCAAACGCCACCTGAATATGCTAAAGGGTGCTCTTTGACAGCATATTAGTTGGGCAGCCTGAAGTTGTCCTGCATTGATTTTTTCCTCTGGGGTTTCCTCTAAGACAGTGGTCGGCAACCTTTTGTTGTAAAAGGGCCAAATATGTTATGTGGGGATTACTGCGGGCCGCACTTAGGCCAAAAATTTTAACAAAAACAAAACAAAACAAAAAAAACAGAAAATCTTACTTTAACAACCAAAAAAAAAAAAAACGGAAAATCTTACTTTAACAACCAAAAAAAAACCAAAAAATCTTACTTTAACAACCAAAAAAAAAAAATTCCAACACGCCCCGCGGGCCGCGGGTTGCCGACCGCTGCTCTAAAACATCATCTACGAGACCCCTATTGCCGCTGACTCTGATCTTGTCGCTAGAGTCGCTGTGGCAGCTGCATGCGTCGGCGAAAGGCCTCATTTTAGCACATATTTGGTATTCCATGCATCGACTTGTGAAGCGTGTATTACTGTTGGTGTACAGCAAATACAATAATAAATAAATAAATAAATCATCATTCTTTAATTAAAAAAAAAAAAAAGTCGATCGTGTAACTTGTCGCCCAAACCACTGTGTTTCTTTTAAAACTCACGAACCCA
Organism: Thereuonema tuberculata; assembly: GCA_023159025.1. Lineage (NCBI taxonomy): Eukaryota > Metazoa > Arthropoda > Chilopoda > Scutigeromorpha > Scutigeridae > Thereuonema > Thereuonema tuberculata. Next base: position 51,828,455 of record JAFIDM010000004.1, read on the forward strand.
GGCGCGTGTGTTGTGTTATTATGTAAGGTCTTTTTTGAAAACAAAAATTTATTTTGATGCTTGTCTTCGGAAACTAGGACCTGACAGCAGAAACCCAGGACACATATCTTTTTATTTACACTCTATTTATCAAGAAATGTCCAGTGAATTCCGCTACATGGATCGGGTGACGTCTCCTTGTCAATGAATGCTTAAATTAAAAAAAAACATAATTTTATGTTTGGATTACGATTTAACTTATGGTTGATGCTATTAAATTTATTTTTATTGAATTTATTTTATTTATTTTTAATTTGACTTAGAAATTTCGATTAATTTCGGATTCACTGAAAATAAATGTATTTATAGCTATCTTAAACATCTGTATGTCACAAAACATGTTTTTATAAAACGTTTTGAAATAAACAATCCTGCTTTCATAGTAACTGGAATGACTCAAAAATGAAATAAAAGAAAAATCCATATGTCAGAAAGAAGTCGGTGATCACTTCCTCTGTAAAAAAGAGGGAATTGTATAACCGAAAATTCTATGGAAAAGAACACAACCTTTACTGTCCAGTCGTGTTTTTTCTCTCTACTTATATATTATTACGGACGTTAAATTTGCTTTTCATTGAACTTATGATGTTTCTTTTTTGTAATTAAATTCCTTAATGCCTTTCATTAAAAGTACAAGGGATTAATACTGTGGATTTCACAGGATTATTTTTTTTTTGATTGTTTTTGTCTCGGCTCCCCATTCCCGGGATCGAGAATGCTTTTACCTTAGCTTTCGCGCAAACTGAGGCAAGCATCAAGGGTAAATTCTGCTGATGATTCCTATTAAGGGTGAAACAGCTGTTCAGGATTCCCGTTGATGTTGGTTATTGTGCAAAGGCATTTTTACTGTCTAGTTGTGGTTTTTTTTCTCTATTTTTTTCTTTTTTGTTTGGTTGACACCTGGGTGTGCCGATGTAGGGGAAGCCTCAGAATTTGAGAAGAGCTTTAAGTTGTCTACAGTCAAAAAAAATTTGAGAATAACTGCTTTACACAAAACAAAAAAATTAAAAAGAGTTTAATATGTGATGCCTCACCGCCACAAATTATCGTATATTACATTTGACTATTATAATAGTATTATAGTATTTGATATAATAGTGTTTGACTATTATATTTGACTATATCCGACTAATACAAACAATTAATAAGAAAAAAAAATTAAAGATAAACAAAATATCTCAGGATCTCGTTAGCGTAAGCGACAAGGCTGGAAGAGATGGGTTCAGTTCCCGGTGGAGGTCTGGTTTAATCACTTGGTTGTTTCTTCTTTTAGACAGGGACGGGTATTTTTGTTTTTTGTTTTTTCTTTCTGATGTTTAAAGGCGAGTGTTGAACTAACTCCTCGTCCCATTCGGCAGTCTATCTCAGGAGCCTCAGTTACCCCGCTATCTAACCTCTGTTGAAGATATAGACGCGATGCTTTAACTTCTAGTGATCTCGAATTTATTTTAACAGTTTTCTGTTTAAATAAAAAGCTTTATACAAAAAGATAAATGAATAACATTTTTATATAACTAAAATAAAAATAAAAATTACAAGAATTTCTCAAAACTGATTCTGTGAATTGAATTAAATTTCAACTTTACATTTGCAGTATTAGCTAGTGCAACTTATTTTTGTTGTTGTTTTTTTTGACTTTTTCTGGATACACTACAACCTCGTTTATCCGGCCCTCGTTGATCTGGATCCCCGGATAATCCGGATCAGATGTATAGCCATTTTTTTTTTTTAATGTTCACATAGATAATAATTTTTACTGTGATAACAAAACATAACTATAAGTATGCCAAACATTCGCTTTTTATTTTGATTAAATGTACAGTTCCTGCAGAGATTGTACAATAAATTATGGTAATAAAATGCTTTTTGTCGAGTTTCAGAAAGCTTTACTAGTGATATAGTTTTTTATCGTAATAAACTTATTTAAGGATCAATAAGTCGCTTATATAAGGCTTTCTTTTGCTTACTACCCGTATTACCGGGATTATCCGGATTTTGGATTTTCCGGATTGCCTTTGATCCCAGTTAGTCCGGATAAACGAGGTTGTAGTGTACTTTGGCCAGAAATATTTTTCATATTAACTTTCATCAGTAAAAGAAAAAAAAAATCCGAGGAGGAAGCGAGCCAATGAAAAGTGCCAGATGTAGGAGGAGGGCTATTTAAATGTAGTGATGTACGCAATTAAGTTTATGTAATCCTTTACAGTTAATCATTTACAATAACATTCGTATTGCCTTATTCCTTTTTTGAGCTGCTTTGAAAATGAGGCTCCTAATATCAATACGAATGTGTTTCTATCTTAATCTTAATATCTTCTAATAACGGTTAACTCAGCAAATGGCTCTTCTTGATGATTGATATGGATATTTTAAAACTTCAGACCATTTAATTTCGAAATTATTTTCTTGTGAGTCCCGTCGAGAAATATGCGCGTGAATATGGCAAAAATTCCCATAGCAACAAATGAATTTCTATCGATGTTTAATAACGAGCGTAATAATTCCGCTTAGTAAACCACTTTTTTTACATTTTAAAAATTTACGGAGAATTATTTAAGTGAAAACAAAAGATAAGTCAATTCACAGTTTTGCAGTAAACACAAAACCAAGTGACTCCGTACAATTGGAATTTTACTCCAAACCTCCAGGTCATGGGGAGTCGAAGTGTGACTCATGGTGCTCCGACTCCCGGTTTGGGCTTTGGATGGTGTTATATATCACTATATATACACGCGGGAAACCTAATCTCGTAGAGTTCCTCTAAAAAAAAAAAAAATCTTAAGAAGAAAAATTTAAAAATTTAAGGAAAGTGAACTTTAAGTTCTTTCAGGAACGTCTTGTGATTGGTCCGAAAAAGTAGTCATTTTAATGGTCAATAAACTATTAAATGAAGCTTCACAAAAAGAAAGAACATTCTAATAAATTTTAAGGATTTATTGCTGTCTGTAAACCACATTATAAGTATTTATCTCTAAAATTTGAAATATTTCCAGGAAAGCAAATACGTAGGTAATTTTCAAGACATGTGTATTGTTCGTGCTACAGATGTTTATTTTAGCCAATCAGGAAAAAGAATACATATTGTTTTTTTTCGTTGGTAGGCTTTAAGTTGAAGCATATGGTACAAAGTTAATCATTTCCTGTTTGTCATTTCAGTTCATCATGTGCTCCCATCAGATACAGATGGTACGAGTGAAATCAGTAAAAAAAGTTGACTTTACTGGCTGTGGTAAGTGTCGTCCACTTTAGAATATTCCAGAATTATTTTAAGAATTATGTTATTGGCTAAATCAAGAACAAAAAAACAACAACAACCCGATAGTAAATATGCTTTCGCAGACTGGGCCAACATCAACGGGAATCCTGAATAGCTGCTTCATCCTTATTAGGAATCATCATCAGAATTTACCCTTGATGTTTGACTCAGACTGCGCGAAAGTTAAAAGGGAACCATTCTCTCCAGGGAATGGCCACGGAGAGCAAATACAATCAAAACAAAAATTCTGTGAAATCCACTGTATTAATCCCTTGTCCTTTCACTGAAAGGCACTAAGGGATTTAATTATAACAAGAAAAACACCATAAGCGCAATGAAAGGCAAAGTTTAACATCGATTATGTTTTTTTGTTGATTTATAAATTATTACGGTTGTTAAATTTTGTTTTTTATTTTATTTGCTCTTTACAAAAATTGCAATTATAAATAATTGTTAGGGTTTAAGACTTTAGCTGTATTAATCTGTATCAGACAAGATTATACTAGAGAGCGATAATAATCAAGAAATAATATGCATGTAAGATTGAGTTGCATAGAAATTATTAGTTCGAAATTTGAAACGTTTTTCAAAAATTGTTTTCACTTGAAATGACCATGAATTGAAAAACTTGAAATTAATTATCCCAAATGAGAAATCTTAGATACCGGTACTCTTTTTTTATTATTATTAGCCTGATTGGTTTTATTTGTTTCTCCTTCATTTTTTTTTTTTATTTCAAAAATGCCTTCCAACGTTCAATCGAAATCCTGACAGATCAATTCTTGTAAATGTGACACATTCTTGTGACACATTCTTGTCTTGTGACACATTCTTTAAAATTTTAAAATTTTAGTCTCTAGACATTAGCGCTTTAATTATTCTTATGTAGTAAATATTAAAAAAAAAAAATACTTGAATTTTATTATCCTTATATAATTTTCTAAATAATTCTATACTTTTACAATACTAATTATTGAAATAATTGTGATGCCTGAAATCTTTTTTTTTTAGTCTATTGTTCATAAGGAAATAAGGTTTATAAAAAAAGTGTATGTACTGATCTATAATTTCGTGTTTCTTTGATTCCACTTCCACAATAACTTCGTGTCCGTGAATTTATTTTCGTGCTGTGCATATGTACTACACAACGAAATGATCTATTTTTTTTTTAAATGAAAATTCTGATATGAGTCCCTATGTGAAAATTTGAGCACGAAGATGACAAAACTTTTCACAGAAAAATTTAGATGCGATCTAAGGGGGCGTCCATTAATTACGTCAGCTCCAAATGAGGTGGGGGGGGGGGGGGGTCCGGCTAAATCTCACCAAATCTCATTTAAAGAGAGTGGAGGGGGTCAATGAAATCTCATGTCAATTTTTTAATTCAGAGAATATACATATTATAACAGCTTATAACATTGTCTGTGTCCATCTATATATGTCTATACGATAGGCTGGAGTGGCTGCACGAGGGGGATATAGATAAGTCTAATGACTGTCTTCCTGTACTACCAAAAGACATGGACGTCATGTGTCCAATCATTACAATAGACGAAGCACATGAATGCCCATGGAGTGAGTGAAGAATTAGGGAAGGCAGCCTATTTTTTTTAATTTTACTAAATTTAATTAAAATCGTTATAGTGCATCTTAAACGTAGTATCAGTTTTCTCCTCTTCTTTCACAGAAAAAAATGTATTTCATAGAAGACATCAGTAACGCTTTAGGTATTTAGTGGTTTGAAGCAAAATACATGAACATATCAAATAAATTTAATTATTTAAAAATTATAGGGGAAATCTCACGTGAGTGGGAGGGGGGGGGGGTCTCACCACATCTTACTAAATCTCACCAAGGGGGAGGGAAGGTCCAAATTTTAAAAAAAAAAACACCTCACGTAATTAATGGACGCCCCCTAATTACCTCTGACTCTTGTAAATAATGATTTTTTTTTTCCTTTTTTTTTTAGTTTAACAACTCATCGAAACCCAAATTCTAATATATCTTAAAATTGATTGATTAAGATTAATTCGATTTTAGACCACTTAACGTAAATATTTGGGAATTTCCTCAATTTTTAGTAACTAGACAATTTAAAATTATATTCGGTGAATATTTTTCTCTACAAATATTGATGTCTTTCTTTCATGTTGTTTTTAGAACTTAAACAACTTAAAATAAAATACGTAATAACTTCAGAAAAAGCAGTTATTAAATTCAACATTTTGTTTTGGTTTATTTTTTTACATTTTATTGAAGGTAAATTTAATTTTTACTTCATCGATTTCATAAACCATTTTATTTTGTATAAATTATTTCACAATTAGTAAATAGTTTTATATTGTACTTCATATTTAAGTATTTCATCGTTTTCACTGTCTTCTAGATTTAGTATTATCCTCTTAATTTAAAAGTATAAAGTTGTCCACTGGGAATAGTATCATTCGTGGATCCGGTAGCCCAGACATTGTACTGCAGGCTGAAGAAGCCGGGTTCTAATCCCGGTGGTGATTGGGGATTTTTTTTTATATGATCGTTACTTATGCAGAGTGACATTCGGATTCACCCTGTGCTCTGTCATGTGGATGCCTAGTCTTTCATTCGAGGTTAAAAGCGGGCGGATAGGCTTCCGGATGACCATTCGACCTCAAATAGACCCTTGATCGACGATCTTTGGGAGTTCTTTAAGTATAGTTCTCTTGTAATCAAGATGGCGACCTAAGACTAGGCTAATAAATCTGAAGCTAGGTTCGAATACCAGAGCTAATGTTTGAATTTCTCTTTGTATGGTGTGTTCTGGGTCATCCGATGCTAACAATTCTTCGGTAAATAGTTAAAAAAAAATTTGTCCCTTCTTAAGAACAAGAACGGACACTGGAAAAGATAAAATAATTTCCACGATTATTTTCCTTAAGTTTTGTTCTGAGGCCTCATTGTTTACAGGTGACTACACCTATCTGATGAGAAATAACTGTTCTAGGATGTCACAAATAGACTTAATTTTATTTATTGATATTTAATAATGTACAAAGTATTTAAGTATTAATAATAATTGCAATTTGTAACTTATATGTAATAGATATATATAGATATTAGCGAATAGGACTGCCTGAACTTCTACATTAAATTTTGTTTCGAGGTCATGGAAATGCAGGAATATAGGATAATACTGTACTTATTTATCTGAAATATTTTATTGCTTGTAAAATAATTACTTCTAAGAGAATGTTTGAATAACATATAAAAGATTACTACAAACAAGAAAATACTAAATATCTACAAGATAAGGTCCAAGAATAGTAGTTGAAGGATTGTCTAAACATATCTATTGACTTTCACATTTCCAGGCACAATTATTTGTTTAATTATGTAGCTAAGAGAAAAATCTGACTTTCGGTCCAGACTTCTATTTTAGGTGGTCATTGACCGGTTCAGGAAACTAATAATTGGATAAAAATTGTAATCTTATCTACTGTAATATCTTGTACAACGCTGTTTTGCTAAAACGAAAGCCAAAAGCATTTGTTACCGTTAGTTATGTTTCAAAATGGAAGACCCTCCACCTTCCTATTTGAAAAACAACAAAAAAGAAAAAGAGCTCCTATCGGCTGCTTTTCTGTGACAGAGTTGCCACTGTCATTGTCATTCATAACAGCACCAGTGCAGCTGTACAGATCTCAGTGTCTTTGTTGTGTCTATACTCTGTCTCTCAGCTCATATTTACACGTTATTACATTCCATAATTAATTATGAGTGGAAAGAGAAAGTGGCGACATGGTAGTTGGACTACACAAACGTAAATAGCTAAAACTAGATAAAAAATTGAAATTATAAAGCTTCACGAAGATGGTGCATCATTTACAAAAATAGCACGTGGTAAAGATACGTCTGTGCGAACTGTTATTAAAAACAAAACGAAAATAAAGGAACATGGAATTGCCAGTTTATTATAAACCTATACGACAAAAGAGACTTTTAAACAAAGAAATTCTTCGTAGATCGCAGACACACACGTGACTCATTTCTTGTCATTTCTGGAGCGGTAATGCATTATAATATAATCCATTAGAGTAATGTTTAGATCAGAGCTGTTTTATGTACAGTTTCTTTGAGCCAATTAAACGTGTTATACAAGGTATTATTGTATACTGAATGAATGCAGTAGTCTCGAATGATGCAAAATGAGGATTTAGACATAATAAATGAACTCAGTGCTGGCATCGCTTGAAAATTGTTTTTGAAACTTGAATATATGAGTTTTAATCAAGTGTCACGTTTAACAACACATAACTGTTTGACAGATTGCAAATTTTGTGGGGGTAGCTTGGTTTTGGGTTTTTTACAAAACTGTGAATTAATTTACTTGTTTGTGGGTGTGTATGTGTAGTTTTGTAGTTTTTTCTTTCTTAAGTGATTAAATCATTCCGAAATAGGGATCTTAGAAAGGAATCCTTCTAAGATGTTTTCCAATATAGTAATTTTTGCCTCTCTTGATTTTTCCAATTTAACAATAACGTCTATGGAGAGTTTTCCTTTTCCTTCTGTAGATGAAACATATCCATTGGACAATACGCACTGTATCATGGGTCAGGTGGTCCATTGATATTAGTGCCGAATATTCTTGCGAATGTCTCTTGTTTTGACAGAACCGTATAACCTCGTCGTGTAACTTCCTCGCGAACATTTTAATTCGTGGCGAAGTTTGAAGCATCCCATTCCCAGACGAAATATTAAAGGATCAATGTTTAGCAAATTGGAATAAGTGCTTCTCTGCAATATTCGCGGGATATGTGGCTGCATATTTTTAGCCTAGTTTACGTGGAACGTCAGTCTGTGTGTGTCCCTTAATAGCGTTTGAACAGCTGATGGATCTCCTTGAAATTTGTCATTATTATATTTGAAATGTTTCGCATGTAGTCCTTGTCGAGAAATATGCGCGTGAAGATGTCACAAACATTGGAACCGAAACATTCCCCTATGGATGTCTTAAATCCGGAATTAATCCTCCTTTTGATTTTCTAAGTATCTGTGCCAGCTTTAATATAATTAAAATTAACTAGATTTAAATATCTAATGCGGATTTAAGTAATTCTTTTTTTCAGAAAATAAATTAATATTTCGCAATTGCTGAAACATAACAAAGACTTATTCGTAAAGTGCTTGCCTTCGAACCCTACATAAAGTAGTAATTTCATAAAATAAAATAAAAATTGGAGAAAAATACAATAAAACATCACAGCATACTTGTCGAAGTAGCAACAGCTTAAAAGAAAAAATTAAAATACTCTGTTTTTTAGAAAATTAAGAGTCATCACAGTCTTTAAAGGTTGAATTCTGTTGACTTGCTGCGAAGCAATGACTGCAGCCCTCGGGCAATGACCTTCACAGCAACTCTTTGGTCCTTCTGTTGATTACTGCACAGCAAACTGTTGCAAAGATTTCAAGAAGGGAACAATCAAAAGATTTCTTGAAGCAGCAAATGGTAAGAGGAGAAACTCTTGAAGATGAAAACAAATGCATTTATAACTTTTCATAATTGACAAATATGAATATTTTTAATATTTTACATATTTATCTTTTTTATCTTAGCTTGAAACCTTAAAAAACAAAGTTCAGTAAGATTTCTCCAAAAATAAAAAAAACATTAAAAAAGCAAAACTCCTTTCCTAGGAGTTAAAAAAAATATGTTCTATGATGTTTGTGAGATACTTTAATAAACTATAAATGTCACCTTTTTATTTAAATCGATTATATTAAATCAAAATCTACTTATTTACGTCTTGTGAAAAAATTCTTTCGTAATTTTCGAACCTTCTCATTCATAAGATTTCATGTCTGCGATATTTGGATTGACAACTACGTTTGGAAAAGTTTTCATTGTTTCGCTGTACCGTTGTCGGTCTTTTGTCCTTTTTGTATCAGGAATTAAGCAACAAATATCAAGAGGTTATTTTTTTCTCATTCAAAGAGAAATGAACAAAATCAAAGAAAATATTGACCTGTTTTGAAATAATGAAGGGTTTAAAGCACAAATGACGTCAGTAAGCATATACACGTGTTTTTATAAACATAGGAATTAAATATTTTGTCATTGCCCTGTAATATAATTTTGAAATAGATTTTCAATGAGAGTTTCGTATAGAAATGAAGGCTAACACAGGTGTTACAGAATTAGCAAAACATGCTTTTTACAGAATGGATCAAAACAACATTTTATTCCTGGCAGTGCATTTCCTAACATTTAATAGTAGCTCTGGAAATTCCATTGTGATGATTGGCCCATTTTCCCAGGAGGCTTATCCAATCAGCCAGTCTGTATGTGTGTGTGTGTGTCCTTAATAACTTTTCAACTATTGAATGAACCTTTTGAAACTCGGCTTCCACATTTAAGAACAAAGACGATCCAAGTATTATATTTAAATTTGATTTATTTATTTTTTATCTGTGTGTTTCCATCTATGAATCCGTGTCTCTCACAATTAATATAACGTTGAACCACTGAATGGCTCTTCCTGAAACTTGGTATGCTTATTAAAGGACTCGAGACGATCTACCTTTTTCAAGTGGGTTCTTGTTAAAAAAAAAAATCTGAAAAAATTACATAGAAAAGCATCGGAAACTAAATAATGATTTTCTATCCTATTTCTGTTAATCTCTCACG
>JAFIDM010000004.1:51838810-51865723 GCA_023159025.1 Thereuonema tuberculata
TGTATTATTTTTCGTTTTTGGGAAAGTGAGAGATGTTCTCACTTCCTGTAAAGTATGATTAAGACTTTGAAATATAGGTCGAAATATCGCCAAGGGTGTTTTTGGAGTATTTTTCTAATAAGTTATAAGATGTTTTAGATTTGGTATCTGAAGAAGAGATATTATTCTTAGTTGCTTTTTTTTTCTTTTTTTTTTTGGGGTACTTACGTACGATAGGGGCCCATTTTTTATAATCGATTTCTATTGTGTATTTTAAATCATCAACCCATCAAAATGTGTAATAAAAGCAGGTACTTACGTATTCACTGATATCGTTTGAGGAAAAAAATAATATTTTCCTTTTAATTAACATTAGGTTAGGTTAATTGAGGTGAGATCCTTTCCAGGATGTTTCGTTTGGAAATACGACGGAAAAAAAATACTTTCCATTTTGAAATGACCAACGGTATCATAAAAAACTATATGTTTAACAAAAAAAAAAAAACAGAAAATAAGTGAAAATAATGTATTACCCCATTTTAATAGTATTTTTTTATTATTTAATATATGAAATATAAGAATTGAATCCGATTTTAGGACACTTCCTTTTTTTCGCAATTCTTCAGTGTGGATGCCTCACATTATTTTTATTGTTATCCTTAAAAACTAATTATATATTTTTTGAAATATCAGAAATGGGTGTTTTTGATCTACAATAACAATATAAAATTCTGTTACGGCAGGAAAATGTTTTGCGAATCGGTTTGCTTTCAAAACAAGCGAAGTGTAATTATATGACAGCAAAATTTCATGACAGATGTTCAAGTGATTTTACTGGTTGCAGATGTGAGGGTGGACTGCTATGAGCAATATATCTGGACTTCAACTAAAAAGTAAAGAATATGTAAATAAGAACTTCTACTTATTAAAATGTTAACCAATTCTAAGGAAATAACTGAATGAGCATGTGAAGTGACATTTCCACTTTGTCCGCTTGTTTGTTTGTACAATCGTCTGGTTGTTTCTTTGAAATCGCATCACGCTAAAATGGCTGAACGGATTTTCATAAAATTTGGTAAATAGTTTATTTATGGTTGAACTTAAAACATAGGTCCATTTATTTTGGTCCCTACTCTCTTATCTCTCATAAATGACCCCCTAAATATCCTCCCTTACTCTATTGATATGATTTCTCCAAAATTTGGCATGATGGTAATTTATAGTCCAACTTAAATGACATGACCGTAATCATCCCTTCCCACCACTCCCACACACACACAATCCAAACCATAAAAATTGATACCCAGTGAGGCATGTTCAGTCCTCACTATGCGACGTAGCTGAGCGTAGTATGTATGTTAGTTTGTACGCGCAGAGAAAGAAGAATTGCCTTATAAGGAAATAAACGGATCACTTAGTTGATCCTGGAACTCTTTATTGCAGAAAGCAATATGGCGGCGTTTAAGAATAGGTTACAGTAAGATCTGCACAGCCAAGAAAGAAGTGTAGTTTAATAGTTTTGTAGGCTTACTTACATCTTGAAAACATTCTAATCAGCTGATAAAGAGAACTGGTTCTAATCGCGGTGCTGCTTTGGATTTCTTGAGGGACTCGTTACATCTGTGTAACAGCAGGGATATTTATTTCCATATATTTAATCAAAACAAGAATTGAAGTCTCTAAAAACACATAGAGAATAATAAAAGTGAAGCGAATATGAATAACGAAGTGCTTTTAACCTATGTAAAAAGTTTTATGTACGTAATTTAAAAATTAAAATATAAACTAGTTTCGACTCGCTAACGAGCCATTGACAAGTCATTTTAGACTTGTTAACGGCTCGTTAGCGAGTCGAAACTAGTAATTTATATTTTAATGTGTTAAATGCTTTTTAAAATTATTAGACTGTGTAATTGGCCCCAATTTTTAAACTATATGTAAATAAATAGTTTTGGAAAATAATTAGAATCTAGCTCTTCAAATAGAGCTAGGAACCTATTATTATTGTTAATTTTTTTTTGCATTTTACATCATCTCATGTTGTTGGCCATTAACTGAAGTTTTGTTAAAACAAGTTAGTTTGATTTCCATGAATCACGAGTGTTACATGAATACAGACCCTCGTTAATCTCCTTTACCTGAAAAGTGAGACTCATCAAATCAGTCTTGTGTTCCGCTGAATAAGTCTTCTTAAAACTTGACATGAAAATTTCTGGATAGAGTCGATTTAACTTATATATTTAAATTGTTTTTTATTTCTGTGGGATAAACAGAATTCTTGAAATGAGACAATACAGGATTAAAAATAGGATTTCACCAACTTAACTAAATAATGCGTATCTCAGTAATTATTTTCAGCAAATGGGAAATTTGTATTATTTAATTCGATAGATATAATTTACAAAGAAACGGAGATTCTTCGTTTGTAGAATTTTCTCGATTTAAAAGAAAAAAATGAAGACGCAACAATTTAAGGAAAGTTCTTCGAAATAACAAACCTATGCTGGTGTATCTTTGAAGTTTAAAAGATAAGAAGTTGAAAATAAAAATAAAATCTTAAGTTCCTTAAACTTAATAATGGAATTAAAAATGTGATTCCTAAATTAAATAAAGTAAAACATTCATAATTCTGATGATCTCTGAAACTCGGATCGTCATCGTTTCGATGCTTCCTTACACTATCTAGGACTGAATTTATTTCAGAAAATTTCAAGTAATTAGTTGTAATGGTCAAAACTATTTTTTTTCTGACTTTGTTTTGAATTTTTGTAGCTATTATTGGTGTTTGCGATACCAGAAGCGCTGTATCTCAATGCGAAATTTATCTTCTAATGAATAAAATAGTTGCGAAAAGCAAAAATATTTTCTCTGAAAAAAATATCATGGATTTACAATTTTAAGTTAAAAACAAGCGTCAACGTAAACGACGATTGTATTACATCGACTTTAACTTTCGCAAACATAACAAGGGCCGTACGAATCGCAGGAATCCGTGGCAAATGAAAATGCCACGAATGGACCACTTGAGGTTTACGCCCCTACCGACGTCACGTATGACGTGTTAAGCACATGCTGAGGGATCTTGTGGGATAAACAAACATATAACTTAAGCGTGAATTACTCAAAAAATCGTCGATGTTTGATATTTCAAGACGGAATGGTCCAGTACTGTGGAGTTCCTTATTGTAATAAGTCTCTAAAAACGCTTGGAATATCCTTCTTTAATATAATATTTCCTCTCTATCTACACGGATTAAAACAAAGCACATGGCTTTGTTTATCCCGCAAGCCAAGCAGTAGCCTGGTGGGATATTTTGTAACTACGAAGCCCCGCCTATCCTCAAGTGGTCCATTAAGGAGGCACATTTACAATTGTATAATCACACAATAATATTAATACATGCAAGCCCTGCTGTGGCATCATTGATTTGTGCGAAACGAGATTTTATAACGAGTCATGACTACATTAAAGCTATCAGAGGCATCAAAATGATAGTAATATAAGCACAAGAGGAGTTTAATCAGTAGATGCTGGAACTTGATGGAGGCCGCAACTAGACAAAACAAAAATTGGGAATTGATTCATTGTTGAAATAGCATAGTACAAATTCAACAATTTCAACATCATGCCAATTTTAAGCTTTAAAAGGTATACAGTGCCCGGGCTACGGTTCCAGCGATCAAGAGAGACACAGAAGTATAAGTAATAAACATAAGAAATCAGGAGTAAGTTGATGTAGCCATATGACAAGAATGAGGAGAAGGGAATTACTTGGTGGATGTTTGTAGGAAGGTGAGGATAGGAAGCCAAGAAGACAGACGGACAAACGGTTGAAGAAGATGAAATAGGAATGACGAGGAAATGGGAGAGGAAAAGGCCAAGTGAAGGAAGAGACTTTTTTGAAGGGTAGAAGACATGTAAAGGGCTTATATTCTAAACAGATCCTTAAGAGGACAGGAAACAGATCCCGACATGATATTGTTATTTCATCAAATCATTATACAAAAAAAAAAAAATGTTAAATTTATAATTTGAAAATAAAATAATGATTATGTTTTTCATCAAATTTCACAGCATTTCCGGAGATTAATCACGAAATAATGACAAATTAATTGCTGACTACGTCACAGCAATCGTTGCAAGTAGGCACAGCAGAGTTCTTTGCTCTCAGACTGTCATATCCAAATTGATGAAAATATTATTTTAAAAGCAAGAAAATCTTAAATTAAAAAAAAACAAACAACCATAATGATAAAATTAATGTCAAAGTTTAAGATTCCAACTTTCTCTAATTTTTTAGACACTTTTCTTAAATCGTAATAAAAACTGTAAAAATAGGAACACATATTGACTTCTTGATTCGCCTACATAACTTTCAATTACCAAAAATTCCGTAGTAGTTTTTCTAAATAATGATAAAGTTAAACGTGCATGGTACAAATATAACAATGAAAAAAGCATAAAAACTCACATATTTAAAAGGATTCACTGAATTATTTTTGGAAATTTCATAGTGGGAACCCAAGATAGACTGTTTCCATGTTCCTACCTCTCGTCAGTTGGATCCGCCCAGTACTCATAGCTCAGTGAAATCCAAAGAAAGATAAACAAAAGACAAGATTAAACAAAACAATGGCCCTTGAGATAAAAAAAACATCAAAAAAACAAATTAAGAATAAAAAGGGCAATAAATTAATCTCCGCTAGTAGGTCGCTTAGCTTGGGAAAGATTAATTTGTAAACATGACATATTCATAATGGTTGCCCAAACTAAGTGAACTGCTAGCGTAAATTAATTTGATACAATTTTAATTGCCTTTTCTTATTCTTAATTTGATTTTTTTGATGTTTTTTAATTCAAGGGCCATTGTTTTCTTGAATCTTTTCCTTTTGTTTATGTTTCTTTGGATTTCACTGAGCTGTGAGTACTGGGCGAATCCAATTGACGATAGGTAGGAACCTCGAATCAGTATGCCTTGGGTTCCCGGTACAAAATTTCCAAAAAATAGTTCATTGAATCCTTTTATATGTGTGCGTTTTTATGCTTATCTTTATTGTTATAGTTTTTCTAAACTAAGCAAAAAAAAAAAATAGTTTTATCCAAAAGGGAATTATTATTAAAACTACAATTATAAATCAAAATATATTTAAACTTAAAAACCACAAAGATCTAACTTCTATTTTACAAAGTTTCAGATTTTTAATCGTAATAGTACTAAAAGTGTGATATATGTTGTAAATTGATAACGGAAGTGAAGCACAAGCAGGTGAAAAGAGAAAAACAAAATGTCATTGTTCAGTCAGAAATACAAAAACAAATAAAAAACAAAAAAACTACTTCGACTTAAAATTTCATTAACATTGATTTCAATGAAATCTTTATTTATGTTTTCAAACAAAAGAACAATAATATATTCGGTCTTTGTAAGACTTTGTTTAAGAAACTTCAAAGCGTTTCTCTTACAGCATCACCATTTCATTGTCTTTTATTTTACCCTGTAGTATTTATAGAAATGAAGGTCGCCTTGAGATAGCTGTACCTCCTTTTCCTTATAAAAGTGTAAATGCCTTTTAAGTGTTTACGTAACATATCGAATCGACAATATATTATTCCTATATAAACAGCTGTCATTGCTTTACAGCTGAGTTTCAAGACATAGGGAAAATCTTACACCAGAAACAGTTACAACAGAAAAGGTTTCTAGATAAGGAATTCCGTAGAATCACGCTTAAACAAAAAAAAATCTTTTTACTTAAAAGTGCAGAAATAAATACAGGAAAAATAAGATAAAAAATCGAGATCCTTGCTACATGTCCGCCCACAAGCAAATTTATTAAGCACATAAAACGTCGAAAAATATTTTTCATGAAATGTTTTTAACAGATTAGACCAGATGTTCAGTAAATAGCATCCATATTTTTAGCTGTTTTATTTTTTTTCTTATTTATAAAAGACGCCAAGCTTTTTACCTACCATTAATATTAGAGTTCTTTGGTTCATTTTTTACATTAAATTGCTGTTGTTTTGTATCTTTTTTGTATAATTTACTTAATTTAGTCTTATTTTTTCTTTTACCCTATCTAAATTATTTAATATTGATTATTTTTTCGGCAGTAAAATAAATAACTATAAAATTGTCCCAATTTACAAAAACTACAGACAAACTAAATAAGGAAGAATTGACTGTACACGAAACCACAACGACCCTCTTACATGTTTCATTTTGGCTACTTCCTGACCTCTGCAACAAGGCTTTCCGATAAGGTGTCAAAGTCCCTACGGTGAATGAAGATCCTCCCAGAATGCAAAGCAGGTTATAGATTGTCCTTTCCTGGGCGACCGCTAACATTGAAACAGAAGAGAAGCGATCTCTTCTCTTTCAATGTTAGCGGTCGGCCAGGAAAGCTCAATCTATAAGCTGCGTTGCATTCTGGGAGGATCTTTTATTCAGCATAGGGACTTTACTCATCTGTTCGACTTACTTTGGGTTGTAGAGGCAGCGACGAGGACACAGAGGAACAGAATACCTTCGTCAACGCTCCCCTCCCTTTGTACTTTGTCTATGGGAATTGACAAAGAATATCAATGATTACAACGTATATTAATATCTTCAAGGGAAATTTGAGGAATGAAAACAAAATTAATAAAATGATTTTTACAAACTATATCTAATATCTGAGGAAATTGGGGTTGTCCAATCATTTAGTCTGAGTCTGTATGTCCCTAATACCTTTTGAAATTGCTAAATAGATAGAATAAATCTTGAAACTTGGTCTTCATATTTATGGACAAGAGGTGATCTGTCTGATACTAGGGAATCCTTTTGAGTTACGCTGAGACCCTAGGACAATTGTTTCGAGCTTATTAAGTCTTCAGCTAGGGCTTCACAGCAAGCAAAAACTCAAAAGGCGTAAGAGGGAAAAAAAAAATATTACATTCTTAATAGAACAAGTGGCCTCTCGAAAACTAAAAATCAAGAAAATAAAAACAATAACCAAATATGGAATTCAGATCCTTGGGTAGCCTTACGCTTACCATTTAAAGACATTTGACTGTAAAGAAAGAAATAATAATAAAAAAATAAAAGAACCTTCTAAAGAGTAAAAACGAAAAGGAACTAGTTCATGATAAAATGATCATGAGGGTCATTGTTATGTGGGGTGAGTGTGGGTGGCAGGGAAGCCGAGCGCCGCGACCGTTGGTCTACTGTGCTATCTACGGAAATAAGGACAGACGGAGAGAAAGACTGAGAAAGTACGGTGGGAGAAGTTATGGGGAAACGGGAGAACCCCGAGAAAACCTTCCCAGCGCGGATCGTCCACCATCACGAAACCCTCATGAGAACCGAACCTCGGTACACAAGAGCAGAGAGGCCAGTGTCTTAGCGACTACGTCAACCGCGCGGCCCCAGCCAGCAGGGCTAGACAGAAAGCAAAAACTCAAAAGGCCAACGAGGGGAAAATAATAATATTAACACAGGCAACTGACCTTTCAGAATCCAAAAATCAAGAAAGTAAAAAAAAAAAAAAATTAAAAAAATGTATAATTCAAATCCTTAGGATCCTTTTATATCTATTTTTTATATTTCAAATATATTATATTTGTTATCTATTCCAAATAATCAAGTTACAGAAATTCACATGTAAAAGCATTTGAAATCGAAAGCCTCACTTTCTTACAAAAAACTGTAAATGACTTTCCCTACCCCTTTAGAATTCAAATATCTTGTTAATTACAAAAAACAAAAAAAAACAAACAGCAATAAGTGACTAAATCTTTAATTATCATTGGTCTTGTGACTGTTTTACGTTGTGTTTTGCGGAATTAATATGTTGTGAAAAGTAGGAACTGAAACATCGCAATTAATACGTCATTGGTTCTGTTCTGTAGGATTCTATATCAAAAGCAGCAGCTGTTTCTATCTACGTAACGTATATTTACTGTTACGATAGCACATTTAATACAATGGCTTTGTATTGTCTACTTCAAGTTCGGGAAATCTATTATATTTTGAATTGATATATTTCATTTTTTTTTTTAAATAATAGTCGTTACTAAGTTTCTCAAAGAGTTTTCTTTATATTTTAAAATATCAACTTTCGTGATAAAGAAAAAAAAGTCACTCATTATAAATGTTTCGATTAAAAGCTAAATGTCAGGAAGCCCGAGCTTCGCTCGGTAAAATAAAACGAAAATAAAGTAAGAACAGTATAGACAGTCACCTGATTATTGAACCCTTTTTCGGGGAAAGAGGCAGCTCCTTAGTTGAAAGAAAAAAAATTTCAAAAATTATTATTAAGTAAACGTTATTTTATTACGGGTAAAAATAAAATCAGGTTAAAGTTTAGATGACGGTACCCCCAATGGCGGACCGATAGCCGTCGCACTATTTTGAACATGGCGTATTCGAACAATTAATTAATAAAAAGTAGAATGCTTACTTCAAAATGGCTTTGCACGGTCTTTTACTAGAAAAACTAACCCTCTTCTGCGATCTTGAGCAACTGCGATCTTGAGATAACAGTATGCGGGCATTGGGAGTACCGCGTTCTAAACTTCAACCTAAAATTATTCTTTTATTACACGTCAAAACGCACAGAACACAAATTTATTAAGAATAAAATAAAACGAAAATAAAATTAAGAACACTGTAGATCAATGAATATAAATGTTCACCCAATTTCAAGAAAATCCTGAGGACCTTTTCAAGAAAAAAATTTAGAATAATTTTTTTTCCTGTAGTATTTGATTGATTGATTGATTGATTTACTGTGCAGATAATTGCTGATATATCTAACACTATAAAACCGATCCGCGCTGGGCAGTTTTTCTCGGGGTTCTCCCGTTTCCCCTACACTTCTCCCACCATACTTTCTCAGTCTTTCTCTCCATCTGTCCTTATTTCCGTGGGATAATACAATAGACCTCCGGTTGCAGTGCTTGGCTTCTCTGCCACCCACATTCACTACATAACAATTTGTATTGTATTGCCGGTACGCACCGAAGTGCGCGCTTCGCATCCGAAGCCTCCGTGTTCCAGGGAGCGTTAGTGTTCCCAAGATGGCGAACCCCTAGCAGACTCCCTAGAATTTCAAGGGAAAGATACTGGGGTGGTTTCCCGTGGCCTTCCCCAGGACGCCATTAAGGAATGACGTCAGACCGAAGAGAAAGTGAAGAAGAGGCTGGACAACAAAGGAAAGGAAATTGAAACAACCATGCCACTGCCGGGATTCGAACCCAGGTACTGGTGCACTGGCCGCCACGGCAGACCGCCGCCGAGACCGCACGGCCACGCCAGCACATAACAATTCAACACTGTAAAACGGCCCAATCAGTAAGATCCCGAGGTCTGTTAGGGCTGGACAGTAGAAGAACGGCGAAGCTTCCATGCATTTTGCAATAATAAAATTAGTTCCGGCTACAAAAATGCTCATCATTTATATAATAAAAATTAAGTTAGATTGTCTTATCAGAAGGACCTAGCTTTGCTCGATCTGGTTATTTACCCCTCTTTCCGGGAAATGGAAGCTATCCACAGTGAATTCCTTTCCATCCGATGGGTCCTGGACGCTTGAAATAACAAAATTAGCTCTTTGTTATAAAAATGCTCATAATTTATATTAAAAATTAAGTAAGACTGCCTTCTATTTGACTAAATTGCAGCAAATACAAAATTAAATGTAAGATAAAACAATCAGTTTATAGTTAACTTACTTCATAGTAGGTAAGAAGTCTTTATTTGGTATTGCTCCAATCATTTTTGTTTTAAAACAGCTTCCCGTGGAAAACTAAAGACTGAGACTTTAGGACCACTGTCATAATTACCTTCTACAAAATGATACAATATACTTTTGAGCCAACTCTTTTATAATAAAAGGCACAAGCACATGTCAGAACTTCCATTCCAGTATCAGCGGACGAAATGGAGACTGACATCAGAGTACTTCCGATGACGCGTGAAAAGGCTGCGTAACTTGGAACTAAGGTCGCAGCTTCAAAGTTACCCGCCTAAATGAGTTTTCCGGAAGTCCAGACCAACCTAAATCGCTTTATCGCATCCGAAAACGATAGACCTCAAAACTCCATGAAAATACTTAGACCCGTTTTCAAGATAAAATTTACAAGATGTCTTCGTTTAATAGCATTAGATAAATAGATAGATTTAAAAATGGTAGAAGGGCCTTCAATTTTCACCAGATCTTATCAAGCAACTGCAGGCGACTGCAAACCTTTTATTTATTTTATATATTTCTTTTTCCAATGCAGCTAAAATTCTGAAAATTTAAATATGAACTTGTAAAAACAAGAAAAACAACAAACCAATTAAAAACAACAAAACAGATGCTTCACATGTGGAATTTCTAATTTGTTGTTTTTAATTTTCAAAATATTCTGTAATTAATTAAATTAAAATTTAAAAAAATAGTCAATTTTTTGGGTGTTTTCGAGGTGTTATTTGGTATTTTTAACTTAAAAAAAAATTGACAAAAGCCTAAACTGATAAAAAAATCGTAAAATAATTATTTGTATTTTAAAATATTTATTATTAGTGCAACAGTAAATTTAAAAAAAAATAAAAATTGTGTATGTGTTTTTTTTTAAATTGGGTGAGATTAAATTATTTTTTCAGGATTGATCTATATTATAGTGAACTGTTACATTCCAAATTTTATAAAAATCGAAGTAGTTCGTAATTTTATTTTAATTTAATTTTACAAAAAAAATCATTTAAAAATTAAAAAAAAAGAATATTAAAACAAATAAAATTTTCCTTAATATACATTAAAATGTTAAAGCACCCTACCTGTAAATAGGAGGAGTACTTTTCGTACTTTTTAAATTTAATAAATAGCCATGGAGCCATTAAAAAACTGCTACTGTCCTCCAAATGAGAGATGGCTGGCGGAAGTTTGAACTGCGCAGCCCTTCCGGTAGCTGATCAATTATCTTTTCCTGTCACAATGGACGACGGGGTCTGTTTTCACTGAGAAAGACATGTTGATAACGCCAAATTAAAACTTCTCTCGACTATTTAGCGTTATTTCAATACCAGTTGCTAACAATAAGTATTTATATAAATAAATAAATATATATTATTTATAAATACAATGCTCTTTTGCAAAGTAACAAGCGATTACCTGTCATGGCGGCGTCCTGTCATTAAATCAGACGGAAGTGCCTGACCAGACTAATCGATGATACATGCGCAGATCTCACAAAACAGGGCGGCCATCTCTCATTTGGAGGACAGTACAAACGAATTACAGGATTTTTTTTTAAGATAAAATTTGTTATTTTAACTGCGCAACATTGATTCTTAGTTTAATCTGTCACCGCTCACATAAGGAATTGTGTTCAGTTATAGGCCTATTTTCAGCCGCCTCTGGTTGTTTTACAAAAATAATTTTATTGCAGTAAATCTAAAACACGGGAAACTTTTAAAAAAAAAAGTAGGAGAGAAAAACCACACATTAATTTTGATAGTTAATTATTTATTAAAATATTAAGATGTTAAAATATTGATAAAATATTAATTTTTATTAGTGTAAGGTACTACTTTTCATTTTGTAATAAGTTCCAAAAGATTTTTTTATTTATTTTTTATCTTCTTAACAGAAATTATTTAAGGTTATTCCTTAACTATTATTATTATTATTACCGGTAATCATTATAATGCGAAATAGTAAAATTAGTGTTAAGTTAAAATTATGTCACATAGCTTACTTTCTGCAGACAAGTCACTTAAATGACGTCACAGATCCCTTCCGCGTCCTAACTGCTACTTTTTAACTGCTCTGAAATTTCCTATCCTATGATTGGCGAAAAATAAATTAAATTTACATTATTTAATTACAGAGAAATAAATTGATATTCAGTGACTGAAAAAAAATACACACAAATCCTTCAAGTCCCTGCTGTCCATGTACAACAGCTCCGTCCGTTACAAGCTTTGAATTGGAACTATTTTGTTTGCGGAATCACACGGAGCAGTAAACTGCTGCAAATCCATTGTGAAATGAAGTAAGAGTCACTACATAACTGAATCACTACATGACGATTTAGTTGCTTGGCCATATATTTTCAGAACCTCTTCGTCACTCTTCGAAAATATTGATATGTCCTGATGAAATGAATGGTAATATAAAAGGTTAAAAACTGTTTTTTAACTACAGCGGCGTTACATTTTACAGTTCTGCCAAACGTCCCCCCCCCCCGCAACTAAATTCTACAGTTTATTTCGATCACTACACTTCCAGCCACCTGTGCAACCATACTTTGTTCGTAGCTGCTAACCACTCCATTATCATTTTCTATTTTATCCTTATTTATGGCCACAGTCGTTGTTAAGTTTACGTTTAATCCAATTTTTATGCTTACAGTAGGAAGTGCTTACATCGGTGATTTTAATTCCACAACATTGTTAGCAAAAGACGTTGACTGGTCGTAAGACGGAGTGAGTGGAACCAGTGGATGTTCGACGTTAAAGCTTGCTATCAGAGGGCCAGTAGAAACAAAGTTTCTATTCCAATCCTGTGTATCTATACAGGGTGTATCTGAAATGTGCTGCCAAACTTAAAAGGTTGCATTCAATCATGCAAAACAACGAATAAATGTCTTATAAACATGGGTCTGGAAATGCATTATTTTCAAGATAAGAACGATGAAACGATACAGAGATGTTGGCCTTTACGTCGTATCGTAGAGTCATTAATTTGCTCCTCAGTAATCGTGACATGGCCTGCTCGTTCCCCTGATTTAAATTCCCTCTGGACTTTTTCGTGAGGGGTTATCTTAAAGCATTTGTGTACACCACACCGGTTCCTGACGCCCACGCACTGCATGATCGCGTAGTGGATGGGTGCAACACAATTCGACGTGTATCTGGCATCTTCGACCGTGTTCGGCAGTCGATGGAACGACGTTGTGTTGTGTGATTGCTGCCGGGGGAAGACATTTCGAGCACTTTCTGTGAAACTGAGCGACCAACACCCTGTATCGTTTCATCGTTCATATCTTGGAAATACAGCATTTCCAGACCCATGTTTATATGACATTTATTCGTTGTTTTGCATGATTGAATGCAACCTTTAAGTTCGGCAGCACATTTCAGGCATACTCTGTATACACAGAATAGAAACTTTTAAAGTACGTATATATTATTATACGTGGAATATAGGTACATGAATGTTGTTATTTGCATTTTTATCAATCAATTGGAATATATTTAAATATCACTCTATTTCTCTGTAATTAATATCGAAATTTATTTTCTGCCGATTGTACATACAAAAAGAAATTCGAATACGTTTATATTAGGATTTTGTCTTATGATTTCTTTATAAAATCCTTTCACTTTTGACGGGGTTTTTGCTAGTTAAATCTAGAGAAAATTTCTTTAAAATGTCGACATACATAGACAGTTGGAGAAATGCTTCCTTCAATAACTTCTGCTTTCCTCCAAACTCGATGACAAATAAAGATATGAGGAAAAACTTAAAAAACCTTTATAGTTTAACCATCTGTACCAAAGTTGAAGATAAAGGGAAAGCATTTTTTGTGCAAGAATTCGGGAAGTATTGAAATATTATGTAAATAGAAGGGGTTTTCTTTTCCGTGTTTCCTCTGTTCAGAGAAATTGGGGAAGTAAATAAATGACTCATAAGACTTGCCTCATGCCTAGAAAAAGAAATTAAAACGAAAATAAGCAGCAACGAAGTTTTGATTTTCCAGTAATTCCAGAACTGAATACTTTGAGATAATAAAACTAGGTTAGCTCTTTAAAATGAAACCTATTCCAAAATAAAGTCAAATATCGAGCTTTTAAATAAAGAAGTAGGATGTACAGGGTGTCCCCGAAGTCAAAGTATCGGTTACTCTAAGAAATAAAGTTTACATGTTCTATTCCGAGTGGTTTCAGAAATACAATCATTTCAATAAAATATAGATAAAATTATTGATAAAGAGATATTATATACTGTTTCTACTATCTATTGTTCAAGTGGCAAGTTTGTTACAATTTATAATAAATTTTCAAAAATTCCACCGTCAACATTCTTGCACTTTGCTTCACCTGATTCACGTGATTCAGGCAGTGGAGGGAAAGACAATATTGCGCGCCAGATTCAAAGTATTGTACATTCAAATAGATCTATCTAGTTTGGAATAGGACACATATCACAGAAACTTTTTTTTTCGTAGAATGATGGATACTAAGGTCTCTCATAATATTGACCTTTCCTCATGGGAAATCCTGTGCATCAATACGTCAATGCTTGTTTATTAATAAAGATACAATAGATCTTTCCCTCGTGTCCTTTAAAATAGGCTTGTAGTCCTCAAAATTCAACCTAGACAATATGATTGAATCATTTGTTATTATATCTTCAGGAATGATTTTACGACTGATGCACATCACTAGGTTCCAAAATATTCTAAATGTGTTCTTGGTAACTACGGCAACGAAGTAAAATTTTCTCAGAATGGGAACGCGAGCAGAATAAATAAGAAATAAAAATAACTGTAGAAATTGTGCAGTTTTACACCCGAAAATTGCATAAAGTATTTTAAATAAAATAAAATGATAATTTAAATGGAATTTATCATTTTTTTGAGCCTATTTTTGTAGAAAAGTGAAATTTATTAATTCAGTCAGTGTGTGTGTATATCTGTAGTTTCTTCCATTTGAACTTCGGAAAGGATCGTCTTCAAACTAGTCAACATTTACTTTAGACAGGAGTAAACATATTTTACACAAGAAACTTCCATATTTACTTAACCATTGTGTTTGAAATTTTTTTTCGTATGTGTTCTACGAAATTGGCGCGCGAAGGTGAAAAAATTAACATGTGAATTTACAAGCAAAGCTGACAGTTATTAGCGAGCCATTTGGGAGCTATTTGATAACGACCAAAATCGACCTACATTTGTCCTGTCCGTGTCTGTCCGTCCAACCTCCCCTAACAACTCCCGAACGGAAGGACGGATCGACAAACGAACTTCACCATCGTGTTCAGAGGCCCAAACACCGTAGGAATAGGGTATTTTCAGGGGCCAACGCTCCCCCTCCCCACATGTTCGAGATATTTGGAATTGTTGTCATTGTATCCCCCTAACAGCCCCCAAATGGAAGATCGGATCGACAAACAAACTTCACCATCGTGTTCAGAGGCCCCAACAACGTAGGAATAGGGTATTTTCAGGGGCCAACGCCTTCCCCCACCATATTCGAGATATTTAGTATTGTTTTCATTGGATTTCCTCTATTAGCTGACATGTAGAAAATGAAACCATCTCATTTCAGTTATGGGCTATAGCTTGATGGGTAAGTTCTTGGACTTATGTGCTGGAGATTGTCGGTTCAAATCCGTACATCTATTTTTTTTTTTTTTCCGTCTTAATCTGTTTTTCCCAACGTTTTATTTCTTTATTTTTTTTTTTTCTTATTTTCCGAACGGATTTTTTTTCTTATTTTCTGAACAGATTTTTTTTTTTTATTTTTCCTTACGTTAATACACTTCCTTTTTTATCATTATTTTTAATTTTTTTATTATTATGAGTCGTCCTTAAATATATGCTTTAGCACAAAATTACATTCACTTGTTTTATATATATCTTCTGTCAATCCTTTTAATTTTACATCAAAGTTGGTGAAATCAGGGATCTACATCGTTATCCACAAATTATGTATCGATGATCTTTTTTATGTATTGTTGACCTTTTATCTTAGCTTGGCTGGAAAGTGAGTCAGAGATTTTTCTCCTGGTTACTTCTCCTCGAGACGGGCTCTAAGGTTCACCAAAGCTTCTGTTAAACGGGTATCCTGTTTATTGTAGGTGGGTTTTCGGTCTCCCGTAGACAAGTAAACGCAGTAACTTCTATTTCCTATGAGATTCACAGTCGTTGGAAGATAAAACAATAATTCTTTATATTTTCCCATATATTAAAACAAGTCGTAAACCGTGTTTACCTTAGCTGAATGTAAATAGTTCCAAATATTTCCACAGAATGAAAATTCGTCTGTATTTTATTTGACTATTTTAGTGAGCATTGTAATATTAAATAAACTAAATATTAAATGAAATTTAAGATTTGTAAATTTTCAATTTTTTGAGTAGAACTCAGTATTTCTTTTCTTTCTTTTTTTTCCCTTTCTAAAATTTTATGTTTATATAGAACAAATTACTCCTAAAACGGGACAGGTGGGATCTTATTTCAATTGGAAAATTAGATGTAATTGGCATGCCAACTGTCCACAACGATGGTAATTATGTATAAAACACAACAATTCTATCGTCTCATGTGTTGGGCTAATTGCATTGTGTTCTTTGGCCTGTTGGAAGCAAGCACGAGTGTTTTTGTTTTGATGATTAGTTCAAGATTGATACGCCAGATGGAGACACTTGCAGCCATAGCGTCATAACAGCTTTGACCTATCATGTGATTCCTTTGTAATTTGAACTTTGTGATTGAGTGATTCGTTGGAGATTGTCTACTCATATCCAAGCATTGTATTTAAATTTTATATCGCTGATGATGTCCCCTCTTGGGGAAGAAACTAGTTCGATTTGTAAATTTTTTATGTTTTATATAAAATATTTTAAAAGTATTCAGATGCGTCAGCTAAAGCATTTTGTTATGAACAGTGCACGTAAAGTTTTATTCATCATTCATGAAGAGAGATTTTAATGAAGTTTGTAACGAAAGTACTAAATTCGAAGCATTCATTCTTTAAATTTAACATTATTTTGAAGTTAATGTGGAAATTTAACAATATTTAAAACATTCTTATTTTAATACTACTATATTAAATGTGTTTCACTGAGATGTAAAAGCTAATGATTTCTATTTTCTTGCTCTTTTTGCCGTTTCGTTTTACTTTACTGAATATCTGGTTTTAGGTTTGCTCAAGAACAAAATTGTGCAAAAGAACAAAACACAGCTGCTTAAAATTATTGTCAAGGTGGTTGGAAACTGGTTCTTCGTAAAAGTTGTAAAGTAAATAAATTAGTTATTTAATGTTTTAATCAGTCAGAGAAAATTCAGAATGATTTGGTCTTTCTTTAAATTTTACGTGCGGAAAGCTTTACTGTGAGGTCACAGCTTGGAGGACAGAAGCGACAGTTAAGAATTCCCATGAATTTTTGACCAATCAAGTTTTTAATATATGTATGTCATCAATTTTTTATTAAATTCTTTATAAATAGAAATAATAGAAAACAGATGTTAGTATTGAATTGTACAATAATAAAATTATTGATAAGTTTCACAAAGGACAAAGAAATTTAAAACTTGCTTGCTTAACATTTTTAATTTAAATCCATAATTCGACAAAAACAAAAGCCAAGCCTTCATTTATATTTAAATTACAATATTTACTTTTATTTTCTGAATAAATTAATTATAATCCACATCAGTTCCGTAAGTTATCTGAATCGGATTAACTTTTAACCAAGCTCAAAGGATTAGCTACAACGATACAATACAGTATTAACTGCATTTTTAGATAATCCATTGCATCTGAAATTATACAATGCATGCTCTGTGCTATTCACGTATTGTGGGTCGTGATCATATACAGTTTGCAAGAAGGGTCAATTCTCATGATTCACGGAAATGGGGGGAAATTGCAGGCCAACTAAAAAGAGTCTGTTTTAAACTGGACCTTAAATAAACAAGTATCAACTTTTAAGGAAATCCGGCCAGTTGTTTTAGCGTAATGCATGTACACACCAACAAAACAGAAAAGTGTTCAAATGGCATAGTGAGACTTCGCACATTCAGTCAATAATTTAGAAAACTGTACTTGTATTTTTTTTTCTTTTTATTTATTTTATTATTACTTTGTGTTGTCGATTTTTTTTAGAAGAAAAGCCACTATTCTACTAATATTGATACATGGAAAATAGCAATAGTTGAAGTAATCAAGGATACAAATAAAAACGGAGTTGAAAACAACTAAAGCTAAATCAAATCATTTAAACAACTAAAGGTTTTCAAAATCTGCATAATAATAGGTTTCCCACACATTCTTACAAACTCTTCATCCATTTTTCTCATTGATATGTGAGTCACAAATAATAGCAGCATCAGTGTCGCAATATTTATCATAATTCCCTACATTAATCAAAACATGTCAACTTCCCTATTACGACAATAGCACCTTTTCTTAACACTTCACCATTGTTGGGACAAAAAACTGTAAAAATTGATGATTCAACATTTGAATGCGTATTACATAAACTGTAATAATAAATGCACAAACAGACAAGAAAAATAAGAAAGAACATGTCTAATAATTCAAAAAAGGACAACCAACGAAGACACAAAATATTCCAAGTGATTCAAATAGACCATCGTAACAATGAATTAAAAAAAATCATTATTGCTGCTACGCAATAGAGAGAAAGTATACGTAAATGTTATTACATAATGATGTTGCACTGAAATCTGAACGAAATAAATGAGAGCAATAAAATTGGATGATTGATTCGATGTTTGATTTTCATGTAAATAATTTAATAAGTTGTAGTTTGGATCAGTAAAGGACAGTTACTCTGTACCCCAGGGCTATTCAACCTGAGGTATGCCTGAGGGTGTGAGAAGATATCTAAAGGGATACATTAAAAAAAGTCTACTAATGCACTATTGAGGGTGTTTTTTTTTTCATTAATTTAAGCAAATTACTTTTCTTCATTTAATAATTTTTATGCGACAGAAAATAAGAAATATTCATTTGTAAAATAAAGCTTATTGTTTAATTATTAAAAAATATTACACTTTAAATGTATTAAAGGTTAATAAAATGTATTGGATGTAAATTAGGTAATTAGTTTGGATACTTGTCCTGTGCCCTATCATTTTATTTAGATATAAAAACGGTAAAAGCCTGTTATTTGCATTTTACAGTATGAGAATGTTAAAAAAGCAGTGATTGCCTGTTAAAAAAACGGTAATTTTTTAGTGTAGGTAAATTAAATACGTTGAATTCTGCATCGTGGTAGTGCATAATTAAAGATAAATTACATGTAAGGGTACGTGAACCAAAAAAAAAAAAAGTTTTATTATCACTATTCTAACCAATTAGATGTCGATAATTTTGAAGGTCATTTAAGTGAGGATGCGAGAGATTTGACTGTGGATAGCACATGATGGAAACTGGACATTTTTTTCTATTTTTTTTTCTTTTACAGACGAGTCCTGAGGCTTATTAACATTTTGTAAAAAGAGATCAGGTTTTTTTTCTGCTTTACAGAGAGGTTTTAAAGGCAGGTGAAAGCCTATAGTCTGTTCACTATATCTGTGGAGGCACGTGATCGCAGCAAACCAATCGTTATCATCCTTTCTTCACTAGGGTTATTGCTTGATCGCTTCTGGAATATAGTTGTGGTTTGCTACTGTTGTTTACATCCTATTCGTCCTCACGCTACAATGTTTTATATTTATAACAATAAAATTACAAATGATCGCTCTAGATTGACTTTAAAAGGCTTTTTTTTTTTCAGCAGCCGCTAAGTAAACCAGTAAACGGAAGTAAGCGGAGTAACTAATGGTTCAGTAGTTCACCATATATGGAGCTATCACGTGCTTCCAATATAATATATGTAAACAACCGTCTGTACCTCGAGGCTTGCAATGAGTCTTAATGACAGAAAAAATACTTTTGTACAAGTACTTATTTGAATGAGCATTCGAAAACTTTTACTATCAACATTTCTCTTGTGTTAGACAATAGATTTAACGTGCGTTAGTACATTTTTACAGTAAAATAAAACAAAGAACGCACATAACTAAGCAAAACACAAATTCACTGAGCTATTTTTTTATATTTGTGCTGGAAATCGGGGACAGTACTGTTTCAAGGCTTATTGGCCTCTCTTCAGCCCGACCCGTCCAGCACACCTAGCTCAGTGAAATGGGACGATATACAAAACGGACAAACATACAAATCAATGACCCCTGAATTACAAAAACATCAAAATAAAATAAAGAATAAAAAGGGATAAATAATTAATCCCCGCTAGCGTTTAGCTTAGCATCAAGGAATTAATTTATAACAAGATATGCAAGATTGGTATGCTGGATGGATTTGGACTGATGAGAGGCCAATAAGCCTCGAAACAGTACTGTCTCCAATTTCCAGCACAAATATCTAAAAATAGCTCAGTGAATTTGTGTTTTGTTTAGTTATGTGCGTTCTTTGTTTTATTTCTCTTGTGTATTTGTCATCATTTATTTCCTAATGCTCGTTTCGACCTTTGCTTTGTTATTGACACATTATTCCTTTGAATTTTTTTTTTCGCATCATCACAAGCTACTTTCTCAACAAGAATTCACGCAAATGTTCGACTTTTCCTCTCCAGAATTTATAGTTTAGCCACCTGTGAATTCTAATAATAACTATCCAAACTATTTTCAAATTTCTTTTTTGAATTTTCTGATGAAATAGCGCCATTGGAAATAAATACAAAAGTTTAATGCTGATGAAATAAATGTTTCGAATTCATAACAGGATGGTAGCAACACTTTTAGTTAATCCAAAAGTTTGTGCATGATTTGATACGATTAAATTTAATCAATAATTTAAATAAATAATGTGCATTTAAGGTTTTTTTTTTTTCTTTTCTTTTTTTGTTTTAGAAAATGAAAAATTTGTACAGTTTTAATTTGAAAAAAAATGTAGGCGTTTCGCTTTTATCATTTTCATAAACTAAACAAATAAATTTTAAGAAAAATAACATTTTAATGAAAGGAGGCCTTAGGTCCTTTCGAACTTCTTGCTTATTTTTCAAGAACTTGTTTTTTTATTCGATTCTTCGTTCTTGGTCCTCTCTCTCTCTCTCTCCCGTTATTCATTTGTTATTGTGTGTACTGGACGGGATCATCAGCCCTAACCTGCCACCTTCGATAAAATGAATCAGAAAGGCGTAGCCTATGGTAAGGTCAACAGTTTTGTTTATTCTGTGCTGGGCTTAACAGACATTTTCAGTGAAATTTGTCAGCACGTTAACCCTTTCTTTTGTTTCATAGCAAGTTATTTGATCTTTTTTTTTATCAGGAATAGAGAATAAAGGAATTTGGGAAACCTATTATGCTTTGATAATAGAAAGGCTCAGAATAGATGTGACGAAGAAAATCAAACGATTAAAGAAAAGGCATTTTGTTTATTCTGTGTAGGGCCTAACAGTCATCTCCAAATAGATTTGACAGCACGTTAAACCCATCTTTTGTAGCTTTGTTGCGGCCTTTGTTGTTTTGTATTTTTGTGATTTATTGCTGTTCGCCTACTAGTTGTAGGGAACATTGCCGATATTGCCTCTCGGCTTTTCGGTAATTTATTTCATTGCTTTTTGCCTTCGGCGAGGTCATAGCCAGGTTGGCTCATGGCTTCACCTTAGGACTGCCTCTCCGATTCATTTTTATCGAGGGGGCTGGCTAGAGCTGAAGATCCAGTAGATTGGTGAAACAGCTGTACTCTAGTCCCCCTCATAAAAATGAATCTGAAAGGCATTTTGTTTGTTTTTTGTTTTTGTTTTTTTGTTTATTCTGTGTTGGGCCTAACAGTCATCTCCATAAAGAAAATTTCATGATAAATTAATTATACCAAAAAAATTTGGGACCCTATCAAAATTTAATTTTTATGTTTTGATTTTTGTTTGTTTTTTTAAATGTCATTATCTTCAATTTCAAAAATAGCGTAAAACATGAGACAGTAATGTAATATTTAAGACATCGGAAGCGCAGTGGTGCCTCAAGCAATAAATTACACAAAGAAAAACTCACTAACCTTTATTATTTACTGTGACTTCTCCTGGCTGATGATCGGCAACGAGCGTGAAACAGCTGTTCCAGGATGTCACTCGTGAATAACTTGGTCTCATCCATTGTTGTTTTTTTAATGTAATATTGTTTAAAACAACGAAACTTTGTCAATATATTTACTATGTAAGTATTATTAATATATTAAATAAAGTAATACGTTACCACAGACATAAGTATCTTTTTCTGGGTCTACGCAATTATTATGAAGTCACATCTTATATAGAAGCACTGCATGCCGAGTTCTCCCAGTTGTGGGATTTGAAAATAGCTGCAGTGACCGTATAAAATCAACAAAGCAGGAAAATCTTTTATTAATTTGGCAGAATTTAAGAAATATTCGAACTACTTCGAACATTGAACATGCGAATATTCGAATGATCATTGAAGCACGGAGACTGTATCTCTGCATTCCCAGAAACTCGAGGGAATGCTACCTATCCATCATACGTTTAAAAAATGTATAAAAGAGTTGTTTTTCATTGTGATGATTCACTAGATTTGTACGAAGTAGTAAACTTTTACTCTGTAAAACTATTCGTTGAATAATTTTTGTTTGTACATTTGAACTCTTTGATAATTAATATCTTTCTTATCTTTTTAGTTGCTTCGAAGTCTTGTATTCAATTCAATTTGAAAGATGGTCTTAAGGAAGGTGAATTAGAAGGTCTTCAAGTAGTGAATGGTCCCTGTCCAGATGGTTCCCTCACGATCCGAGTACTTCCTCCTCTTTCTGCTGGCCTCAACGTAGAAATGGAAATAGAATCCACTGATCCAGGATTACACACAGCTATTATGTTCAATATGAACAAAAAGGAAATAGGTAAATAATATTCTACGCATCTAAAAAAAAAAAAAAGATATAATAATTAGTTTTAACTAATAAAAATTACAGTTTTCTATCAGTTTTAAGTTTTTAATCAGTTTTAACTATTATATTTTTTTTTCATTTGTTAAAATAAGAAATCACCAAACACACAAAAATTGTTAAAAAAGTTTATGATAAATAAAAATGTTTTAAAAATACATTACAGGTTGAAGTCGAGAGCTTTCGGAAACTATGTGTTTCCCTTGTCAATCCAAACTATTTTAACTATTTAACTATTATAAAAGACTTTAGAAGTTAAATAAGAGGTAAAGTTCATCCAACATTCAATTATATCAGAAACATTCGACTCCACTAGGAGTCGAATTCACAGCCTCCAATTCAGACACAAGCACTTCTATCGCTTGAGCCACAAGGCCCAGAATTTTTTTTTTCCTGATATCACATAACGAAATAAATACTGGGAAATAAAATCGCATAATAAATGCCGTGTTTATGCACAGTCACCCATACGAATGATATACGTCGAACAGCCAAAACATTAGAACCACCCCGGACTATG
The DNA here is from genome assembly GCA_023159025.1 of Thereuonema tuberculata. NCBI lineage: Eukaryota > Metazoa > Arthropoda > Chilopoda > Scutigeromorpha > Scutigeridae > Thereuonema > Thereuonema tuberculata. The sequence goes on from JAFIDM010000004.1 coordinate 51,861,995, forward strand.
CAATGAACAGGTCCTACAAACGCACATCGGCAAGGTCCCCGAGAGGGTACATGAGCTGAAATCGAGGCTGCATGAGCAGGTTTTTGTTACTGTGCGTAAATGGGTAAAGCAGAAGATTTATCCCATTTCGATAAAGATCAAATTGTGGTGCCTTGGTCAGAGCATCTCCGAAACAGCGAGGCTAGTGGACTATTCGCGCTCATCAGTAGTGAGGGGATCAGTCTATCAAAATGACAAAAGAACGAATCGTCGGCAAGGCGTGGGCCGGCAACGATGCATTGATGTAAAAAGTGAGCGTAGGTTGTCTCGTCTTATAATAGCAGAGGTACTGTGGAACAAATCTCCCATATTCAGTAATGGTGATGTTGTTAGTGTGTGGGAACACATTGTTCATCTCGAATATGGGGTTACGGAGCCGCAGATCCCTTCCTTTGCTTCTTTTAACAACTGCTCATCGCCGGAAGCGCTTTGCAATGAGCATAAAAATTGGACCACTGAGGAATGGAAGAAGATCGGACCAACGAATCACGAGTCCTGTTACACCACGTGGATGGTCGAGCACGTGTGCGACGTTTACCAAACAAAACCTTCACACTTGGACGTACACAGGCAGGTGAAGGAAGCATAATGGTCTAGACGATGTTTCCCGGGGGAACGCTTGAACTATAGACATATAACTAACAGATGTCACCTAACTGAACATCGTTCTGATCAACTACACCCCTTTATGGCAATTGTGTTCTCTGATGGCGATGTCTTCTATCAGCAAGTCAATGCTCGGATTGTCAGGAATGGTTCCCAGAACATGAGGAAGAGTTCCTCAGCCTCCTTATTCCTCTGACTTGAATCCGATCGAGCATTTGTGGTATATCTTCTATGTGTAAGAATACTCTTTCATCAATTTAATTTCAGTGAAATTAAAAATCTTCTTAATAAAAAAATACAACACAGCAAAAAGAATTTTTATTAATCGAACATCCTAAAAGTAATAAAAATTTAGTGCGATCACGATTTACAATTGATTATTTAAAAAAAAGGTCTCATTTAATATATAATTTATACTACAGAGTAATATCTACTAACTATTACATTTCCTTTACAATATTGTAAAAATATATATTGTAAAGAAAATTTATAGGCATTATGTATAGGTGTGTATTTTATACAATGAAGCTTTCTTTTAAATTGAACCCCTTCTTGATCTATTGGACGATTGAGTCTATTATGATTCAAATCCTCTTCCACTGCTAAATGTAAATCAAATCCACTAGTGACTGAGAAATCAAATCCACTAGAGCAGCGATTAAAAATAGAAACAGTCATAAACATTTAGTAGCGCAACTTTTGATTCATTGCCTGGTTTTCCCCAACGAACTTTACGACGATTATAATGACAGCTACAAAACATCAGCTGTAATCGACATTTGTGTGTACAGAAAACGTTTGATGCTTGCGTCAACTTTCATCAAAGTTTATAAATGTACAACAAGGATTTGGGATTTAATATTTATCCACAATTACTCCATCAGCTCTGATTATCACACAATGCCTATTTCTTTCGTAATGTACGAATCCTGCATTACGAAAGTCTCGTAATCAATTACTTTCCACAGGAAATTACACCGTTACTGTCAAGTAACGAAGACAGTTAAATGAACGTTCAAGAATTACCATTTCGTTGGAGTTCCTTATTTCGAAACCCCAATAATAAAGTTGTATAAAAAAATGATCAAAATAGAAAGAAAAAAGTTTATCGCTATGTTTTGTAGTTGGGGGACCACTTTCGATAGTGAAGGTGGGATCCTTAACCGTTGCACGCACTCTGAGCTGATCACTGAGGGTAAATCTGGCTGAGGATGCCTAATAAGACTGAAACAGCCGTCCGCAAGATTCCCGTTGGTACAAATCTCAGAGTACAAATCTTTTCTTTTTTTATCTTTGAGAGATCCCGTCGGTATCTCTCAGAGTACAAATCCTTTATTATTGTGCATTTTGATTTGATATTTCTTAATTTAACACATGCACGTTAAACTTTGTTTTTATTGAATTTGTGTTTTTTGGTGTTGTTTTTCCCCACATTAAATCCCTTAGAGCCTGGCGAGGGTCAGGACAAGGAATTTAAAGCTGTTTATTTGACTGTTTATTTTTTACTGCTGTGTTTGTGGTTGGGGAACCACTTTCGGTAGCGAAGGTGGGATCCTTAGCCAGACGCACTCTGAGCTGATCACCGGGGCAAATCTGGCTGAGGACGTCTAATAAGACAGAAACGGCCGTCGGTGATCGCTCAGGATGCAAATCCATTATTATTGGGAATTTTGACTTGATGTTTCTTAAAGAAAAAAATTGCTCACCTGACGAAAAAAAAAAAGAAATTCTAACTATAGAAATAAGAATATTTATTTCCAATATAGAAATAAGAAGAAAACAGAGAAAAGTAAAATTAAGAAGAAAGAAAAAAGTAAAATTTAGAAGAATGGAAATAATTTTCCAGGAAGACCTTTCATTTTTTTTTCCAGATACCGTATATTAGTTTTGAAATTGAACGCACATCTACTGGTTCGACAGGTACAAAATCATTGACATCTTTATTACAAGAACATTTTCTAATGTTTTAGTTTAGAAGTCAAATCAGTTATTTCTCTTTAAAGTTGCGTGGCATCTGTTCTGTTCACTGATTGTTTTGTAGCAATGGGTGGACAGCCAGTCTGGGCTGTTCAAGGGTTTTAGAGGTCGGATAGTGACTGTTCCACCAGTGCTGTAAAACAATTAGTAAATAATAAAAGACGACACGCGAGTTTAGGTAGAACGAAAAGTTTTAGAAACGTACCCGTGTAGACCAGTCCGGAATTGAGTGCGCGCGTCTTTAAGAAAGGAGTCTAAAATAAATGGGATGAACTTTTTAACGAAATAATGCAGAAGTAAGGGATTATTCCGAGATAGAATAGCGGAGATCCAATAAAACGGCGTTGTATGTAAACAGCAAAGTTGTCATCACCTGCTGTTGGTGATTTTTATTTATAGGCATCAACCAGACAAGGGCAATTTGATGACACTCCCAATTAGAAGGCCATTGACAAGGAGGCCATTAGTATGGGTTAAGAGCAGTACCCAAATCGATAAAACATACTTGACAATTAAAACAAGTGAATCAAACAGTTGTCTGTTCAAGGAATGAAATAGATGACGTAAATAGGAAAACCTATTTATAAAATCAAAATAATCATTTATCAAGAAATAAACATTTATTAAAAGATTTATTGGCTTATAAATAAGCATGCTATTTGTAAGGAACTAAGTACAGCACTATCAGCAGGGGATTTCGAGGCTTATTTTTGAGGAATGGCAGTGGTCGAGACCGAAATAAATATGCTTATAAACAAGTCCAGAAATGACACCGAAACTTATATAAAAATATCTAAGCTTCATTGGTAAGAGTCTGGGACGGTCATTTCGTCCTTTGTGTGGACTCTTCAACCATACCCAGTCATCAGATGAAACGCTGAGGTAGTGTAAAAAAAGGGAAACCTCTCTCGCGCCCAACAGTGGCCTCCCTCCAAAAGAAAACACGATTAAAAAATCAAAACAAAAAGCAAAGCTTCAAATCCTGGCCTGCGAATCTGTCAGACTCAAAGGAATTTGAAGATAAAAAGAACCAAGGTTGAACCCAACCAGGTTAATAAACATAAGGTTTAAAGTACCACAAATTAATATAAACAAGTGAAGAAATTG
>JAFIDM010000004.1:51865823-51879963 GCA_023159025.1 Thereuonema tuberculata
TTGCTTGTGAATTCATTGACAAATCTTCCATATACAAGCTTAGAGTTTTATAATTCATGATGTTGATATTTTACCGGTTGATTCTGGATTCGCCACGTGATCACTGGAAGTGCTCACAGTCTGTAAAAAATTGTAGACCGTATTTATAAGGAAATATATTTATAAAATGAAAATTTAATGTATGTCGTAAATTAATATTATATGGAAAAAATTCAGTCTACACACAAACATAGTTTTTTAAAAAATAGGATTTTAAAACAATACATATAGAAGGAAATATATTTCTAGTGTTTATTAGCCTGCTTTTCAAGGAAACTAGGCTCATGCAATCAGTAAGTCTGTGTATATGTATCTCCATGTATTCCATTAATAACTTTTAAACCGCTGGATGTATCTTCTTGAAACATAGTATGTACATTTAAGGACTACATACCATCGTACTTTTTACATTGAAATCTTTGCTAAATGTTTCTTTGTCGAGAAAGTAGATGACAAATATTATCATGGAACAGCAATAGAGCTTTAAACAATGATCCTGCTTTAGTTAATCCATTAATTTGCACATGGTTTGATATGATTCAAAATTAATCGACTTTAGGTTATTTAAGTAAATATTTTTTTCAGAAATAAACAAAATCTGTATTGGTTTTTATTCAGCAGATGTTTTTATTCAAATAAAATAAAAGTAAGGCTTCCATTTATGTCGTTCTATTAACTTAAATAATTTTTAAAAACAATTAAGAATAACTTTTTTTGACAAAAAGTAGGCTTTAAATTCTTTCAGGAATTTTTTTTTTTACTGAGATGAATTTAGTATTAATGGTTCTTTTAACATTTCCACATTTTTAGTTTTTCTTCAGAACCTTCTGGACTTTGGAAACTGCTTTCATACGATAAGCATGTTTTCTTCGCAAGTCTTCTGTCTTCAAAATATCAAATGAATAAATCGGAATTGATTTCAGTGTTTAGCACTCTACTGTCCTCCAAATGAGAGTTGGCCGGCGGAAGTTTGAACTGCGCAGCCCTTCCGATAGCTGATCAATTACGTTTTCCTGTCACAATGGACGATGGCGTCTGTTTTCACTGAGAAAGACATGCTGATAACGCCAAATTAAAACTTCTCTCGACTATTTAGCGTTATTTCAATACCAGTTGCTAACAATAAGTATTTATATAAATAATTAAATATATATTATTTATAAATACAATGCTCTTTTGCAAAGCAACAAGCGATTACCGTAATGGCGGCGTCCTGTCATAAAATCAGACGGAAGTGCCTGACCAGACTAATCGTTCATATATGCGCAGATCTCACAAAAACAGGGCGGCCATCTCTCATTTGGAGGACAATAGTATTTATTAATGATTTTCCTAAACAATAAATATTTTGAATGTATTAATGCGAAGTTTTGTTTATTTACTTATATATGTGCATTCAATCTGAAATTGGATTTTTTTTTTCTAAATACTGCAATATTTTTACAAAGTGCTTCTTGTTTATGGATTCAAGATAAACCCTTCAGTTTATTCCTCTCAGTTCATTCACGAAACCACTTCTATCTGAAGTGATTTGAGGAACAAAAACACATATCGTTTCATATTGGTACAGATGGAAATCAATGAACATATCTGAGAAATTTAAAATAATTTACGCCTTTTCAGGGCATCTGTAGAGAGAACCTTATTAGAACCACGTGAAAAGAGATTGCCAAAATACGAAAACTTAAATTAAAAAAGTATAGACACGCATTAATGTGGGGTACTTCATATTAAAATTCATTGTTTAAAAGTCTCATTCATTTATCGAAGCTGTTTTGCCAATCGCACAACTTTCCAGTGCCAACAACACAGACCTGCATTTTTCTTGAACAATGATTTGTAGCATAAGTCTATTTTCAAAATCTCTTCCTCATATCTTAAGACGTGTTCTTACCAAACTATATTCGTCACTGGCTGTCTCTGCAAATGATACTGAATAGAAATAACACGCATAACGACCAGCAGTCCTGGGATATACTTGGGCGAACTACGTAATCCCTTTAAACAAAATCGTGGTTCTGATTAAAGCATCACCCCTTTTACCGAATGAACTCGACTTTTCCATCCCGCAGACAAAAGAATCCTGTTATCTTCGGATATGTAGCTTGATGAAGTCTAAGGTTTTCATTTTTTTTTTACCCTCACAGCAGCTAGACACCATGGGATACTACAGATTTGGTTTAGTTTGTAACATCCCTTAATGTGAGACGAAAGGGGGGGGGGGTGTAAAAAGAGTTAAATAAAACAGATTTAAAATACAAATTCAAGTCAAAATATTCACGTCCGTCATGAAAATTCAAAAAGTATACAATCTCGAAAGCTAAAATTTTATAGGCAGCTGTAAGTTGTTACAAGGAAGATAAACTATTGATTTTGGTAAAAAGAGGAACACTAAGAAAGCAACTATGGCAACTTTTCTTAACAACTCTATATATACTCTAAGCATGTGAGTAGTCGAAAATTGACACGCTCACTACATCTTGCTTTTCTGCAGATACAAGATTTGAAATGAAATCGAAAATATCAGCAACCCTCAGTTGGGGATTGACTCAGGACTTCCTAAAGAGTGATGGTTATATAGATCAAAATAAAAACACATAAATCATACGGAGTGAAAAAAAAAAAAAAAAAAAAAGACTAAAATTTCACCAAATTATCTTAACTACATTCATTTTCTTTTCCTGTACTAACCTTTTGCTCTTTTCTCTTTTCAGTATCCATTCCCTGTTTTTCAGAGCCTCAGGAGCTGATGGGTCCTGCTATGTTTTTTGAAGGTAATAACATACATGTATTCGATGGACGCAAGCTAAAGACAAACTCTCAGTTTCTTCGCCCCAAGGATTCCGTCACAGTTTCAGTCAGCGGTCAAACACTTCATATTTTGAACGGCAAAAAACTGTGCATATTCCGGGCTGCCCTTATTTCTGCAAAACCAACAGTGACTATTACTTTCAATAAGAAACAACCTATCGTCTTACCCATTTCCAGATTGTAAGACTTACGCCATCGAACTCGAGTTTGGAAGTTATAATGAGATAGATGGATATTGCAGTGTCATATTTGTTTTGTCTAATGCAGTTGTTCTTAAACTTTTCACTGTTAAGATTCCTTCGTTTGTTATTAAAATTGATCGATCCTCTCTCTAATTTAATGTATTCAATGGTGTCCGTGCATAATATACATATGTATGTTTATTCTATAAATTTTATCTACAGTATGTAAAGATTAGGTAAAGATTATGTATATACGCAAAAAAAAGATAGTTACAGTTTAGGCCACTAAAGAATAGAAAAGAGGCGTTCAATTAGTAAAAGATTAATCATTCAAGGTATCTCGATAACTATTGTGGATAATTATTGAACTGTTGTAATTTGTTAAGAAAAAGGGGAAATTTCCCAATATGCACCAAAGAAAACAACTAATTCATGACTAGAGCTTGTCGAACGATGTGGAGTATGGGACGGCCGTTTCATCATCATTATGAATCATCAGCCAGACTTATGATTTCGATGGCAGGCTCGTAAGGCATGAAGGTTTATGGAACCCAGGAACCCTATATGAGAGCTCCAATAAGACAAACTAGAAAAGAATAATATCTGTTAACAAACATGATTTGAAAAATTATCCGGGAGCGGGTGTGGGTTCCATAACTCTTCATGTATTCTGACCATGTCATCGAGGTGTTAAGTCTGGTTGATGATTCATAATAATGATGAAACTCCTGTCCCAGACTCGCACATGTTATACAAGCTCTAGGCATGAATTAAATGATATCTTTGGTACGTATTGGGAAAGTTCCCCTTTTCCTTACTAACTAAACTGCACGTTAAACTTATTGCCTGTTGTAAATTGTTGTTCGTGAATGATTGATGTTTTGTATCATTATAATTCCTTCTATCTTGAGAGTGTCCATGTTATTATTGTAAATTCAAATATTATCTTTACGTTTTAATAATAAATGTTACCTATTAACTGACTTTTTTTTATTCATATTTGGAATAACTGTTGACTTCCAGACATGACTAAGAGATAGGATTATTTCCTTAAATGGCAAATTTATTACGGTTGCAACTATAAATAAAATATAACATGTACTTTGTAACGACAAATAAAGACGTATAAGATAGACTAAGAACTATCATCTAAAGTAAATTATTATGATAATAATTAATCAGTTTTATTAATTTCTCAATCTTTTTAAGAATCAAAAATTTATTTGAAAAAAAAAATCATTTATGAAATAAAGACGTTGAATAAGTTCTTCTACAAAATAGGTTTTGTAGCGCTCCGTAGTTTGACAGTTTGTCTATTGGGTATCTTTAAGCTACGCGAACACCATCCGATTTTGCACCAACTTAGTTGGCCAACTTCGAGTTGGCCAACTTTTGTCAGCCCCGAACACCATCCAACTCGCAAATGAAGTCGGCCGTGATAGCAGCAATCCCATAATGCAATGCGTTTCCCCCAGCAGTTGTGGAAAATCCGAAAAAAAATCGAGGTTTTGAAACCTCTCTGATAAATTCTGCCGCATGCAATTACTGCATTTCAGTATAAACTTTATTTATCTACGAAAGAAACTCGCAATACTCTGATACTGATTGTGTACACGCTTGTCTTCGACTCGAATCGGTGAACATCGTTTTAAACGCCATTAAACATTTGCTTCTGTTTAAACTTTTGAGAAGTATTTCTATAAGAGCGCTGATGGAATTTGATGGTCTATTATAGGACGACTCTTTCTATCGGCATAGAGGTATCTTATACTTTCCATGAAAGAAAGGTTCCTCTAGTTTGATGCTAACGAAGAATTGATTAGTTCATTTTTCGATGCCTGTAAATTGAAGAAAAAGATATTCGTATTTCTAATGACTTTTATCTTTTGATAAAATAAAAAAGTACATAGAAGATACACAAAAAAATAACTCTTCAATTCAAGTTGCTACTAGGACTTAACTGTTAACGTGTTCACAATGCTTATATTGTGGTCAGTAAAGAGATTTAAGTAAATTTAAAGAATGTACTATGTTGGGAATTATTTTGTTATGTTACAAATGGACTACATTTACTGTTTTAATAAAATATAAATTGTTTATATCATTCGACCCGTTGACGCTACGGTAAAGCTGTTGCCATATTCGTAATCAGAAAGTCAGAATTATTAATAAACCACTGAAAAATCAACAAAAGCAGAAAGTTGATAAAAATTTGTAAACCAGTCTAATATTTTCTGCATTTAAATAAATTTCAGAAAATAACACTTTTTTTTTTTTTATTCAAGTCGGAAGGTTTTGGCGCTAAATTAAAATAAAGTCCGACCACGATAACTTGACGATCGGAAGGAACCCCACGTGATTATGACGTATTTATTTGACAACCAATCACAAACAATCGCGCCTCAAAGCACAGGGCGTAAAAATAAGTAATATTTAAAAGAAATAATAAAACTTAAATACAAGAGTTTTATATTGAAATCAGTCAACCACTAACTAATACTATTTCCTTTAAATATCATTAAAACTAATTTTTTTGTTTTGTTTATGGCGTAACATTCTTCGGAGAGAGGTTAGTGATGACGTCATTGGGGCTCTGGAATTTTTTTTAATCGACAAGTTGTCATGGTCGGACTATAATTCTTTAACAGCAATATGTATAAGGTAATATATAATCACCTATATTCAATTAATTTACATCGCACATTATTAGTTGAGCTACGAAAAAGTGCATATCTGAACTTTAAATATCTAATCATCAAAAAGACCTATTGTCCTCAAAATGAAAGATGACCGGCGGAAGTTTGAACTGCGCAGCCCTTCCGGTAGCTGATCAATTATGTTTTCCTGTCACAATGGACGCCCGTCATCTGTTTTCACTGAGAAAGACATGTTGAAATAACGCCAAATTAAAACTTCTCTCGACTATTTACCGTTATTTCAATACCAGTTGCTAACAATAAGTATTTATATAAATAAATAAATATATATTATTTATAAATACAATGCTCTTTTGCAAAGTAACAAGCCTTTACCGTAATGGCGACGTCCAGTGATAAACTCATACGGAAGTGCCTGACCAGAGTAATCGATGATACATGCGCAGATCTCACAAAAACAGGGCGGCCATCATTCACTGGGAGCACAATAGCTAATAATATTAAACATATGAAATTTGATGTAAGAATTAGTGCATTATTCTTTGAATTATTTAAGGACATCGTATTTTTGGCCTTTAATTAAAAGTGGTCCTTATGATGGGTTTATGTGTATCAAAATGTAATAATACTATACACAATAATTCTGACATTTTAAATATAGAATTTTCTTTAAAGCATTACTCTTTCGAGTTACTGTGGAGCACAGTATATGATCTTATTATGAAGTGCCCATAAACAGAGCTACAAACACAAAATATAATTAAAGGCTGAACATTACCTCTCAAAGATTTTAAGTTTGATGTTAATAAATTTATTATTTACGTTTCACTGTTTTGACCCTTATGTAAAGCGTTCCTTAAAATGGGTCGATAAAAAGATCTACATTGAAGTGCCAAAAAAAAAAAAAAATGGAATACCTAACTAATACTGAATAGATCCTCCTCGCTCTTGGATAACGGAGCCACGATGTGGCATGGACTCTATTAGCTCTCTGTAGTACTGTGAAGAGAAGTGCAGACCAAGCGCCCTTCAGAGCGTCCCACAATTCCACAACGTTCGCGGGTTGTGGATCCCTGGCAGTGACGTTGAAGTGCATCCCACATATGTTCGATGGCATTTAAATCGGGCGGAACACGAGGACGAGATTCAAGAGAACTGCTCCTCCAGCCATGATTGGGTGCTGGCAGTGTGCGACGATGCATTGTCCTGTTAAAATAAATATCCAGTTGAATAAATGTAGGAGATGAACGGGTGCAAATGTTCCGAAAGGATAGTGACTTGACTACCGGTCAGAGATCTGCAAACGTACGTCCATTCATTAAGGGTCCTAATGAATGCCACTTGAATGCACCTCATACCCTAACAGAGCTACTGCCATCCTCTATTGTCCCTTATAAGCATGCGGGATTCAAGTGATCCAGTGGCGTGTTAGGGTTTTCGCAGTGACCGATTTAAGAGTCGAGGGCCCCTTGAGGGGAGAGGGGGGCGCAAGGACCCCCCTTCCCTCAAGGGATCTTCGACCCTTTAGGGGACAAGGACAATTGAATCCGCCACCGTGTTTCGCCATAATCGGAGTCGGCCATCTGTCCGAATCAATTGGAACCGCGATTCGTCGCACTGGACTACACCTTTCCAGTCATCTAAGAGCCTAGTGGCGGTATTACCGGGCCTAGGGGAGGCACAGTTGCATTGTGTGGAAAGCAATGACACCCGCATGGGCATAGGCTCTCGGAACCCCAGAGAACACAGGGGAAGTTGCACTGTTCGAACGCTGAACGTAGTACTGGCCCCAGCATTGAGTTGCCTTGTGGCAATGTTGCACCTTTATCGGATTTTACGATGCTTACCAGACGTCGCTGTCCACGTTCGTCAAGGGTTTTTCGGCCAAACCGTCTTGCACGCTGGATGTTTTCCCTGATTTCATGTCATCCTTTGAAATAGTTGAACGTGTGAATCCGAACTTCATTGTAATTTTCCAGATGCAGTGACCCATCTTCCAGGCCCATACAATCATAACTTCTTTCGAAGTCGCTTAAGTTCTGATAAACTGACATTGGAGTTGCGAATGCTACTACTTGAGATTGCGAACTTATCTGCCGTTATATATACGTCACTTGCGGATCATTCCATTAACAACAAGGGTATGGTGACATGAAATGGATATGATAGCGTCCTTCCTTATGTTTTTTGCTCTGTTTTTGTTTTTGTTTTTTGGCATTTTAGTGTAGATAATGATACTAAACTATTGACATATAAAGTTTGGCGAAGAACGGTTAATTAGTTTTGAGTTATCGCGCTAGATTCGCAAAAAAAGACAAACACACCTTATTTTATTTCAATTTGTTTATCTTTTTTGTGAAAAGGAAACGAAATAAAATTACAAAAAAAAATTATTACATTTATTTCTGTGTTTACAATTGAATTTTTGTCACTTTTCACAAAATAGGACTTTAAAATTTTTAAAATTCAAATTTCGGTATTTGTCGATACGACTTCAAAAATATATGCTTTTGTAGTCTTCTGTATTCTAGTCAAGAAAAGACAGTTTTTGTATTCTTCTGGTCTGTCTTGACTTCACTTGATTAAACTCGTTTGTAAGAAAAAATAAATCTTTTGAAGAAAACATTGCAAGCTTCCTTTCTGGTATCATACATTGCCTGCTTAAGAGAGTTTATTTTTAAACATTGATTATCAAGTTATATTTCGATATTAACAATGAAAAGGAAAAATAACAAGGGAATTGAATTTCGGAGGACTTAAGTAGACTTGAGTGAGTAGCTATTACTGCTTTTTTTTAATCCTTGGAAGTTAACTTGATACAGGAATACAATAATAGTTCGAGTGTCCACAATGCTTTTAGTATTTTTTTAAAAATAGAAGTATTTGTTAGGAGCTAACTACTCACATTAAGGACGAAATTTACGGTGTATCCAAAACTTGAGAAACTTAAGGTTAACAGAGCAATGAGATACTGAACTTCCGGATTAACGCGGAGAGAAACGAATAAGGTTCTTTTCATTCACGTCTTCCTCTTCGTCCATCAGGTTTCGAACCAGGGGTTTGGTTATGTCACTCGGCGGAGGAGCAGGCGGCCATTCAGAGGGAACTGCCTCGTAACTCGACTGTTTGATCCGTTTGGGGAGGCTCTTGATTAAACTGTCTGATTTCCGTTTCCCTCTTCTGATCTTTTCACTCATTTCGAGCGTTACTGAGCTAAGTTGACACGTCCAAGGATTTGATTGGTCGAGGGTGTCTTTGTAATGCGCAGTCGCAGGAGACTTCTTCCTGTCCTGAGTCGATGTTCCTGCAGCCTTCTGCTGCTGACGGACGTCCGATTCTCGAAAATCGTTCCTAGGGGAAAGAAGTAGCTTCTGTTCTTCCAATTGTTGATACTGATCGACAGTTCCATTGGGGAAGAAAACAAACTTCATCATTTCATAGCATCGGTTGTTTCGGAGTGACATCCAGTTGTAGGACTGTTTACCAAAGATGTTCACCTTCTCCACGGCGGATGTATCGAAACGACACACAGCACAAGACAATCGCCGGAAGATATCTGACAGACCACTATCACCTAAAACAAAACAACGACATATCTTATAATTCACCTGAATAAATATACTGAAAAGTAAATTGAATCCCAGAGTCCAAGAAGGGTCCAAGTCCATGAAACAAAACTTGGGGGAATTTGGGTCAGGAGTTGGGTCTCTTTGTATCCGCAGCACGTTACTATGATTTTTCGCATCACTTTACTATGGTTAAATATTGGAATAGGTCCTCTCTTTTTGGTACACAGATGTTCATTAAATGAAATGGCATCCATAACTCAATTTCAATAAAAAATTGGAGTTGGGTCCCTCTTGGATTCCGGGATTCAATTAGAATTCATATCTACACTCAAAGTAGTAGTAATTTATCTTTAGATTAATACATTATTCTGAAGGTCTATTTGCTACCGAATCTACTACGGTAACAGAAATACATAAAGCAAGGTTCATCGTTTGTTTATCAAATCTTGTCTAACTTTGTTAGATCCAGATTAAAATACTTTAAAGCGCGTATATTTAGTAGTCTGCCTATGTAACTTATTCAAGTATCAAAATACCTTGATACTGTCATTTTATTCAGGAGTACATGAAAGAAGTAAATTGAAAATATAAACAAGATTTAGTGACTTTTTCCAATTTCAACTTGACTTATAAAAAAGGATGTCTATAACAATAGAAATGCAACAGGTAATGAAAAAATTAATACAATATTCGTTTCTATTTTTTCCCACCATTTTAAATATACTAACTAAAACTAAGTGTTTTTAGTAGTCTTCGACAACGTCCAGTTTTTGGTCAAATACTGCGGAGTGAGGAAAGAAAACGGGTTTGAAAGGAAATAAAAAGGTTACGAAAAGCCATAGATTCTGTTACTATGAAGTTGCACGAGTCGTTAGTTTAAATAAAAATGTCACTCAAAAAGTAATGTGCAAAAATCCCACCTGTTTTCAAATACAAACGTTTTCCTAATTTCACTGTCGACAGCTGTTACCAATTTATTATAATTTATTATGATTTAGATCAGAATTCCAAGGTTTTCATGAAAAGCTGTTTATTGTTTAGATACATTTAGTGATTATCACTGTCTTGTATAAACTTCGTGTTAATTCTAACTCAAGTAAAAACGCTTTCACTGCTTCTCAAAGCAGTTCATTTCCATAGGGCCGTCTAAGTCATGGATACGATGATACATTTTCACAGGCGATAAGCTTGAAAAGCATCAAAAGTTTTGAGGCAATTAACTAAAGTAAGAAAAGATCATCGACGAATATAATTTCATACTGATAATGCCTGTTTCATACAGTGATCCGCAATGACCTGGTAAGACAAAGACGATACTTTCTTATCCCAGAAAGCTGAAGAGATCATTTACATCTTCCCTATTCTACTTTGAATGTAATACCCCTTCCGAATGTCTATGGCTCTATGAAGGGCAACGATTAGCTCCACAGCTTACTGTAGATACTCTGGCTCTCGCAGGATATTAAATATATAATATTAATAATATACAAGATATTTAACGTGTGTTTGCATTGGCATTCGAAATGTCATCAGCCTGTGAAATACATCATTTATCCGATGCTTCTTATTAATATTGAATCCCATTCCATATTAATTGGATCGAGCTACATCAGGTGGCGCCATCTTACAGCTTTGCGTTGATATGTGCAGTGAACGAAAAATAATGTAGAATTTCAGTTTCCTATTACATGAATTAGCAGGATTAGCCGAGCGATCCAGTTAATTGCCTACTGATTTGGACGATATCTAGGTTCGAATCCCGGGGCCAACATGGATGTTTCGTTTCCTTCCTGAGTTTGTCTTCCCTTTTCTTCTTACGGCTGTCTATGGCCATTTGTGTGTGTATGTATTTCAGGATTTGTGCAATAGACCTAAGGTTGCGGTACTAACGAGGTACATTCACAACTCTACAGGCGACCACCAAGACTGGGAAACCACGCCAGCGCATCCGATGGTCATCACAGATGAACCAGGATCTTATGCGCGACTACTACACTGTTACACAGTTAGGGACTCAACTCACTGGATACAGACAGGCACTACACCATGCATTCACCACACGTTATCCATCGTTAGGGCTTAGAGAACAGCGGGTAGCGGATCAGCGACGTTCTATAGTAGTAAACAATCTTATTCCTCCATGCATACTTAGACAAATTAGGGAAGAGATCGCTGAATCCAACCACAGGACACCACACCCCACCCCACCAGAAGACATTACCTTTATGGCAAACACAGAAGCCTCAGAAGCCTCTACCCCTCAGTCTACATTCCCCAACAATACAACTAATGACATACAACAAGCAACACATGATAATTTCTACACCGCACTAGCACAATATACAGGCACAGACCCCACACTCAGACCTCCACTCCCCAAAGTACACACATCAAAACAACTCGCCACAGTCATATACCATCTCAACACACACACTATCCCACAACACCTTGACAATATCCAAACATTAGAAGACATACATACAACACTCTACTGCGCGGCACAGGGAACCATTCGGGCACTTGGAATCAAACAACACCACATACCTACCACTGCACGGTCACAAGAATACATCCCCCCTTGGAGACGTCGCCTTGAAGGCCGCATCAGCGACCTTAGAGGAGACATAGCCAGGCTCACACAATACTGTGCAGGAAACAAAACAAAGAAACTTATGTCCCAGGTCAGGAAGATATTCAAGCACATAAACACTCGCCCTTCACACTCAAACCATCATAACCAGGTTCAGGAAATCTCGACACACTAAAACAAAAACTCAGTGCACTTGCAAAAAGATTACAAAGATACAAACAGTGCACTCTTCGCAAACAACAGAACAATACTTTCCAATACAATGAGAAAAAATTCTACAGATCCCTTTCATTTCCCTCCACTGCACCCAACACAAACACACCCACTAGCGAGGCATTACATGAATACTGGTCATCTCTGTGGTCCAACCCCATCCCCCACAATGACAAACACCATGGATCACAGATGAAGAACAACTCGCTGAACACTTACCCTTCATGCCCTTCCTTGATATTACTCTCGCAGATATACAGACAGCACTAAAACATGCACACAACTGGAAGGCTCCTGGTGCAGACGGCGTTCAGAACTTCTGGATCAAGAGGTTCACGTCCCTGCATGGGAAGCTAGCTGTTGCACTCACTGACATAATCCAACACCCAGAACATATGCCTCTTTTCCTCACACAGGGTGTCACTTATCTACAGAGCAAGAACACTGAAACAGCACACCCTGCAAATTACCGTCCAATCACTTGCCTCCCCACACTTTACAAACTCCTCACCTCCTGCCTTACAGACAAAATTTACACACACATCGAGACACATAACATTCTTTCCGAACAGCAGAAGGGCTGTCGCAGGAATTCCCAGGGTTGTAAGGAGCAACTCCTTATTGACTCTGTAATCCTGCGCCAGGCGCGCGCGAAGAATAGGAACTTACACATCGCGTACATCGACTACAAGAAGGCATTTGACAGTCCCCCATTCCTGGCTTTTGCACACTCTTCAACTCTACAAAGTACACCCCAAGATCACGGCATTCTTGGATGCCACGATGAAGAGTTGGAACACAACACTACACCTACGCACCTCCAACACCTCCATCACTACAGTCCCCATTCCCATAAGGAGAGATATTTTCCAGGGAGATTCCTTGAGTCCTCTTTGGTTCCGCCTCGCCTTGAATCCATTAAGCCTCATGCTAGACAACACAAAACACGGTTATAAGCTTACCTCAGGCACTCTGACACCATACAAAATCACACACTTACTCTACATGGATGATATTAAACTCTACGCCACAAACAGTGCACAACTTACTAATTTACTACAAGTCACAACACAGTTCACCAAAGACATTGGGATGGAATTTGGAATCGACAAATGCCGCAAGCTACATATAACACGCGGGAAGACTACGAATTTGGAGGGTTTTGAACTGGACCATGGGTTGGCCATCCAATCCATGGAAGAGGGAGAGACCTACAGGTACCTGGGCTTCAAGCAAGCGCGCGTCATTGACAACGCAAACATCAGAAACGCACTCAAGAAAACATACTGTGCTCGTGTTCACAACATCCTCAAAACACAACTCAATGCCAGAAATAAAATTAAAGCCATTAACACTTTTGCCATCCCCACACTAACATATTCGTTCGGCATAATTTCATGGACAAACACTGAACTCGAAGCACTACAACGCACAACACGCACTACATTCACGAAACACAACATGCACCACCCCAAGTCCGCTACGGAAAGGATGACTCTTCCCCGCAAGGAGGGAGGCCGAGGACTCATCAATCTCATCACCCTACACGAAAAACAAGTACATACACTTAGGGAACACTTCCACCAAAGAGCACAACACTCCTCACTCCACTCAGCCATTGTCAAGGCTGACACACACTTCACACCCCTGGACCTCGCAAACCCTTCTCTAACACTCACCACTCCCGACACCCACACACAGCAGCTGCGTGAATCATGGGCTCGTAAGGAACTCAATGGAAGACATCGCCACGAACTCAGCCAACCTCATGTCGACACGGAAGCGTCGAACAGATGGCTGATGAATGGTGAGCTGTTTGGGGAGACCGAAGGGTTCATGATCGCGATACAGGACCAAGTCATCCCCACACTCAACTACAAGAAACACATTCTACACGACGCAAACACACACGACGACAGATGCAGGAAATGCCACACTACACATGAGACGATCGACCACATAATATCTGGCTGTCCCCTTCTGTCCCAAACAGACTACCTCCACCGACACAATCAGGTAGCATCGATCGTTCATCAACAGCTAGCACACAAACACTCACTTATTAAGAACACGGTCCCA
>JAFIDM010000004.1:51880063-51895331 GCA_023159025.1 Thereuonema tuberculata
TAGGGACTGTAGTGTTTGGCTAATATGTAATCATAGCAAAGAATTTTATTTGTTGACTAATCACGAAGAGGTCTTTTTCTCCATCTGATTAGTTTTGTTTTGTTTGTCCAGTTGGTCTGCTTACGCTAAAACCGATGAACTGATTTCCCTAAAAATTTGATACGATCCACTTCACCCCACACCTCAAATAATGACCTCTCCCCATCGCTGACTGTTCAGTCTCTACTATACGATGAAAAGCTGAATATATTCCTTGTGCTTATATTTGATAAACGTATGGCTCCGCATTTAATTTATGACTCCATTTCATTTGTGGTCGGTACAGATGCTGGAACATTAATTAGTTGCTTCAATTACCTATTAAATTTTACGTTTTTAAAATTATTTTGAGGTACCATTGTCTTTCTTAAGTTTCAAATATCATATACAGATTGAGAATCGTTTATCCGTAATTCCAAAAACCGAAAACTTTTTGGGTGTTGACTTTCCGCACCACAATTTGGAGCCCAGTTAATTTGGCGCCATTTGGTCGTCAGTAGCCGCCATAGCAAAACCAAGTAGGTGAAACCGGAGATTACGGTACCAGGCTGTTTTGGACTACGATCGAGTTCTGACAAGATGGCTGCCTTGGCACTACTTTTAAGATGTTAATTTTAGTTTTTCAATTAACTAATGAAAAGTAGAATGAAGTTTGCAGGTAAGCTTATTTGAAAATGATTTTGCACGATCTTTTACTAGAAAAACTAACCCTCATTTGGCTAACTGCGATCTTGAGATAACTGTATGCACCATCATGTATCCCTGCGTGGATTCGGAAATAGATTATCCTTACGAAGACGGTGATTGGCAGTACCATATTCTCCGGTTTAACCCTAGTGTCATTACCTCTATCATTTAAAATTATTAAAAATTTATATAAAACTATCTTCAGGGTTTAAGTATAACATTTATTATTAAATGTAAATGGATATAGTGTTTATGCTTATGTCCCATCCTAAAGCTGTCCCATTTTATAGATGCAAATATACAAATATTACAAAATCCGAAACACTTCCGGACCCATGCATTTCGGATAAAGGATTCTCAACCAGTTTAATCTCCTTATTTTAAAATTTCTGTTACTGTTTTTAATTTTAATGCAAAATCTTAACAATTCCTCATCATAGATGGAAGTAAATTTTCATTCTCATTCTCCTAATACCTGAATTCCATATTCCATCCTTGAATTCATTGAATCGAATTAATGATTTATTCAATCATTATTGTTTTTCATAATTTTTTATTTCGAGTTCTTACCTTGAGAACCGCCAAAGGCCCATCTTTAGACCCTTTTGCTACTAAGAATTTCGATTCAGTCACTGTGTGTTTTTGTAGCTTTTCCCTGATAAAGAGCCCTTTTTCCTCCAAACCGTGGAGGACTTGCTCTGTCATTATGTCCCCCGCCTTCCTCATTGCCCCTTGTTCCAGCCGCTGACTTCAGAACAACATTAAACCAATAAACCAGCTCTACCACAATCGCTACCTACGCGACAGGGTTTTCCTTTATTGTTAATAGCTCGCAAGCTATTGATGACATTCTCACTCTTATTATTGTTACTTCTAATAATGATTCAACTGGATATTGCAATCAGTTATATCGCGTAGTGGAGATTGGGTATGCTGGGAAGGGGCCGTATTTTAAGTTGAGCCATAAATAGCTATCGAAGACTTTTGGAGAATGGGAGGGATATTGTCCAAATTAAATGTTCCTGCGTTCTGTGCGATCACAAATGAGCTACGTGCCAAACTTTAAGAAAACCAGTCAGCCATCTAAGCTTGATGCGCATACAAACGAGAAAAATGGAATTATAAGATTACGCATGCTCAGTCAATAACTGCATAGTTTCAAAAAGATCCAATCACCGGTTCAGAAATTATTAGAGGAGGCGGTGCCATACCGGTGGCCCCGCCCTCCACTCACACACAACGACTGTTTTTATGACTCATTTCCTTAGGCAAGTAGTTTAATAAATATATTCTTCAAACAATACAAATGATCGTTAATGATTATTTATGATATTTATAAATAATCTCAATAAATGATAACATTTCAAATGTTGAATAAACTCTGAAGCTTTAGTTTGTAAATAAATCTTAATTTTGATTTAACTTTTATGGATGAACTTGTGTGATTTACAACATATTTTGTTAGGAAATTAGGTCGTATTTATTAGAGTTACTGTATTATGGAAGATTTATGATATTTTGTTCATTTCAAATTTAATGGTAATTTATAACTAGTAAAAAGTTTAATATTTTACCAGACAGGTTATAGAAATTTTATTACTTTTTAAAAACATTTATCTTTAAGTAATCGATGAATTTTATCAATTTTTTTTAAAGAAAAATTCGATTTTAATATTTTTAATGTTTAATTGTTTTGAATTCTGGAAATATTATATTGTAGTTTTTTTATTTAGAACTTGTACGAAATTTACATTTTTAATGAATAGGTGACACACAAACAGTCACAGTTTTAGACTAATCTGATCACTGTGTCTGTTTGTATGTTCTCCTTTTTGTAACTTTTGAACCGTGGGATGGTTCTTCTTGAAACGTGGCGTTCTCATTGATGATCAAGCGAGAATCTTACTTCTATATTTTCAAAGGTTTCCTTTGTGGGTCATTGTCGAGAAATTAGATCGAGAAGAATTATTATAATATAAAATAGGAAATATGTAGTGTCGTTCTTCTTATGTCAGATGATTTCGCAGGATGAAAGCTGGATGATCCTGAACCTTAATTTTTAACGTTTTTCAATTCAGTAGGCTGAATTGATGGTGACGGGTCTAGTCCCTATCTCGGTTTCTTTACTAGATCCTGCCGCTGCGATACTATAATAGGTGTCTCTCCATTCTGATTTTGGAATTCACCGAAGAGTCAATAACCTATGCAAAGAATACCAACTTTTAATCAAATCTCCAACAATATCCAATATCCAATGTCCTTTATTCACTCGCTAGGATCGCACTTTACTGTATGGCACTGAATATCGCACTAATTCGTATCGTAAGTCAACTCACAACTGCGTCTCGTGGAGCACTGGTCGCGCTTTATATACAGTAGAGCCCCGATTATCCGCGAGTGCCGCGAAAAATTTTTTTAATTACGAACCTCAAAAAAAACCAATTTTAATCCAAGCCAACAACAGGGAAAATACAATAGGCCCTACAGTGCGAAGATCGAACATTACTGACAGGTTTATTGTGCATCGTAATCCTATAGGCCTTCTCGGAATTTGTGGATGCAAACGTAGAGCAAAGGTTTCTGCTTTACTGTACATATTTTAACAGTTTTACGTACTATGTACGTTTTGTACAATAAAACGTAGTTTTTAATGGTGAAATACTTTTTTTTCGTGTTTACACCTCATTTTTAGTCTTTTTTCGGGTTATCCGTGATTTTCGTTATCCGCGAAATATTGCCACCCAATTCCGCGGATAATCGAGGCTCTACTGTACCTAACATTACGTTAAGTCTAGAAAATTCCCGTATGCACGGGTGACGAGATTTTAATTAATACTAGATTCCACATGTCTAAAAGCGATACAGGGCCGGATTTAAAAATTGTTGGCCCCCCCCCCAGCAAAAATCCTTCACGGGCCTTACCGTGCTATTTCGAGCCGCACCCAGGCCACGCCGCGGGCCCCCCTTTTCAGCGGGCCCCCCCGCAATGTGGGGACTGACGATACCTAGATCCGGCCCTGAAGCGATATAACAAGCCTTCTCATTGGCTTAGCTGCAGAAAGAAGTGACAATACAGGGTGTTTCGGAAATGGTAGACAAAGCGAAGAGATACTTCGCGCACTTTAAAAAGAGTTCTAGTCTTAAATTTTATAACCTAATAGTTTAAATTATTTTTTAATTTCGCTTTAATGTTGCTCTGATTTTCTCCGAGGGGGCGTCTCCCTTCCGAAGAGGTGCCTGAAAGAAACACTGCTTGAATGTCCCTTGCTTCAAAGTTTACAGGCAATAAAAGAAATAAAGACAATTTTTTTTTAAGATAATAAGAACGTAAGGAAGGAATTGGAAATAAAAGAACTTGTAGAAAGAACAGTCGGATGGCGTTAATTGCAAACCACGTGACTGAAGACCAAAGAGAGGTTGAAAGGAAGAATGCGACGATGATACAAAAGCACTGTCAAGTCCATAAATTTCAAGAAGACTTGTACACAAGCAAAAGTTACTATGCATGGAAGAACTCATTCTAGAAATAAATACCTTTTGTGCGTAATCCTTATTTTTAAACTCTATCTGAACACTAGGAAATGAAAATTGTGTCCCGTGAAAAGTTTTGAGCCTGTTAGCATTCATTATTCCCTTATTCAAATACTATGAAGAAGTGCATTTGAATGACGATTTAATATTATTCAAAAATGAAAAATAGTGTTAAATGTATCGGAAGCGCAGTGGTGCCTCAAAGAAAAAAATACAAAATGAAAAACTCACCGATGAAAAATTAGAGAGAAAATTCATGTGCCAGCAGTGCGCAGGCCTCAATGAATTTTTTTATAGCATTTTCTTAGTGTTAAATTACAGTTAGTTGATAAAGGGGGTCAAATCAAGACATGCGCTGTAAAGTCCTGTTTTCTGAGTACAGAAATTTGATGAATTAGTTTTGTCAGTCTGAGATCGATTACGTTGTTTATTCATTTTTTTTTTTAATTCTATCCAAACAAAGTATATTGCTATTGTTTTATCGGAAAAATATTTAAAGATGCTTTCTAACATGTTTTAAAAGCTTTCAACTTGATTTCGGCTATTACTAAAATGATTTCTGCAGATTATCAAGGATTTTCAGTCGTATTTCAAGCCTTTTAGTGGCGCGAGACCATTGTCACGTGACTGATATCGATGTTTGGGTTAGATTACCCTATAATGAATTTTACATATCCCTCTTCATTTTCATGGAAATGTAATACAACGAAAGCACGATCAACATCAATAGGCATCTAACAATGATCTCAAATTGAAAGTCGACTGGCGTGTTATTATTTCAATCGATTGTTACTTCTTTTGTTTAGATTCATGCAGTTGTTACCTAAACTTAACACTGCTTCTTTGTTTTATTGATTTAATGAAATTTATTACCGTTTTTTAACTTTCAATTCTTCCGTCGAAATGTGGGATTCTATTCCATATTTTTAGCTTAGACTCCAGCCTGAATTCCCATGAGTTTAGGGGGAGTCTAGCTTTATTTTTGTTTACATTTATTTTAAGAGGGAATTGTGAATCGGAGAATGAGTAGCAAAGATAAAGATAAAAATAGCAAAGATTGGTGGATTGTAGAACCTCTTCGTCCACACAACATCATCGTCCATCATCAACTATTTAGTTATTCCAAACATTCGGAAACCTATTTAGTTTCGTATAATAGCCTTCCTGCAGTTTTAAAGGTAAGAATTGCTTGAATTTTCGGTAATTAAGCAGAATGCGGTACCTTGGATAAGTTAAGACTTTTCTACTGGTTACTTTCGATAAGGGTTGATGGACTATTCGTTATTACTTGGTTGAAACATTACAGGATTTAAATCATTGACATTTTATTAGTTAATTCACAGAACCCTAAGCTGCAGAAATAAGCAGTTCTTTAAAACTATTAAAAATTGCATTGATTAAAATGTAGGCAATTTTCAGAATATTGGGAAGTACTAATTTTAGAATTCTTCAATATCTTTTAACTCAAAAACGGATTACTGATACATATTAATAGAATATTGAATAAGAGATATAGGATAACAGGCTTGTCCTTGGATGTTTTCTTGATGATGGCGTTTGTTTAGTGCTAAAGGAGGTGGTATTTAGGTTGTGATGATGGGGTTAACATCCGGGTTTTTTTAAGGGGAATATCCCATATTTCCACTTGAAATGTTTTGAAAGAATAAAACTATTACATAAAAGCCTGTATGAGGTTGATTGTGTTCACACATCACTGTCTAATAGGTAAAAATGTACCTATTTAAGTATTTATAATGTGCTAACTACTTACCTGCCTAATATGTATTACGAGTATCGATTTGAGAATGTAGCTGGCTTTGTAATTTTGGAGTCAACTTTTTCTATATAAAGATATTGATTATTGTTCCAATTTCGGTATATGTACGTAGAAATTTAACGTGTGCGAAATTAATGGTGTAGAAATTAATGGGGTGTAGAAATTAATGGTGTAAATAACAAGGCTGTGGATTATTCGAAGCCTTTAAATATCCTCTGTTCTGGATTTTCGCGGCATCTTGAAGGGCCATTCACGATTATTCTTAGATTTCATTTTGAGGTCTCAAAAAATATGATATTAAAAAGATAATGTCTGAATTTTGTTTATGTAGCAGAAATGTATCCATGCAACTGTGGAAACGATGTTCTTCTTCTTAATATTTCATACTTCAATATGTACTGAGTATGATTCCATAGTAATTTTCAGTGTCACGGCTTCAACTTCGGGTGTAGTGAACTTCCGGAACCTTTTATCTTCAAATTGTAAATATGCAAATTTTGGCATTTTTTTAATCTGAATTACAATATGTTCAACCGAGCAGTCCTTTCTTCCGTGTGTTGTAACTACAGTGAACAGGGTGGAAATTGTTGCTCTTCTGTGCTCAAATATAGTCCTGTTTGTTCACTGTGCTCGTCTGAGACAGTATGCTCGTCTGAGACAGTATGCTCATCTGAGACACTTATGTTCGTCTGAGACAGTATGCTCGTCTGAAACAGTATGCTCGTCTGAGACACTTATGTTCGTCTGAGACAGTATGCTCATCTGAGACACTTATGTTCGTCTGAGACAGTATGCTCGTCTGAGACACTATGCTCGTTAGATGGCCAAGTTCTGTTGCTGGACTTCTACCTTTCTAGAAGTTTGTAGAATTGTACTTCTACATTTCTCTTCTTCTTTTCACAGCCTTCTTTAATCTTAAGGGACGTCGGAGGATGATAATTCCACTGCTGTTGTAGAAGATTCATTTTTCCACATGGATAATTCGCGAATCACTTAGAGATAATTATTGTGGATAATTCGTGAATAAAAATTCAGTAATGGAGTTACCGTGAAAAAACATGTAATTTACATCTAGCTGTCAACCATTAGTAATTGTACGAAAATTAATATTTTTGATTGGTTAATGATGATTTTTTGCTTGTTTGATACATAGGGATTCACAATAAAAATATAATGCCGATTTGACTCCTAAAGTCCAAAAAGACTGACCTCTGTTCTACATTCCCAATAACTAAGTTTCTCATTATCAATTTTTCTCTTTGAAAATGCTACGTTGTAGAAAAAAAAGATCTGTAGCGTCACTACGTTATCAGAACAGATTAACGCTAAAATAACTAATAAAATAATTAAATAAAAATAATTGTATTGATTTTAATAATGTTGGTGTATTTTTCAATGAAACTGCTTTCTTCTAATTAGGTTCGTTGTAAACGATCCAAGAAGTCGTATGGGGAATTGAATCATTGGCCGAAGGTGGACCACCCACACTGTGTTAAGCTGATTAGTACGTACTTAATTGGCAGTAAAGTAGCTGCTCTGTCAGAGTATTGCCCTTATGGAATCCTCACTCATTTTCTAAGGCAATATAGGGATGCCATTGAGGATCTCCCAATCCTATGTCTCTATAAAATGTGGGCAAAGCAGGTAAGTGGGTTCACCTTACGATTTTGGCATAGTTAATATACTCGTATTTGAGCAGTTAAATTACAAAATATAGCTTTAAGTTCATTAATACGTTGAAATCTCGTCCATAATTGCTCGTTTAATTGTTGTATTTAATCAAAACTTAGGTAACAATCTGCTTCTTTAAAGCTACGCGAACACCATGCAACTTTTCAGCAACTTTAGTCGACCGACGTCGAGTTAGCCAACTTTTGTCAACCGCGAACATCATGCAACTCGCAAATGAGTCGGCCGTGATAGAAGGAATCCCGTAATGCAATGCGTTTCCCACAGCCGATGTGGAAAATCCGAAAAAATCAAGGTTTTGAAACCTCTCTTGACAAATTCTGCCATATACAATTACTGCATTTCAGTATAAACTTTATTTCTGCATGAAAGAAACTCGCAATACTCTGATATTAATTGTTTACGCACTTGTCTTCGAATCGAAACGGCGAATATCATTTTGGACGCCATATCTTCCATGGGCGTGACGTCACGACTGACGTGTTCCAACGCTGCCCTGTGATTGGGTAATTCCCAGCGACTTCGATGCAAGTTTTCGAGTTGCTGGTGTAGGAACAACTCAAGTCGGATGACAAAAGTTGCTGCCAAGTTGCTGAAAAACAGGCTCAAGACTATCTATATCAACTCGTGACATCAAAATCGGCCGACTAAGTTGCTGAAAAGTTGCATGGTGTTCGCGGGGCTTAAGGTTATACCAAAAAGCAAAAATGATGAGATACCATTTCTTCGGATACTGTAACATCACCTATTCTGCTTCATTGTCTCATGTGATTTAAATAAAGTGTATCAATAGACGTGGTTATAATACTAGTCTCGAAATTCTGGTACTGCCGTTGAGTTCTAATTCCAGAGTAAATCCTAGATATTAGCTGTCCTGGAGACACTTCTTAGACTTTGGATGTCGTACACAAACTCCTGATGTTAGAATCATACAATTTACCGAATCCAAAAAAACAATGTTTGTTTTAGTTTTAAATATCCTCAGTATGGAGCGCCGAACTGTCTAAAGGTTGCACCAATCTCTCTCTCTCTCTCTCTCTAAATATACCTGTTTTATCTCTTACGATAGAACAATACTCTTCAATGACTTCATTTCATTAAGAATTAAGAAACATAACATTTAAATATTATTTATTTTTATAAAGAAAAATATTTGAAATAACTTCTTAAATATGTCCATACATGCACTTTATAATTTTCTTGAATGTACAAATTTCAATGACAGTACAAAGAAGATCATTCAGTACCTTTTCAAATGTAACTTTTCAAATTACTTTTCTAAAGTTTTAAAAAGGATTTTTCTTCAATCCAGTATACTCTCGATATCTCGAAGTCGTAGGGACACTAAAAAAAATTCGAGATAGCGAGTTTTCGAGATAACAAGGTCATAACCAAAACATAAAAATTCACGTAAAAACCCAAGATACGGAATAATATTCTAAAAATTAGAGTCTTGATAGATGAGAATAAGTATAAAGATGTAATGATAGTTGACAATAAGTCTAAATACAGCAATGATAATTTTAATTTTTAAAAGTAGTCATAAATAATTATATCAAATTGAAAAGACTTAGTAAAATACAATGAATTTACATTGCTAGAATTTCTTAAAAAATACCTCTATTTGCTTCGACACAACTGAAAGGCGATTTTCCTGAAAAATTCGTGTTTTACTTCGAAAAATATTCGACATAACAAGGTTTTAAGTGAAAACTCTTCGAAATAAGAATTAAATTAACACTAGATGAATATGTAATATCAACGGGAAAAATAATTTTTCGACATATGAACGTTTTCGAGATATCGGAGTTCGAGATATCGAGAGTATACTGTACCTAATCTTACGAAATTGTCAGCAACAAGAAATTAAGTAACTATCTATTATTTGCTAATAGCCAATTCAAAATAGATCTGAAATGTAATGTTGGAAACATAAAGAACTTAATGGAAGTTATTGAAGTTTCAGGACCAACAAACCAATCCATATTTCTAACTTTAGAGTTATTAGTTCAACTAGTATATGTCGAGTGAACAGGAGATTACACTGTACCGTTGTAAAGGCCTATTAAATAGTGGGTAATTTGTTAACTCCTCTTAGCGACCCCGTATACGAAAAGTCATTCTGTCAATTCATACGTCCGTCCATCTGTTATCTCTACAGCCCAAACTATAAGTCGGACAGACAGGAGTCCTACCTTATTGGAATCTTTGGTTGAAGAGGTAGGGGAAAATCCCGAGTTCTGGTACGCTGTCACTTCCCGTTCCGATCTCGTGATAGAATACTTACTCTCAAAACCTTTTAAAAGCATTCTGAGTGATTTTATTCATTTCTTGATCGTATTGTAGAAGTTTGTACAATGCGTTGAGGCCGCAATAACGCAGGTTCGAATCCCGGTCATGTCAATGCTTAAAGAGCAATACCGCGGCAGACGAAGGCGTTTTCTTCATAATTTTTTCCTTTTTATATTGATTTTTTTATTCTTCTACTTTTTTAACTATATTTTATATGTTTTATTATCATTGTTTGTAGTAAACGAAATATGTACGGGGTCGTTATGATTTCGTGTACACTTTAAAATCAGTTTTTTCTACATTTGGTTTCTTCATGTATTTCATAAAAGAACTTAATATTTTATATTTTTAAACTTAAATATTCAGTTAATCACTTTTAATTTCCATTTGAATTTATCTGAAAAAAGTCTCGTTTCTCCAGCTTTTTTCAGCTCTTGAGTATCTGGAGAAAATAGGACTGTATCACTTAAATATCTGCCCAAGCAACTTACTGTTAGACGCCGAACTGAAGCTGCGAGTGAAGGGTATGAATGCTGTGAGGACTTCGAGAGGGCGCTTCTTGTCTTTCGTTCCAATCACTTATCAACCATTGGACGCAGTATTCACTAAAAGAAGGAATACAAATTTCACCAAGGTAAATGAGAAACTACCGTATTTACTCGCATAATTTCCCCCATCGCGCATTTTCCCCACCCCAGTTTTTGTGGATTACAAAATTCAATTTTTATTTTTATCGTGTAATTTCCCCACCTCTACTTCAATGCGTTTCCAACATGACCTTGACTGGCGGTCAACTCACGACGACGCGACAATGTACCGTTACTATCGCATTTCTCTATCCCACGCTACTTTAGGGGAAGATTCCACCCCCACCCCGGTCAGTACAAGAGCAGACTCCTTCTGAATCAGTACAACAATTTCGAGTGTTTTGTGAAAACGTGAAGTTCGCGAATAAAGTTAAGTTCTCTATTAGCAGGCAGCTGATGTCATGCAGTGAGCAGCTATAAAGATGGCGGGCTGCGCTGTGTGAGTTACGAAATTACGTCACAGTCGCGCACACACTTCCGTGCATGCCTATTGCTTAACTGTACTTTGAAGAAACAACAAATGTTGAGATGTGATTTCTTATATTTTAAATGTTGCGTGTTAATAAAATTGTTGTTAATTACATTTCTTGCTTTAAAAATCAATATTTAACATGGTTTTCCTTACACTTTCACCATATTTTTTTTTCTCAAATTGAAAAACATCGCGTAATTTCCCCACCACCCTTTTTTTTGTCAAAATATTGAGGAAAAAAAAGGGAAATTATGCGAGTAAATACGGTGTATATAAAAAACAACAGTCTTTCATTGGATATCAACAAAAATTTTAAATATTCTAATATGTAACATCTAAATATAGAAATTGTAAAAAAAAAAAAAATCTAGCAGTTTTTAAGTTTTTTTTACCGTGTATTACAAAAATTACTTTTGAATAGACATAAACGATATAGCTTGATTATATTTAAATATATCATTCAAAACTTTTTTTTAATATAATTATTTTTTTTGTTATTATTATTTTGTCGTAAGTGATTATAATACGAATAGGTGCTGTGTTATTTGTAATGAAAAGAATTGAATAATAACTTTTATATAAACATTTTTGAGATATTCCTTTGTACCAATTGGTGTTGACTTGGCTTTGTTTTTGTTTTTTGTTTTTCTGTAAATCTTTGTTGATTAGTACAATGGATTTTAGATAATTCGAAAGATTGGAAACATCCTTATACGAGTGTGACATCTACAGTTGTTCATTCATTTCTAATTTGATCAGATCAGCACCTTACATTTATATAAATCAAACCTCAATTATGTATTGTTTAAAGAATATAATATCGTGCTGGTATTGTCTGCGTAGACTACAGTAGGGCTTCTCTTTTTTTTTTTTTAACACTCGCCCTGAAGGAGGATGTGCAGAACTGCCCCACCCCTGTACAACGATAAGATATATACGTAAGAAAAGATCTCCATCAATAGAACACATTTTATCATTACGAATTGTCTCAATTATTAGTCCGTTCGGATTTATATAAGACTAGATATGACGTTTGAATCATTGATTGTAATGAATGTGGGTGACAGGGAAGTCAACCACCTACAGGGGGTGCTCGGCTGTGAATGGTTGGTTTCCCTGCACCCTCATTCAATCAATCACACTGTTAATATTAATTATTAATTCTATCATTTATTTCAAGTAAATAATAATTATTTACATGTAATAAATGAAAATAATACAGTAAAACCCCGTTATTACGCTCGTCAAGGGACCGTGACCTACAAGCGTAATAAGCGGGATAGCGCTATAAACGGGGAATGATTTATATGATGGGGAAACATTTAGACACCATTTTACAGGAAAGATACTTGATTCTGAAATAGATATAGTGCAAATGTGAGCTTATTTCCTATTAAAAAAAATCTTTGATTGTGGTTTGCCGTGTGTGTGTGCTACTGTTATAAATTATGACATTTTCAATGCCTTTCAAGAAACTATTAACATCAATTGATATTCCACTAGGAGCAATACAAATATATTTTCGGAGCAGTTTTAGTGCACTGCCCGCTATTTCACGCGCCTTTTCTTGAATGATTGGGTCACTTAATGGCACTGATGCATCACGGGACTGATGAATCCATTCAATTAGAATTTCCTCGGCATCTTCACATTTTCTACACTACTTTTTTACGTTTGCAACCATCCTTCGCTGCATTGGTAATTCCATTCTTATTTTTTATTATTGTTCTCAGACTGGATCAGGGAATTCTTAGATTCTGCGAAAACCTTCTGATTTAGTGTAGAATTCTCGTCGTACTTACGAAGAATTTGCAATTTTTCACTTATAGAAAGGGATTTCCGCTTCGACATTTCGCACTAACTTACTGTATCACAGACCCGCACTTCAAAGAGTTCAATTATTCCCTCCTACCAGGGAAAGAAAAGATTCGTTACAGTGTTACATTTCTTTTCGATACAAAATTTCCGATATAAAAAAGCGCTACAAGCGGGATTTGAAGCGTTATAAGAGGGTAAAAGTATACAGAGTTATATAGAAAATTCCAGGGACCGCATGAAAGGAGCGTAAAGAACGGGATAGTGCTATAAGCGGGAGCGTAATAACGGGGTTTTACTGTATTTACTGTTACTGAAAATAATTAATAAATGATAATTAATTAATACATCCGGGAATTAAGATGTCAACAAGATAAGTCACATCTAGACGTATAAAACTCCGAACGGACTAATAATTTCAACGAGTCGTAATAATAACATATGTTCTATGTAAGGAGATCTTTCTATAGGTATATATCACTATACAGGGTGGGGCAAATTCCCATATATTTGTGCCCATTGTCCTTTAAGTTTTTTTGTGGTAGGCCTAAATGAACACAATTTTAATTCATATCATGTATTTTTAGCGTAGATAAAAATCCTTTATTATCTGTCAAAATTATTATGTCAAATACACTTTATTTTCCTGAGAGCTGATGATGCCTAAAGAGTAATGGAACACCAAGACAATTTGAAATTGTGCTTATATTTTCAGGTATTTAGAGTTAAACAAATGAACAACAACAATATATTTTTTATAATTTTTTTCAGAAATACCCCTTGCAATCAATGATGATATTTTATGAATGTTTTAATCAAAAGTTCATTTCCTGTTACTTTAGCTTCACACGTGGACTGCTGCAGCTTCGTTGTTAGATGCATTCAATGGACGTATAATTTCTGGTAAAAACTTCCATCCTGGAATTAATGGAAAGACGGATCACCGGATTAACATTAGGAAAAATATCTCCAAATTGAAGCGAGTGCTGGAGCTAGACTTCGAACTGCAAGATTTCTTTGTCTTCAGTTTGGTTGAAGATGTGAAGAAACGACCTACAGTAGATGAAGTTCTGAGGAGTATCAGTCAATGGCCAATTGATATTCAGTCATCCATAGGTAAGTAATTATCAGGAACTTAGGTATAGTTATACCTGGAAAGTTCTACAACAAAAGAACAAGTGTTATTACAAAAAGAACAAGTGCTATAACAAAAGATCGTCTGAACCAAACAGTAAACCTAATTGACAGCAATAATCATTATTGTTTACATCTACCAAACAAAGATATTGTTCGTTTTCGAAAGCCAGACACGCCACTCGCAGAAGGGTGATACGCTGAGATGGGCACTTTCCTAAGACCTGTTTTTTTTTAGTAGCACGCACGTGTATTTTCGGATGCTTACTGATTAGAATCAGCTCAAATAGAACTAGTAAACAAACTGGTAAACAAACAGCTACTAGTAAACTAACACTGATAAAAAGTAAACATCCCCTCTTTATTTCTCCTCACCCCTATTTTGATGGAATCGAAGGAGATCTGACGCAAGCGCAAAAGCGCTGAAGGTTTCGTAAACAAAAACGAACAGTATCTCTATAACTTCTTAATGTTTGTATACATTAATTCTTTTTGTGTAGATAGTTTCTATTAACTTTTTTTATTTTTGTTTTTTGAAATGTGAAGGTGGGCAAACACGTTTCAAACACGTTACTATTGATATCAATTCCAATTCATTAAATCCGATTTACTAGATTCAACTTTCTTTGCATTTGATGTAAATTCATTAAGCAATTTCGAAATAATTGCAGAGATATTCCATTATCTCTGTACCTCGAATTTAACATGTGCGTTGATAAAAAGTAGCGCGCTAATTACAATACATGAGGTTTGATATGATTGGAGCGGACTGTTCGTAGGAGTGACTGGGGCAAAACCCGGTGAGCCGGAAGTACGCTGCGGTCAGCATTTTGTTCAGAAACCTCTTTAACGCTAAAGGTAACGAAACAAGTTGAGAATCCGAAGTAAAAAAAAAGTCCATTTTTTCCCTTTGGGTGTTCTATTGGTCGGATGCGTACTTATCAAGCTCTATATAAGGTACAATGCTGGTTGCCATGTTTCTTTTGAATCCAGGTTCTAGCTGTATTCATTTTCTCTTGAGTCAGCAGCATTCTATACGGTTTTCTGAAATTTTCATAGTCTTGTTAATGTATGTAATGTATGTAGATATGAAGAACATATAACCTTAATCACGCCTTTCTGGTCCACCATGATTTATGTTGTTTCTTTTGTCTTCATTGCAACACATATGGTTGCCCTGAATTTCAGTAATGTTATGAATCAGATTACGTAGCAGAGAATTTAAATAAAAAAAAGACTTTTTAA
>JAFIDM010000004.1:51918044-51942362 GCA_023159025.1 Thereuonema tuberculata
TTGTGTTTTTATCAAGTACATTTTTTATTGTATTCATTGTGTGTGTGTGTGTGTGTGTGTGTGTGTGTGAGGGGTTTTATTTTTTATATCAAGAATATAAAAAGTATTTTAACATCTAGGGAAAAATTCCGAAATAACTTTTTAAACCTTAATTATTCTATTCAGAAAAAAAAAAATAATGATTGCATTGCTTGAAACCTTCTTCCGAAAACAGAAAGAAAAGAAAACAAGAAATTATAGTTGACATTCAAATTTTTGATAATAAAATATATCCTAGATCTGTAAACAAACAATGGGTAACTTAATCCAAACAATTTAACTTTATCTTGATAATGAAATACATAAAATGAGGGTCGCATCTTCCTGACCCAATTTATATTAAAATTAATAGGTAGCTCCCATTGAGTAATATTATCTAAAATTAAATTTTCAGCACTCTTTCTAAAAAGTGCGTGACCTCGAACGCTGAGAACATCACGAAAATGTGCTTAGAATATAAATCGCTCATCCCAAAAACAGTGGTATGAGTCATTCTTATGACTCGTACCACTGCACTGGGTGGTGGTCTCTCATTCAAAACTGCACGTCTTACCACAAGAGACATTTGAATGATCACCTATTGAAGTTCCAAGAGAGGAACTTTGGTCGAAGAACGAAGAAACAAAATATCGATATAAGAGGATCAAAAAAACACACATTTCAATGTCGTGACCATTTTGCTATATTTCCCTCTGCTTGAAAATCCGTTTGTCGATCCGACCTTCTGTTCGGGAATTGTTAGGGGTGGACAGACACGGACGTATGGACAGGACAAGGGCAATAGCTACAGATTCTGATCGCTATCACAATAGCTCCCAAATGGGTCGCTATCACAGCAGGGACGGAACGTAAAGAGTGAAAAAAAGGAGATAAACCAAGTATTATATTTCCTACAACATTAACTGGAAAATTAGCAGCGTTTCAGAAACTAATACGGAAAGTAAATAGTTTCTGGATGAAAACAAACCTTTTCCTTGACTGCTCGGCTGGGCAATATTTAACTAATATAACGCTGTTGAGGGAAAGTTTCTTTTGTGTCTGCATCTGGATTCGAATCCCGGTACCGGCATGGATTTTTCATTCTTTCCTATGTTTGTCTGCTTTTTCTCTTAAGTTTGAAGTCATTCCGTAATGGTTTCCTGAGGAAGGCAACGGAAAACCATCTCAGTATCGGTTCCAAGAAATGTGGCAAATAGTGCCACCCAACTTAGGGTCGAAGAAAAACATTTCTAGATGGCAGTAAAATCGAACCACTCTTCAGTTCCGATAAAATCCATGTTAATGTCTGCTTTACATTACTTTACAAAAATGAACTGTGTAATACGAAGACCTTGCCTTCAACGTTTCTTCGACGAAGAGCTGGAAAACGGAAATGGTTATCGTTTACGTGAAAATTACGTAATTTAATACTAAATTAAGGAAAAGTTGCGATCAGGCCCAGAGGACCGCGCAATGCAGCTGGAGGGTAGGCTCCAGTGTTCAGAACCTACGGGACAAAGTTGAGGACGGGGGGTCGGCCCGTCGCTCGCCCGCCTTTAACTCCCGGGAAAGAAACCCGGTACCCATTCTATAGAGGGCTGGGTAGACCCTAGGGCCCGTTTGGAGGAGAAAGAAGCGTGGAAAAATTCCCGTCCTCCGCCGAGGCCGGGAATCGAATCCGTCACCTCCTACCCGGAGCCAAGCGCCCTTACCCACTCGGCTACCGGGCCCATAATTTAATACTAAATACCACTGTTTATTAAATGCGCTAAGTGTATTGAAAAATATGATTGATCTTGCTCTCATTAAAATTGGTAATTTTACTGTTTGCTGTATAAGTTCATATCTTCATTTTGTTTTAATGTGTGATTTTCGTTTGAACAAAATTGCAATTATTGAATTAAAAGGTGCTCTATCTATTGCACAAATAAAAAAAAACCCGTTTTTCATTCATGACTTCCCGGTGCACTCCTGTTGACAGGGCGAAGAATCTGAGAAAAAAGAAATTGGTAATGATGATATCTCTTCCATTTCATGTTCTCTCCTCAGAGCAACAGAAATATAATAATAATAAAAAAAACTTTTATCATTAGAACTCCCGATCGTAGAACTTGATATTTGCCGATGAGATGACTGAAAATATATTTTGCTTTCTAAGAAGGGATGTGCGTGACCTCGAACTCTGATAATCGCACGAAAATGTGCTTAGAATATAAATCGCTCATCCCGAAAACAGTGGTATGAGTCATTCCCATGCAAAACTCAGCTGTTGTCTGTTAGCGCACTTTGAAGACTGAATAGCTGTGCAACACTATCCAGGTCAGTAGGAAAAGTTTGTTGTTCAGATACCGTAATTATTTTAAGCAGAGGGAAATACAGCAATATAGTCAAGACATTGAAATGTGTGTATTTTTGGTCCTATTATATCAATATTTTGTTTCTTCGCATTACCCAAGTTCCTCTCTTGGACCTTTAATAGGTGATCATTCGTGGTAAGACGTGCAGTTTTTCATGAGAACGACTCATACCACTGTTTTTGACATGAGCGATTTATATTCTAAGCACATTTTCGTGCGGTTCTCAGCGTTCGAGATACGCACTTCCCTTGTAAGTGCTACGGCGACAACTTTTGCAGAACAATATCTACACTTCCGTGCAACTAAATCGACTCACCCCTTCAGAGCGCACAAAAAGGCGTATATCTTTTAAATGGTTTAACCGATTTTCAAAAAACATTTTTTTATTGAAAGCCTAATGTTTTTACTTTACAATGACACCATTATCATTAAAAAATTTTCCAAATGAATGTGACCTGAACGTAAGCGTAGCAAAATGCAGTCCGAACGGAAACCACCAGTTGCGCGCCGCACTCCACTATAAAATCCCATGTGGACCGATATTTCTTATCAGTCGCTTATCAGACGTTCATCTGTACACATCTCTGCAAGTTTAATTCATTGTTTTCACAAACCCATTGATACTACGCCAGAAGACGCCGCACAAGTTGTTGCTTTGTTGCAAGCAGGCCACAATCAACGAGAAGTCGCTCGTCAACTAAACTTGAGCCAATCTGCTGTCTCAAGAGTATTCAGAAGGTTTCAGGAAACTGGTACCTTCACTCGGAGACCACATACTGGACAGTACCGATT
Organism: Thereuonema tuberculata; assembly: GCA_023159025.1. Classification (NCBI taxonomy): domain Eukaryota; kingdom Metazoa; phylum Arthropoda; class Chilopoda; order Scutigeromorpha; family Scutigeridae; genus Thereuonema; species Thereuonema tuberculata. The sequence goes on from JAFIDM010000004.1 coordinate 51,921,212, forward strand.
CACATCTGAGAGGGATGATCGCTTTCTCGTTTCAACTTCACTGCGAAATCGCCATCTCACGGGCGTCGATCTGCAACAGGAGTTGAGACAAGTTCGTGGAGTAGCTGTTAGTCAATGGACAGTCAGAAGACGCTTGAAGGAAGCCAACCTCACTCCAAGATGGCCCGCTAGATGCCCAAAATTGACCGTAAGTCAATGCACAGCACGACTCGAATTTGCTCGGGAACATGTCAATTGGAGCATCGAGCAATGGTGGTCCGTCCTATTCACTGATGAGAGCAGAATGTGTCTCCATGGTAATGATAGGAGAGGCCGGGTCTACCGGCGTCCAGGAGAGTGCTGTTTTGCTGAAACAGTCTCGTAGGGCGGCGGTTCCTGCATGATGTGGGTTGGCATATCCCTTGGGGGAAAAAAGGATCTTGTTTTCATACCTCTTGGAGGCCGGAGGGGGGGGGGTCTGACTGCTCGACGATACATTGAGGACATTCTCCTGGATCATGTTGTGCCCTATGCAGGATATATCGGGGAAGACTTCATGTTGGTGCATGACAATGCCCGGTGTCATTCAGCACGTACCACTCGGCAATTCATGGAGGAGGTTGGTCTCGAGACGATGGAGTGGCTAGCCCTCAGTCCCGACATGAATCCTATTGAGCATTTATGGGACGAGCTCAAACGGAGGGTCCGAGCCAGAAATCCGGCACCGTCCATTATCAACGAGCTCAAGATTGCGTTGGAGGAGGAGTGGAATGGGATCCCTCAAGACTTCGTCAAAACCTTAATAGGGTCTATGAGGAATCGCATGCAAGCCGTCGTACAGGCAAGGGGAGGCAATGTCAAGTATTGATTAATAAAAGTTTCCTTGTTTTACTTAAATTTTTTGTTGTAATTTAATTTTTAATATCTACAATTTTTTTCCTAAGCATGCATTTTTGCTTGCGTTTTCATTCAAAATGCATTATAAAACAAAATATTGTACAGATTTTAATGATAATTGTGTCATTGTAAAGTAAAAACATTAGGCTTTCAAAAAAAAAAAGTTTTTTTGAAAATCGGTTAAGCCATTTAAAAAACATACGCCTTTTTGTGCGCTCTGAAGGGGTGAGTCGATTTAGTTGCACGCGAGTGTAGATTATAATGATTTCAGTTCGTCTCTGAAGATCATTGTCGTGTAATTAGTTCTATGTAGTTCAAAGTGTTGCCTAGAAAAGATCATTTGAAGTGAATACATTCAAGAACAAAGAATGATCATTTTTGACTCCTCCCACAAAAACATTTCATGGAATTTTAAGATGTTTTGTTAACCAAAGCATTTATTAATTGGAAAAAGAATTCAGAAAAGCCACCTCAACAAGAGTCTGTCATTACAGCGCACACATAATTAAATCAAGAACTCTTTTTGAAAAGTATCCAATCTGGCAATGCCATTCATTCACAAAGAATTAAAAAAAATATATTGAGAAGAGCAAAGATGGAGGTTAAATCCCCGAGTGCTGTCCTGTATATTCAAACTTTATCTGCGTAGAGCTGATAAAAATAAAAAAAAATAAAAAAAATGCGGTTTTCCCTTTCAAGTGCTTACAGTAGCACCTCGATTATCCGTCACCTACGGGACCTGAGGATGGTCGGAACGCTAAAAAGGTCGGATAATCAGGGGAGAACGAATTAAGCCATTTACAGGTAGACAAACGATGTATTTAAGTAAAAAATACTCTATTGTAACTTAAGGACTATACAGTGTACTTTACAAAAGCCAAATACATAAAGAATAAAAATGTGCTTAAGTTATAAGTAAAGAATGAAAATACGTTTAAATCATGTTAAAACTACATAAAAAAAATCAGAAATGTTTTTTGTTTCAATTTTTTAAACCTTGACTTGGCTGCTGCGTCACGCCATTTCTTTGCCCACATAACGTCCATGGCTGTTGCTGTTGCTCCAAGTACTTTAGGACAGTCTCGAAGGCATCCTTTGCTGCAGAGTGGCTGATCTTTTCGTCTTCCTCTTTTTCTTCATCTGACTCCTCTTCTTCAGCACTAGCTTGTTGCACAACGATGTCAATGATCTCATCATCTGCAAGATCTTAATTTGTAACACTGGTTACGTCCGCATCAGCTAGCCATTCCTCTACGTCAGAAGACTGGATATCACTTTGAATAGATTGCAGATCACGGACTAATTGCGCAGTGTCTGACTCAGGAGAACAAAGAAAGGACTGCAGAGACATCTGCTTGGCTTGTTGTGACAGGAAAACAAACAGATAACGCTGGCGCGCCGCTTGTCTAGACATGGTCGGATGACGCGGGGAGTCGGTTGATCCGAGGTCGAGTATGAGAGGTGCCACCTGTAGTTTCCTAAATATTATTCCACTTCTAGCAAAACAAAATTCTACTCTGAAACAAGTATTGTATCAAATAGGTAAAAATTAAGTTGTAGACCCCTTCTCTCACTGCATCCGAAAATAGGAAAAACAAGTGAATGTCATTTTGTGCTAAAATATAAATTTAAGGGCTACCCATACTAAAAAAAAATAAAAATAATAATCTTTTTCATTATTATGGGGTCGCTCTTAAATTTATGCTTTTTAACGTAAGGAAAAATAAAAACAAAGTTATTAAAATAAGAAAAAAAAGTAGATATCGTCGTCCTATCGTGAAAACCACGTAAGTCAAAACTTTTTATTGCAGTTTCAGATGAAAAATATTGTACGTCACCTCTATTTAATGCGAAAAGTTGGTAAAACTGAGCGTTTTAGCGCTCTAGTGCCGAAAAAAGAAACAATGTAAATCAACTTTTACAATGAAAACCTCAGATATCACGTACTTACTAATAGTAAAAACCTTGTAAATCAATTAATTTTGTGAAATTGTTTTAATTTTATGAAACACCATTTATTTTATGTTCAAACCTATTAAACGCCATTACTTAGAAAGTAGCATAAAAAAAAAAAAAAAGTTTTTTGTGCCTATTGTAAAGTTTGTTTTTTGACTTATGTTTCACAATAGGACGACGATATACGGATTATAACCTACAACGTTCAGTATACGAGTCTGAAACCTTAAGCATCATGCTATAGCTCACAGATTAAATAAGATGGCTGTATTTCTAATATTTAAGCTAATAGCGGAAATCCAATGAAAACAATGCCAAATATCTCGAACACTGGGGAGGGGCACTGTATCCTGAAAATACCCTATTCCTAAGTTGTTGAGGCCTCTGAACATGATGGTGAAGTTAGTTCGGAGTTTTTAGGCGGCGTACAATGACAAATATCTCAAACATTGGAGGAAGAAGGGGGAGGGGGCGCATTGGCCCTTGAAAATACCCCATTACTACGGTGTCTGGACCTCTGAAAAGCTTGGCGAAATCCGTTTGTCGATCCGACCTTTCGTTCGGGAATGGTTAGGTGTGAACAGACACGGACGGACGGACAGGACAAATGCAATAGCTCCCAAATGGGTCGCTAAAATTCCAAGATTTTCGACCCATTGCAAAATCCTGGGATACGTCTTGCACTTCAGAGGTGACTTGGGTTATTAGATTTGTGACAGGTAGTTCGATAAGAACTTAAAACTTAATTTCCCTAAAATATGTAGTCTTTAATTTAAAAATAATAAAAAAAAAAAAGTTATGACAAAAGAAAAACCCTACATTTATTTTCAAATTTTTGTTCCCTTCTTTTGCTAATTTCTCGATAGAACTCAAGTGGAAAGGATTTCAATTAAAGTTAGGTTATATGTATACGAAGTTTCAAGAAGATCTATACAGCTGTTCAAAAGTAATTAAGGGGTGCCTCTCTCTCCGACACATACATAGGAGGAGGAACAGAAGAATAAAAATTGGTTAAGATAAAAGTTTAATAACAGGCCATGCAGAGCCTGGTGTACGTGAGAGGTTTAGGCTCCCAGCGAATCTCGACCTCACGGGACTAGTGGAAATCGGATGGTCAATCCGACACTTACCCGCATTTAACCCAGGTACTCATTTGACAGAATGCTGGGTGAACCCTAGGATCTGTCTGGAGGAGAAATAAATGTGGAGAACTGTATAAAATTCCCTGTACAAACTTAAAAGGTAGATCAGGAATATAAATATTCGTATTCACAGTGGAACGTATGTCTATCCGAATGTACTAGAAGGTGCACTAAGGTTGAGAAGTAAACGACAAGATGACAATAACGTATACATACAATCATGCCCGTTTCTGTTAATGATCCAGTTTCACACAATCTCTGGTGCAAACACAAACGTTTGATCATTGGGTAGACATCTGATGGGAATCCGTTCACGATACAATCGTCCGTTTCCATTTGCTGCCCCAGAGGGTAGGTGCACAGCCTATGGGGCATCGAACGGAAACGGACGAGACGCTGTACGATTGTATCGTGAACGGTTCCCCAACAAATGTCCACACAATGATCAAACGTTTGCGTGAATCTCCTTCTCAGCATTAGTGAAGTGCTACATCCTACTCGTTCAAACTTTCAACGACTCAAACGATGGCTCTCGCTGCCCAACGAATGTGTTGCCAAACAGCGCCCTCTAGCTCATTCAGGTGGCGTTTGTGGACATACGTTCACTATGAATACGGTTTGTTTTTTTTGTATTCCAGATCTACCTTTGAAGTTTGTACAGGGAATTTTGAATCATCCTGTATTTTGAGTTTTTTTTGTAACATTATTTTTAAACTAATTCTGTCTGTCACCAACAGAAAATGTATTCATTATCTGTTTAAATTTTACTGGTCACAACGATTTTTCTATTGTTGTTTGCTTTTGAGGGGTCCCAATTCCGAGAGCCGGAGAAGGATCTTAGGCTTTCACACGTTCTGAACTTGATTATCGAGGATAAATCTGGTTGACGAGCCCTAATAAGTGCAAAACAGCTGTCCCAGATTGCCATCGATGATGGTTCAGTGAGTGAAAGCAAACGAATTTGTGCATTTTTATCTCTTTTCCGTTTTTAATTTACTATTGGAAATAGATATCTTGAAGAGTTTCTATAGAATATGAGGATTGATATCATTTAGCAATCCAAAGAAATATTACTTTCTAAATATCATTAAATAATTGAATCAAGTTATATCAACTTTCATTTTAGCAAGCTTTTGAAATTAAAACATCGGTTTTTCAACCTCTTACAGTTGGGACTATTTTTGAGGGATTATAAACATAGCCAGATAGCACTTGTGATATGTAAATTTAAATCAACAAATTGCTGCATATAAGGCACTGGTCATTTAGTTTTAGGCATCAGGTCCAACTGAGTATGGTCCAAGGAAGGTAATGATCGCTCAATCAATGTATTATTTTCCTATATGAGTAAACTGGACAGCAGCATGCAGCAGAGGCAGCTTGCAACATCAATGCAGCATTTGGGGAAGGCATAGTGAATGAACATAAGACAACATTAGTTTGTGAAATTCTAGTCCAGCGATATAAGCCTCGCAAATGAACCCAGCGGTTGACCAAAAGGAGCTATCAACGAAGCACAAGCTGAAGAACGTGATCGACAGTTTGAGAACTTCCCAAGAAACTGGAAATACACTATGCAAAAATTTCCTGACATTTGGCAGTCATAGACAAAATGATGATGATGGATAAATGCGTTCATACGAGTTGACAGAACAGTACAAAAACAATGATTTTTCTTTGCACATTTAATGAGAAATGCATACTGCATGACAACATTCAATGCAATTGCTTGGCCAAGATGAGGCATCAAAACACTGAAGCCCATACTCCATTTCAATATAATGATCAGTGTTTGGTGGACCATAGCTGGTGTGATTCACTTCTTGCCACTGGGTCAATGTAACGACCGGACAAGTATTGTTATGGACTTGACATTATGCATGAGGCTGGCATTAGTCAAGGGTCCATATTTCTCCACTCCAAGTTGCATGCCAGACAACCAGTAATGCCAGTTGAGCTACAAAACCTTACTTCATCTGCCTTATTCACCAGATCTGTCCGCTACAGACAATCACTTATCAAGCATCTGGATACCTTTCTAATGGGTAGAATGTTACCCAAGCAAAGGTCAGTTAAAATTGCATTCCAAAAGTTCGACTTCTTTTATTTCAGTTTTATTTTTCCCCGATGCAGAAATTTGTATCTTGTTGAATAAGTATATTGCAGTGATTGTTTTGATTAATAAACTTCACATCGCAACAAGTGCTGATTTTTCCAGCCATTTTCTGACATTTCATCTGCAACAACCCGACAAAAAAACTAAATTTGAATGACTGCTGATAACTCAGTAAATAACCGTACTACTTTCAATTTTTAGCGACCCATTTGGGAGCTATTGTGATGGAGACCACAATCGGTAGCTAATGCGTTTGTCCTATCCGTCCACCCCTAACAACTCTCGAACGGAAGGTCAGATCGACAAACTGACTTAACCATCGTGTTCAGAGGCACAAACATAGGAATACGATATTTTCAAGGGCCAATTTAAAAATAATAATAAAGATGATTATTATTTGTAATTTTTTTATTATAATGGGTCGCCCTTAAATTTAAGTTTTAGCACAAAATTATATTCACTTTTAATAAATTTGTTTAAATATAAATTAATATTGAATTCTTTCTGAAGATTAATGCTTTGTATTTTTTAATTCTGTGAAACATTTTAATAAAAGTTAAGAATCTGAAATTAGTTTAAAGGAATAAGTGCATATAAAACATACTTTTGAATAAAATATTTTTAAGAATTTAGGATTTATTGAAATTTTCCATCTTTGAATGACTATGGAATATTTCTAATATTTTATTTGATGAAAATAAAGATAAGACAAGTTTGACTGTTAAAAAAAAAAGATGTTCGCACAAATGGGAAAAATTTATTAAGAGTAAATCTGAAATTCTCCCATCTTGGACAGGTTAGTAATTAAACTAAGACCAAGCATTCCCTGACAGTATTAAATTTCACCCACTTTTTACCCAGGGGATGCTTTTCTATGATGGTCCAATTTTCCAAAAATCTTACGAAAGAAAAAGTGTTTTACTTCTTACAGTTTGTAAAGGAAGGGAATATGTTACCAATTTATTTTCCAGCTTCCTTTTTCTTGATTTTCATGCAATATTAAATTCATTTTCCTTTTTAAGCAGGTCTGGAGAAAAAATGACCAAACTCACTGACAAAGAGTTGTAGAAATACCAGAAAAATGAACGGAAACCAGACAGAAGAGGCAATGAAAAAGAAATGAATTTAAAATTGTTCAAATCAAGAAAAAGAAAGATTTACTTCATTAGTCTTTCTATTTAACTTACTGTACCATTTATGATTTGCTATCTTATATCACTACAGTAATGGATTTTGTACAATGTTTCTACATTATTATTGTTCCCATAACAAGAGATGAACTTTAGATTGGCTAATTTTTTTCTCTTCTCCTTTTGTTTCCCCGTCTTCATCTGCTTGAAGAATCTTTTTCTTGTCTACGTAGTCCTGGTATCGTTTTCTGGAACCTCTCACAGAAAGTAGTAATCTTCAACCAATCGTAACTTGTTCCGCTCCACCAGCATTTTGGACTGCATCATACACTGTTCTCTGGTAAATCAATGAATCTTCCAGGAGATTTTCAACTAGAAGGGATTTGTTGATCGAAAATCCTCCTTCCACTGAAGCATTTCCATGGGACATAATTATTAGTTGTTGCTCGTCCTAAAAACACGCTGTTTAAGTATCTTGTTGAAATCTTTTGAAGATTGACATTCCAGAAACAAACAGAGATCCATTTGGCAACACCGAGATATTTTGTTTAGAGATTCATCAAAACAAATCACAAAGTCTTTGCACTCTTTGAAATTATCCATTAAACACTCTTTGAAATACGGTGCTAGTCCATGGTTTATCACATACAATGCCTTAATTTTCCCTACAGCAAATCTAGAAGCTACAGAACTATCAGGAAACAATTTGAAATGTTTCACTTATTTGTCCACAAGAGTTTACAGATATTCTCTTGGATACTACTTCCATGAGCCATCTTATTTCAGACTTTGTGACATCATCTTTCACAACAAAACTGTTTAAAGTAACAGACTGCACATCACTTTTAATCACAGAAGCGTTTGATACATTAGGCTGAAATTTTTCTTCATTCACCATATCTACATCTCCTGAGCTCGTTGATGGCATAACTTTGCTTATTAGAGGATGCATCCTTTGACAAAGTAGGCCTAAAGGAAGTAAGACTGGGCTGAAAATGCTTTAGCCCTTCTGCATGACTAGTGAATGCCTGACATCCCATGTTGCCGACTCAGAAAGTTGTAGAACACACTTTACAAAACACTGCTACATCATCTCCCGTCATTCTTGCCAACCAATCAGAAAATTCAGGATTCAGTTTCTCATTCAGCCACTGATCATTAAAAACATATTTTCTTCACATTGCTATAATTTTTACTTTTGATTCAATCTTTACTGTATTTACTTTAATAATTTAACATGAATGTCCTATTCCTGCAATAAAAATTAGACAAGGAAACAAAACTCAGATCTATCTCATGAATGGTAACAAGCACACTGCAACAATGAAAAATAAGCAGTCTTGCATATGTCTATAATACTAAATTAATACTATTGCGTACAATATTCAAGGTAGGATAGTAATATCCTATTCTACCTTACACAGCTCCAGTACGGCAAGGGACGCCTAACTCCCTTTCAGCCTTTAACACATATTCTATGAAATTACAATGAAACAAGTATTAACTTTTAGAAGAATAAATTTTACGCCAGAGGAAATGTTTGAAAAAAAAAAAAAATAGGAATTCTTGATCTCACAGATTGGTGAGAGAATTTAATTGTTAAAGCCTGCTGTAGCCTTCATTACAATTTCATTTTTCCAGACTTTTGCCCTTTTTTTTTATAAATTCCCTGATCTTTCTAAAGATTATAGATCAATTCTCCGACGTTCCCTGAATTTCCAAACAGTGGACACCCTGCATATTTGGCAGGTCAACATTGGTTGTGAGGACAATATGATCATTTAACGGAAAACTAAAACAAAAAACAACTTTCTTACACACTGAAGATTAAAGGAAAAAAATGATTAAACAACTATTTCATGTTTCATGGAAATTTATTTGAAAACATGAAATTAAAAAAAATATTCGTTTATAAAAAATATTTACAAAATACAGTCTCCTTTCACAAATGCACATTTTAAGTAGTTGAAAATGGACGGAGTTAAGAATTTCCATAAAAATGTTTTCCATGAATTTAAAGAATATTTTTAATTTTAATATTTGTTAAGCCAAAATGAAGACAGCATTAAAAATAAATATAACAATTAATTAAAAGTAAAAAAAAAAAATTAACAAAGTTCACAAAATGCTTAAGAAAAATAAAGTTTCCTCCATATCAAATATGTTGAAACTTAAAAGATACAGATCAAGTTTTTACCATATGCAAAGCAAAGTAAATTTCTTTAGATCAATCAAATCAGTGGCAGGAAGTGATGATGTGTTTTAATCACAGTAATGTTCAAATACGCAAATCTTTTAAGAAAAAAACAACAACAAAGTTTTGAAGAGGTACTACGTACTTCCCTGAATACAGGGCAGTTCAACGTGCAATGAAATTGAAACATAAAAAACAGGAGTAAAGAAAATGCACGATTCAATTCACGCCTTTGAGTTATCATCAAACGGGAATCTACGACAACCGTTTTGTCCTTATTTTGACTCATCAGCTAGATTTGGGAATCTATGACAAGGATGAAAAAGATGTCATAGATTCCCGTTTGATGATAACTCAAAGGCGTGAATTGAAATGTGCATTTTCTTTACTCCTGTTTTTTTACACTTCCTTGAAGTTCTCAAAAAGGCAGAAATTATAACAAGATAAAAGTGACACACAAGTCATTAATTGTAAATTAAAACAAGCCATGGAATGAAAGATATGAGCTAGTTCAACTCTTACAATGTACTGCCAATATCCCCCAAAAAAACATACAGGCACTGAGCAACTTGATGTTAATTATACCACTCTATGAATTTAAATATCATTTCAGGAATAATTTAATATTGCTATTTCTATGTCAGCTTTTTCTTTTTTTTTTGTGCTTTTACATTGTTAATTGTCACTGAAAGCCAGATAATAAAATCAGGAATATTAAATCGTTAAGGATGAATTAGTTTGTAACGGCAAAAATCACTTTTAATAGAAACGAGTTTTAAAAATTAATGATAACCAACAAAAGATTCTTATAAATACAGAATTCAATAATGCTTTTCATATTTTTTCCTTGCATACTTATTGTTATTACTGGTATGCTGACATGTTACAAGTCTGTGATTAATTTGAATATTATATAATAATAAACATTTTAAATCATGTACTGATATTATTCCTTTGTATAGCTCCTAATTCTTATGAAACAAAATTAAGCTATAAGATACATTACACAACAGAGCTGAGGCACTTAAACGAATAAATTCAGTTGAGTTGAAGTTAAATTATTAAAATGCCCAGACAAAATTATTTTCAAGGAAATAATTTCCCTTCCATCTCTTGCAAATGTGGAGTAATATTAGCAAGTTCAAAATCACAAAGTTTTTTTTGATTAAAAGGCACATGCTATTGAAAAAAGAAAAAAAAACGAAAAAAAAAAGTATTTGGTTCTTAAAATAGGAAGAAATAATTTGAGGCACTTGAAAATAACATTTACAATGGCCTGAAATTGAACTGCAAAATTGAACAAGTTTGAAGACGTTCTTCTACTAGGCTATTTGATAGGCTTTGGAATGTTTTAAGATAAAAACCAAAATCATTTGATAGAGAACCTGGATTTGCCAACACTTTTTAAGTAAATGTGTGCAGTTTTGCTGGATTCGATATTTGAGAATAAACTTCTCCGAGCAGAATGGGAACTTTTCAGTGATTCTAGAAAGAAAGAAAACAAATTTAGTAAGTTATTGCACAATCAAATACATAATTAAATGAAATAACAAGTAGTGAAAAAAACTTAAGAATATATAAAAAAAAATAAAAACAAAAACAAGCTATTTTGCTCTGGATTGCTTTGCACAGTATTTTCTTGGAATGCGGCATACAAAATAAATCGTTCATGCTCTTGTTGATTTTTACATTTTAAGAGGGAATAAAGTTGATAAAAATATCTTAGCAGTAATGGAAAGATGACATCAGCTTCTTAGAACGAATAATTTTTAACCACGAAAGATCACTTTCATAGCATGTTAATTCATTAAGGTAATTCAAAAATTAACAGCGAGAGATATTTGGAGATCACCACATTATTAATAGTGATTAAAATGAAGACAAGAAACATTTCAACCATTTAATGGTAAACTAGAAGGACAACAGACAATTACAAATGACAGGAAGTGAAACCTGAAGCAGATCACTGTTGGGATAGTTATTTGGAAATTCATAATGCATCTAGTGTGAAGCAGTGGAGAAAATAATTTCTAATTACTGTAATGCATTTCAAGTGACTATGTGTCACACCTAAATGTGTAGGTAATACTAAACAAGATAGGGATAGGAATTAGTAAACCAATCACAATGCTTCGCAACGTCTTCTGATACGTGTAAGACAATATAATTGATATTGCTTTAATTTCCTTATTATTATAAATGTGATTATTGCGAATGCAAAAGGCGCAATTGTTTGCGATTATTGTGAATGTTGTAGAGCTGTATTATAAATGCGATTGTTGCACATGCAAAAGACGAACTGTTTCGATTGTTCTGATTGTTGCTAATGATATTTTAATGATACTTGTCCACAGACAGACAAAACGGGAATAAAGTCTTCTGATCCTTATCTGAAGACTAAAACTAAACTGAGGGTAAAATTAGTATTAAGATATTCTCTGTAATGGCCTAAACTGATCTCTCAGTAGCAGTCATATTCAAATTGCTGCTAAAAATAGTTTAACTGTTTAACTGCATGCTTCCTAGGTTTTTTCTCCCTTTTTTTCATTATCCAGAATCACATATCGCATGCACTGATTCAAGGCTCTGCCAAAAATAGCTTAACTTAATTAAAAGATGAAATAAAGAATTCTCACAACTTAAATAAAATAGAATATAAAATGATATTTATTCTCTTTTTTCCTCTGCTTTCTAATCATTTGATAAACTTGGCAAATTTATTTAAGATATATTTTTTAGCAATAAAGTGTCTTTTTCCATATCATCTTCATTCGATATTCTTCTATTTTACTTCAAAACCATTAAAACAAAAGTTAACTTGAAATTAAATTATAGAAGTTCCTATTCTGGATCAATAAAATTTCATTCAAACGAAAACTAAATTTCTATAATCTTATAAATATACCTTAATGAAATTGTTTGTGCATTAGCAACTGATAATTAATTTTTTATTTAATTAAGGAAACAGAAAAAGATAAATGAGAAAAAATAAGAATGAGAATTTGAGTAACTTTGTAGAAATATTACAAGTGAAGGATGCTCAGGTAATAGAAACAGTTCATGCACAGACACTGGTGGTAACTGTTGAGTCCCACTCAATATGGTGAGTCAGAAAAAAAAATCCAAGCAAAAAAGCTGAACAAAGCCTTTTTGTGAATGCAAATAAAAAGCTTAATAACACGGGTTGTGTTTGGATATTCACGGATAATACCAACTGGTTGATGGGTTGATCAACTGGTCTTATGGATATTACAATTGATCAACTGCAATGCCGTTTGGAAATACTGGTTGACAACCAATACCAACCGAGTTGACGTCAACCGTCGAGAGAGCAGGATCATCCACCAACCAAGTTGGCAATGTACACACGGCTTGTAGTTGTCAAGAAAGTGTGCTTTTCTCAATTCATTGTCAGATATGTTGGGTGGGATTACATCCTCTATGTAATCGCCTATTCTCGTCCAATAAACTTTTTTTTTTTTTTGCATCGCCTACTGCTTTTATCAGTCATTCATCACCTCCTCGTCTTTCTAAAGTTTTATTAAACTTGAAATTAACCAAAATACACAATTCAACAACAGCTTCAGCCATTTTGATCATCAACTGGTGCGTCTGTCTGGATGTACTGGTAGAGGTTTCTCAACTTCTGACATCAGCAGCTCAATCATCCACCATCAGCTATATTTGACAGTTGATGAATCCAAGCACAACGATGTTTACCCTATCACATATTAAATGTGCAACAGAGTTAAGACTAAAAAACAGAGTTTGAAGTTTTGGGAAATAGTCACAATACGAGACATAGAGTGCACACATGAATATGAAACAATAAAATGATGTCCTGATGTCTTCTTGGCTCAGCTGCTGAGTGCTTCATATCAAAAAGCTTCAGAACAACTTTAAAACTTAATGAAAATGGATTTATTTGAAAACTGCTGAAATAGTAGAATGCCAAAAAGCAGGGCCTTCTTATATTTATCCAAAAGGAATCAGAATCAATATATTTTATGAATTAATCTGGGGATATTATGAATAGTTCAGGCACAGTGTTGGGTCGAAGCAGCGGCCTGCCACAAGGCTGAGGTGCTTGAACCTGGGTTCAAATCTAGTACCGGAATGGATGTTTACTTCCTTTTTTGTGTGCTTGTCTGCTTTCTTTCAGCTGGTAGTAACTTTAAAGTGCCTTAGGGAGGTGGTGCCCCTTTATAATTACAGCCTATATATAATATTGAGCTGGAAATGCTTCCCACGTCCAGAAAAAATGGAAATAGGATGAAGAAGAAGAACTGAGTATTTTAAAAGCATTTTTTATTACCATGAGATTTCATGTTAAAATTTCAAACCCAGTTTGGGATGTAAACAATGTAAGAATCACTACTGTAAACTTTTGCTTGAAAATAAGTCAATTAAAACCTTCAAAATACAAAAACACTAAATAAAAATAAACAAACAAATGAAGCAGACAATGATGGACAAACAAATACTGAAGAAATAATTAACTGTTGCTGAATCTTTCTAAAATTAGTTTTAACTTGTGCTGTTTTTATACAGTGATTAATTAAAATAAAAATTCAGGCTACACACCAATGTTTAACATTTCAAAAAAAGACATTAAAAACACCCATACATCACTGGAGTTTTCAGATTCACTGTATGGAACCCATTGTCAACATATGTTATTTTCAGATGTAAATGCCCTTTTTAAAATATTAAAAATTCGTGTGTAGGCTCAATTTTTATTTCAATTAAATTTATAGAAACAGCAGTTAAGGGTTAAGTAGCTAAATACTAAATGGTACAATTAAATGCGAGTCCAAGGCGAGGAAGCAGATTGATGGTTGGGCAAAAAGGTTATTAATGAACTACAGTGTCTTAAAAAATACATATCTCACCTATCTTTTCAAGTTGCATTTGGATAAATACTGAAAGATGACAATTTTTTTTTTATTTGTTTTTAGCATTGTTACTTTTTGAAGAAAAGATCCCCTTTAGCACCCACTGAATTGTTATAGTTAGCAATAATAAGACATATCTCTGCTTCAGATAAATTTATATTACAGTAAAACCTCGTTAAGTCGTCACTAAAGGAACCAAACATTTTTGACAACTTAAGCGGAGTGGGAATTTTTGAAAAAAACAAAAACAAAAACAAAAAAACACTGAAATACAGTATTTTCATGAATTGCTGTAGGATTCGGTGATAAAAACAAGATTGATTTTCAGAAATCAATACATGCAAATGAATGACTGGAAAATCATAAAAAAACAAACACTTTTTGTAGTTACCACATATTAATCGTTTTGAAAGAAAGGCAATGTCTGTCTTTGAAACGTTCCAGCCAACCATTGCTGCCGCCGAAATCTTCCATGTTCAACTCCTTAGCAATTTCCATGACTTTTTCTTTGAGAATCACGGTAGAAATCGGCACATTTTGTGATCTGGCATGTTTTAGCCATCGAACTAAAACCTCCTCGATCTCGTCAAACTTCGATTTCCTCATTCTCTTTCTTTTGTCTTTGCAGTCAGCTTCTTCAATTACTTGTTTCAATGAAAGAATATCGTTTAATGTAGTCCTGGTGTTCTTTGGCAAAAGCTGTTTTTGAAACATTTGATTTTTCAAAAAGTGCAATTAAGTCTTTTTTTCTTTAAAAGATAACGAGGTAAGTTTTCGTTTCCCTGGCATGTTAAAAACGTAATCGAACCACGAAATTGCAAGAGAAAAAATAGCCCTATGAGCGGGGCTTACTCGCTATGAAATGAAGTCACACTCAGGAGTGGTCAAGAAAAACATCTACACTTGACAGAGTTACAGCGAGAAGTGTGCTTTGAATGATTTGATTAGCAGCGAGATTCCAAGAACTCGAAGGGGTAGGAAAGGAATGAAATGACAGGCATGGTCGAAAATTCCCTATAAAGGCTTGGCTTTCTTAAAGTGAAGTGGCTGGGCTGAAAAGACAACACGATGGCATGCAAAATGGAGCAGAAAGATGCTTTTGGCCATTTTTGAGTGTGACGAGTTATCCGGAGCAGAATTAAATTTGGTGACGGGTAAAGGAGGGTTATTTTACATTATTGTGTATGAGACTTTGTCGATACCAAAGGAAAACGACGACTTAAACGGAGTGACGACTTAACGAGATTTTATTGTTAATCTTTCGGTGAAAGGTTAATAATTTCTATTTACAGCTTATTTCTTATTTAATGCTGCTATTAAATTCCTTTTGAGCTTTGCGAGTTGCAGGCCAAGGAAGTATTGTATTTTCTCGTTTTATTAATTTTTATTTTGTATTTCTTTGGGGATAGCTAAAGTTTCGCACCTCCTGAGCATGTTATCGGTGGAGTTTGGCTGGCTGATGAGCACTAATAAGTGCGAAACGGTCCGTCCCAGTCTCTTCACGATGACACCTCGGGGTGTGAATCCTTTGCGTAAATTGTGCTTGTCAATTGTGTTCCTAGAGATTTTATTGTATTTAGTTTCAGTTACTATAAACACTGGTTCAATATATCCAATGCTTCGAAAATTCTTATTCCTTCTTGTTCCTTATTCAAAATGTGAACCAATATACTCTCCAGGTCCCCATCCCCAAAATAGATAGAGAGGGGGGGGGGGGATTCAAAAGTTCTGGAATAAATTGGAAAGAAAGAAGTTAATTGCTTTGATTCCCTTTGTAAGGGGAGGGGGATATAATTTGATTTTTTTACTTTATGCAATTAACTTTATGGTAATATTGTATTAAGGAGTTTTTCAATTTTACATTTTTGTGGGGCCATCTAAAACAAACTGAAATTAAATTTATGAAGTTTGAAAGATAGATTTATTAATAAGAGTCATATAAAAGACACTACAACTCAGCCAATGACAAGAATAACTTCCATTCTTCTACAGTGTAAGTGGCAGTAGAGATGAAATGTAGATATATAGTAGAATTTATACAAAAGTTGTATAAATAAGCTACTGTACAAAACTTAGAAGCGTAAGAATGACAGTTAGGATTTAAAAAAAAAATAGAAAGCAGGAATAGGGCTTTATAAAAAAAAAGAAAGTGCTAAGATCATAAACAGTCTTTTTCAACAAAAAAAAAAATTATAACTAAAAATGAAATATTTCAATGACTTAATTATCCTACTTGTTGAGTTTACACATAATTTTTTGTTTTTAGTATAAATTATTTAAAATATTTTAAATTTCTCTTTCAGAAATTCAAGATATGAATTCCAAGAATGCCATATGGAATAGCCCAAGAAATGTTTTGCAGAAATGTAACCTTTATAAAATAAATAAAGATATAGTTAAAGTGTCTCACAACACTTGACAATGTAGCCCTTCAAGTTGAAGAAGGAAAGGCTACCAGTGTTTCGTGACTACCAGGACTAAGTTGAGATCACGTGGCCAAACTGATCCGCACTCATCTTTAACACCCAGGAAAGAAACCCATGCCCATTCATCAGAGGGCTGGGAGGATCCCAGAAACTGTCAGAAAGATAATTCAACATGGAAAAATACCCAGCCTCCACCAGAATCAGGAACTGAACCTCACTCATCCAGGCTGCAGTCAAGCACCTCACCACTTGAATACTGTTGCCCAATATCCTAACTATTATTATAAAAATGAAAATCTGTAAGTTTATTTGTTTGTTTGTCTGTCATTCAATCACGCCTCAATGGTGCAACGGATTAGAATGAAATTTTGCATGTAGATAGTCTAGAAACGGAGTACGACGTAGGCTACTTTTCACCCCAGTCCATCAAGTAGTTCGCATGGGATGAATAAAAAATTTCCCAAAACTGTCCATAGAAGGCACTAGTGCAATTAATAAAAAAAGAGAATTAGATGTATATAACTTCTAGCCAAAAAAAAAAAAGTCATGCTTCAGAATTATTGGAAAACGTTTTGCCATTGCAGTAAGAACAGGACGGCCAAAGTGTTCTGAGTGATGGAAGTGATTTAATTCCTGTCTCACCCAAAAGAATATGGCTACTGTCAGTAAGTGACGGCGAATAAAATTTATCTAATAACCATTTGTGCGGGTGTCCAGGCCCTGTATTTTCTAATTTCTGTTTATTAATGACAAACTATTTTCTCTAAGAAAGATATTTTGTATATATTTTAAATAAGTATTTAAAATAAAAAAATATTGCACTAAAATTAAATAGAGTTTTATTCAATTTTTGATATATTTTATTTGATTTATATGTTTTATTTATATTTTACCATGTAAATGGAGAATTGAGTGTAATGTGATACAAATATGTAGAAAAATTCAAGATAAAGGGAATATGAAACTGAGATTTTGTATATACCTACTTTTTAAGAAATATTTGATGACTTAGAACATAAGTCTTAAATTAGATAAAATTATTTAATAATAGAATTGGAAAGAACTGTGAGAATCTACTATGTGAAAATTACATAATTATTAACTCAAGGAAAAAAAAATCATGAAGGGTAATTCTGGCTGATGAAACCTAATAAGGCTGAAACGGCTTGTCCCAGATTCCCAAGATGATGGCTCAGAATGCAAGAACCTATTTTGATTTCAGTTCGTGAATTTTTGAGTTTTTGTTTTGTTTTTATAATTATTAATTTGTTTGCTATCAGAAAAGGAACTTGTTCCTTAGAAGACTTTTCAAAAAGAGAGACAGAGAGAGAGAGAGAGAGTTTTAAAATAATTACCAGGGGATTTTTCAGTAAGACACGCTACAAGTCTTGAAAGTCTTGGTGAAGCAGTTTTAGGCCTTGTTGGTAATTTACTAAAAAATAAAATAAATAAATAAATCAATAAATAAAACCAAACATCTTTTCTAGTTGTGTACTTGAAAAGCTCACTTTATAATACACTTCAAAACTATGACAAATTTGAACAAAGGAGGACAGGGGATGTAGAGGTTGTAGTTACACTCCCTCTCTCAATTATAGCATAAGAAAAAGGGGGAGGGGGAATCAGCATTTTTTTTTTGTTTTGTTTTGGGTTTAAGTAGTGAGGACCATCTTATTTTCCCCAATTTCAAATTTCTGGTAAGCCTATAAATATCACAATGTTTTTATGCTGTCAGGATGATCAACTAACTTGATAACAAATGCTAATTTCATTTATCTGAGATTGTGAATCATTTAGTTGGAAAAAAAAACCCAAAAACAAACTTTGTTTTTTTTGTACCCTAGATAGAACTTAAGGTAATATCTCCTAAGGCCTGTTATGCACTGTCGACCAGTCGCCAATGACCACGAATACACATGGATGACTTGCAGACGACCAGTTGATTGAAATGGCTAATGAGAAGCAATGATTCAATGGAGACGTTTGATTCACACTGCAAGCAACTTTGGAGGCGACCAGGCGTGCAAGGCATCATATTCGTGTCTGTGCAAGACCAGAGAAATGCAAGTTCTATAGCGTATCTGTGCCAGTTATTGATGATCATAACGTGATCAACAAGTTATCAAATGCTTTCACTGACAATAAGGCTTAACGTGCATATATTAAAATAGAGAGAAAGTGAAAATAAATAAAATGCACTTACTTGCAAACTTGATGAAAAGAGAATAAGAAAGATGGTAATAAACCTACAGTTTCGGAATACTCAGCATATTCCCTTATCAGGTACGGCACAAACATTTAGGAAATCACAAAAACACTTACGATGACACGAGGTGGGAATGCATAGTGAGAGCGAGGGAAGTGAAAGGATTAGGGAGGATTTAGCGATAGTGACAGACGTTTTGCCCACCGGTGATGGGGTTGTATGCCTTAAGCGGAATTATGTGGAAGGATTCGGCCAGGAGTTAGTGGGAAAGGGGTTTAGCAGAGGAAAAGTTGGGTGATTGTGTGTGTTCAGTCTTGTTGTAGTGCATAACAGTATACGAACGTGTGGGGTCTCTGTTTTTGAAGGCTTGTTTATGCTCTTTAGTGCTTGTGGATAGAGGCCAGGATGTTTGTCCTTCATAGCCAGAGGGGCATTGGTTACTTGGAATCCAGTATACTGTGTTGGAAAAATTATTTAGTTGCTTGGTTTGTGGGATGTTTATGTTGGGTGATTTGGAGGCGGGGATATTGGTGTGGGTTGAGGAATTAATGAAGCTTTCAAGGGGTGGATAGTAGGGAAAGGGGATGTATTTGACAGGGGGTTTGGAGCTTGCATTTTTAGATTGCTTATTCAGTTTGTGAGTTATGATATTGAGGCGGTTTTTCACAACTACTCACTCTCACTATGCATTCCCACCTCGTGTCGTCTTAAATGTTTTTGTGATGTTCTATATGTTTGTGCCGTCTCTGATGAGGGAATACTCTGAGTATTCCGAAACTGTAGATTTATTACCATCTTCTTTATTCTCTTTTCATCATGTTTGTAAGTAAGTGCGTTTTATTTATTTTCACTTTCTCTTGATTTCACCGACATTCTTACAAAGTTAAAAAAAAAATCTTCATATTTTCTTGCGTCTTTAAAAAAATGCAGTAAACATTCATTTGTTTTGGCGTTCTTGCAATAAAGGATGCACCCAATATTTCCTCTTCGTCTTTTTATTTTTTTTAAGATACACAATCCCTATAGCAATCTCCTCAACGTCCATTTTGAATGTTAAGTTCCTACAATAATGAAAAGTCATTCAATTGGTTGTCTCGTTTCTGGTCCCTTGTCAACCAAGTCACCAGTGACTGATCAACAGTGCTTAACAGACCTAAGGAAAGATATTATTCTGCTTCATTTTGTGATAGATACAAGCCTGGCTCATGAAGCATCACAGAAAACAATGGAATATAAATAAATTTAGGATTTTTTTAAAAAGCTGTTTTTTTGATAATTCAATTTTTCACAATGGCAGTTTACATTCTTAAAATTCATGACAATTTATGAAAATAACATTATATTGTAGAAAAACAAAAACCATTTAAAAAAAATATATATAAATGGGATTTAAACATTTCATGTTTGTTTGTTTTTTTCATTATACATTGTGGTAGTAATTCATTCTTTTATATTACTTTAAATGTAAATCATTAATAAAGCTTCAAAAAAAAGGTTAATATTTAAAATTATATGCTGATTAAGCTCTAAAGTCTATACAAAATCAAATGAATATGACTTAAATATGAAGCTTATCCTAAAGCAGTGAGAAAACACTTAAGCTATAAAAGACATTTAAAAAATTGCAATATACTCAAATGTTTCTAAACATCTTGATGTGGCCATTATTGCCTCCCTTTAATTTTGGTAATAAATGAGTCACTGGAAAAAGGATATTACTTATCTCGCTCAACAGATTAATGCTATCTTCGTAAACTGTTATGAACTGCAGACTATATATATCTAGCCCATGATATATTTGCAACACATACATGGTGTTGCAAAATTCGTGTGTAATATTCAAACCACATGTAAGGGCATGGCTAAGGATCAATATATTCCTGATGAACCCATGTCCGGAAATGTCTCATTAAGGAGCTAGGTGGTCCTAAAGTGAGCCTTTCCAAGTGAACATATCCTCTGCGACACCATAAGAAATGTTTTGCAGGCGAGCCCACACATTGATCTGTGGATGCTATTTTTGTTTGTTTCAATTGAATTTTGCATCACCCTGTACATATTTAGCTGACTGTATTAATGCATATAAAGTTGAATGTTACAAAAATACAAAAAGTTAATCATGTATATAATTAACCCATTTTTTCCCAAACACAAAAATTTTGAAAAAATATGGTATTTTGTCATCAATTTCACTTTAAAATCATTGAAAT
>JAFIDM010000004.1:51946965-51968691 GCA_023159025.1 Thereuonema tuberculata
CTAATTAAGAAAAAAACTGAAGTAAAGGATACTTGTAAAAAAAAAAAACAAAAAAAAAAAAATCACCTAAAATTAACTTCATTTTTTATAGATCGAATTTTAAAGATTCTTTACAATTTTCCAATTTGCAGCAATACAAGGTTTTTTTTTTTAACATTTTAATTAATGTTCGAAAACGAAATCGCTCCTTAATTCATAAATTAATTGTAGTATAATGAATTTTTAAAAACAATAAAAAATTTAGAGAAAACTAATAATAAGTGCTAGTTTTTGTTGTTTTTTTTTGCTTTAAATGTATTCACTTTTTATTGCTCCAAAGCAGTTAGTAGATGGAAATTAAATGCATAGTCTTTAATTTTCATCCAATTTCAAAGAAAATTGTAGTAGTCTTTTAGACTTTTTTAGTTTCACTATCTAGCAAGTTTTACAAATGTCGGACAGTAGCAGTCACGTTTCTCATGCACATGGTGGATCAATATTTTGAACATTTGCAAGTGCAGCTAAAAATTTAACAGTTTAGTATATGATTAGATATTTTGTTCAATAGAGGAAAATGAAGGGAGTGCAATTATTGCAGGTTTAACCCTTTCACTGCGGAATTTCACGGTCCTTCCATAATGATGCACATTATCCACAAAAAAATAGAACTGCTATTTTCTGCTTCTGCAATGCTTTTTTAGTATTTCATGTAGGTAAAAATTTCATATTTAGCACTAAAATTCTTTAATTCTTGCCTTATTGATATTTGATCCCCATCACTGGGGATGTGTCTGATTCTGTAAGCATAACGAGAAGTGTTTTCAAGGCTGTGTGGTAAATCCGCTCTCCGTACTCAATGGTAAAAAAATTTCGGGCAGATACACTGACTGCTCAATTGAAAGTGGACACCTGCTGTAGTGGACCAACCCATGCAAATTTGGGCAATAATTTGAATATATTCATTATAAAACAACATGATCATGTGTAATTGGAGTCATTTGGTGTCTAACCACGTGCTGAGGTAAAATGCCACCATCAAAGCAGCTGAGCGATTTTCAACGTGGATAGTCATAGGCTGCCACATTAGTGGCCAGAGTGTCGAGCCAAAGTCAAACCTGCCACAGTCGACCGGGAGTGCTTTTATCACGAAGTGGAAACATGACGTCATGGAGGCGGCCGAACCCGCATGCTGACCAATAGAGACTGGAGGGCCCTGAAACGGCTGGTACGGCAGAACAGGGCTGTTCCAGCAGTACAACAGTGGCAGGACTTCCAGCAGGCAACAGGAACAACTGACAGTACCATGAGGATTCGTCGGGAGCTCCATGCCTTAGGGTACACCGGTCGGGCTGTGCCCACAAACCTACAATCACCCTGTAAATGTCCAGCGTCTTGTGGCCTGGCGCAAAGAGCAACAGTCTTGGTTTATGGACCGCTGGAAGAGCATTATGTGAAGCGACGAATCATGCTTCACACTCTACCGATCGGATGGCCGCACCTGGGTGTGGCATTCCAACAGTGAAGTTTGGTGGTGTGATGGTGAGGTTGTGTTTCTCCTGGTTGTGATCAAGGGGAACATAGCATCTACACAGTATCTGGACGTTCTAGACAATTCCATGCTTCCTATGTTGTGGTCGCAGTTCGGTGAAGGGCCATTTGTGTTCCAACATGACAATGCACCTTGCTAAAAGGCCCGTGTTGTCAGCACCTGGTTTCCAGAGAATAATGTTCAGGAACTTCAGTGACCTGCCCAGAGTCCGGACCTCAACCCTACTGAACATCTGTGGGATGAATTGGAATGCCGGATTCGTGAGCGTCCAATGCGACCGCAAACACATCCAACTTGTGCAGGCTTTGGAGAAGTGGGCAAAAATACCGGTTGCTTGCTATCAGAAACTGGTGGAGAGCATGCCATGGTTTGTGGATGCTGTGCGGGCAAAAGGCCACAGTACGTGCTATTAGACACGCTGTAAATAAAGTGTCTGCTCCATACCCCCAGGTGTCCACTTTCAATTGAGCAGGCAGTGTTCATCCGCTTTGCGCAGTGAAAGGGTTAAATAAACCTGGAATAATTTACTATGTAACAAGTAAAATGAATTGACATTTTACTTTTTTTTTACTTGTTTCTATCTTTCTGAAACCCCCCAAAAAATGAAAACAGTAAATATTTGGAGCAGATTTATCTGGGAGCATCATAGGAATGTCGCTTACTATTGGCATCCATTCACAGAAACAGGAATGGAAAAGATCATTGGAGTCTTCACTTCCAACCCAAGACATACTAATCCTCACTGACAATATAAACATTTCCCCATTCTCTATAGCCACAATACTTCCAAAAGCATTACTAAATGAAGAAAACTGCATCATATTCTATATCAAGGACAACTCAGAAATGATAACAAAATGCCACTGACTAATCAGATGGGTATGATCCTGTGAAATAAATCTTAGCCAAATATTTTAAATTGTTTTATGGAAGAATGTGTGTAATCTTTCTGTAAGATTGTACTTATGTAGATATGAGATGTTTGTGAAATGTGGAAACAGTTCAAAAAATAAGAAAACTATTGTATAGTATCCCTGAAAGCTTTTGAGAATTCAGTTTTTTTTTTCTTCACAAACAAAACAATAGTACAAAATAAATTCTCACTATGATACATAGTTTTTACATTTTCCAAAAATATTTTATAGTAAGATAACTTCTTCTCTAATTAATACCATATTTACTCACAAAATTCGACCCTCTCCTAGTTTTTAAGAGATATGAAAGTTTGGATTTTAATTTTTCTAGCATAATTTTCATCACGCCTATAAATTTCAGAAAATGTATGTGCTCAAACGATTTCAACCTTGTTATTTCAAAAACTTTCAACCCTTTCAACAGGTAACTCAGGCAGTTCACTTTCCAATTCTTATGACACCTACAACTATTATTAGAAATCTTCTAACTTGCTATCTGAACAGTAATAGTTCTTCACCCATTCTCTGGACACAATTAGTATATTTGACTTCTCTCTTAAGGAATTTTAAATGTCTAGGGGCCTTTATGTAAATTGGCCCCTAGAATGAACCTATAAATACCAAAAATCTAATAAGACTAAACTATCTAAGTAACGTTTTGCCTCCAAACAGGTCCTAGGGTCTACCAACCCTCTATAGAATGGGTACCGGGTTTCTTTCTCGGGGTACAGACAGGCGAGTATTGTGCTGATCACCAGTCCTCCTCTTAGTTCCGGGTCACTGAAACAATCTATAGATTACATATTTTGAACAATTCAAGCATCACGTACTTTGCATAAAGCTATGATGGGTAACATACTATCACAAGAATTCCCATACAACATAAACTTTAATAATCGTCGGAATCGCAATGAAGCTTTCAAAGCAAAAATAAACAATAAAAGACTCACTAAAAAATATTAGTGAGGAAATTCATGTGCTAGCATTCTGCCGGCCTCAATGAATTTTCATAACACACTGAAAATTAAATTTGCTGGTGGAATGAATTTCCTCATTAATGTTTTTTTAGTGAGTCTTTTATTGTTTATTTTTGCTTTGGAGAC
Source organism: Thereuonema tuberculata (assembly GCA_023159025.1). Lineage (NCBI taxonomy): Eukaryota > Metazoa > Arthropoda > Chilopoda > Scutigeromorpha > Scutigeridae > Thereuonema > Thereuonema tuberculata. Next base: position 51,950,511 of record JAFIDM010000004.1, read on the forward strand.
TCCGATGATTATTCCTATTAGCCTCAGTGCCGAGATCTCACTGTTTACTGGTGACTACCCCTAGCTGATGAGTGCCAAAGAACGTGAAACAGCTGTTCTAGGATGTCACTTAGTCTCACCATTGATGTTATAAACTTTAATAACTAAATATTATTAATGAAACGGGATGTATAAACAAAATGTAGTGAAGATGTACGAAATCCTTCAAATCATGAGGGGATTTCAGTGAAGTTTATCGCAAGGAAAAAAAAAAGTCATGACAATTTTCTACGTACAGAAAGAAAACGAGAAGTCCAAAAGAACTTAAAGTCTACTTTCCTTGAAATGTTATTTCTTAAAATTTCTTCTTTTAGGCTTCGGATACAAATATCAGAAGTCTTACAATCCCAGTTTGTCTGTCCATCTGTGGACAGGTATCATTAGCAACAATCAACACAATCACAATAATCGCAACAATGGTGCCTTTTGCATTTGCAGCAATCACATTTATAATAATAAGGAAATTAAAGCAATAATTCAACATAAATTAATGATAATGACACTATAATGATAATCGATAATGACACTATAATGATAATCGATAATGACACTAGGGAACATTATCGCAGTTTAAGGGTAGATATGAAGGAATGAAATCTTGAGGAGCGATGAAATTTTCAAGTGTTATGGTTGAATAGCATTATTATATTTTCAGAGACGTATCAGAAGCCGTTGCGAAGCATTCCGATTGGTTTACTAATCGCTATCCCTACCTTGTTTTTTTAAGCACTGAAAATAACAAAGATGAAATGTCTAAATTTATAATAGCTACTGAATACACATTCCCTGTTTAATGGGGGGAAAAGAATGAATTAAAATCCACATTATTTTCATAAACTGTCTAAATTTAGATTGAAATAACTGAATAAAACTCCATGCAATGGATTTTACTAAAAGGATTTAGTATTCATTGTTTAAGACAATGGGCTAAAAAGAACAGGATAGAAATGCACTGTTTAGATTCCAATGCTTTTCTATGGGAATTTGTTGTTGTCTTCTCACGTTAACTTTTCAACAGGACCCTTAGGAAAAACATTCAATATAAAAGTTAGATCCTTTAATATTCACATAAGTTTCATGAAGATTCATCAAAAGTTATTAGGAGAGGGGAAGGATATAAACACATAGACTGACTTGATGATTTCCCTAATGAATTTTTATTGGTTATTTCTAAATAGTGTTCAAACTCTTCTGTTCATGATTTCTTTCCAATGTTTTTTTCATATTCACCAGGTGTTTTCCCCCTCCCCGTTTTCTTCCACAAACCCTTAAGAAGAAGAAGAAAAAGAAAGAAAGAGGGTGGTGGAATTATGTGAGTAAACACCTTATTATTTAACTGCTACATTTGGATCTTTTACATAAGAATATTTACAAAGACAAAAGTCCCACAGAATGGTCAGGATGCCCCTTCGTTGCCGTGGCACTGAGACATGGTAGCTGATAAGATGTGAGTCTTAAACTGGCTACTTAAACCTGTCATCCAGAATTTCAAGACCTGAAAGCAGAGAAGATGGAAAACACATGGTTAAAAAAATAATATTAAAACTGATGATCATCAAGCAATGCTTTTTAAACAGCGTTTAAACTACTTAAAATTAATTCCTTTTCTTGCTAAGAAATGCAGTTTAAGTCTTAAGAAGATTGGAAAAAAATGTAAAGAAATTACAGATTTGGTTATGAAGGAGGAGTGGGATACGATACTGGTTAGATTCTTGTTTGAGGGATTTTCCCACTCCGCGGTGAGGTTTACTCAATATTTCGGCTCGGTTCCTTGAGCCTTCTTCAAGAGATGATGAGAATTACATAGATTTTGCTACTTCCGCTTTGTTCGTACCTCGGACAAGCTATATCAGAAGGCCACTTATACAGCTTGTCCAAGGCACAGGCAAAGTGGAAGTGGCAAAATTATGTAATTCTCATAATCTCCTGAAGAAGGCTCAAGGACCCGAGCCCGAAATATTGAGTGAATCTCACCGCGGAGTGGGAAAATCTCTCTAACAAGAATCTACCCAGAAATTACAGAATATAATTTTCTGTGAAAGAGTTACTTATATTGGTACATCTGACTAATAAATAATAATCTTACAACATTGTATTTTTTTCTGCAATAAATTTCAGTCAATGGAAAGGAGTACTCTAAATGTCCCTATTTAATTTAGGAATTTAATCAGGATTTTCAAATGCTGACTAAATGTAGCTGAATTTTGCTAGGCAATAGCAACCCAAGAATCTTCTGGTCTAATTGTACTAACAGGTGATTCTCATTAAGAAATGATGAATACAATACTCACTTGTTTATCTTGGTCTTGTGCACCTAACACATGAAGCATTTTCTGTGTATCTTCCGGTGTTCTACTGGCAGCCCGGGAAAATTTGAAAAGGACTTTAACTTTACTAAAAAATAAAAAAAGGAAGTTACCTTTAGGTTATCTTTAATTATGAGGATGAAATTAAGTAAAGCAGATTAAAATCATATTTTCGTTATGGAGAGTCCTGCATAACAATGTTAATTTATTCTGGAAAGACAAAAAGTGCTGAACGAAGCAGTGGTAAAAGATCGCCAATGGCTGATGTAGTTTACAACCAGATGTATTGCTGCTGTAATTCAAGGATGGAAAAACTAAATGGTTTTAGGTGAGAAACTGCAGAGATGACGATTTATATTTCTTGAACTTACTAATAATGATAAATACGGATATTAAGTTAAATCAACTGAACTGACTTGATTTTAATATTTCATCATTCATTAAAAACTGACAGTTAACTGGCCTTTAATACTTTTCAGTAAAAATCATAACTCCAAAATAAAAAAAATAAAAATATTTATTTTTGAAAAAAAAAAAAGTCAAATGGCTTTTGTCTTAAAACGACAATAGATTTCAATTCTTCAAGACTAAATGCAATAATAAATTCAGAAATAACTGAAGAAAATAATAGTTGTTATGCCAACTTTCAAATATCTGAATGTGTAAGACCAGACTGTTGCTTGAAACAAGAGTAATCTATCAGTTAAAGCTTCAGCTTCCAGGTAAACACTTGTTCATGATAATGGACACTTAATTGGAATCATTAAATGGTGTTTTTTTTGGGTGCAAGTATGGGTCCACTTTGTACCAAAATAAACAGAAAGCACTCAATATAACATTCATCCAGAAAATACTGTATATTATTTATGTGTATCTTTGCCCCTTAGCTCAATGTAGCAGATCCAGTATTTACTAAAATTAATAAAAATCTTCCTTTCGGCAGTTTAAAATCTACCACTCAAATTTCAGCTCCCTAAGTATTTCTGGGTTATTTTCATCACCACAACAAAACATACATATCAATTTATAATTGCATTTTGAAATTTATCTTGTTCTATTCTTTTTTTCTTTTTTGCTGATGTACAGGGTAATTCAAAATTTCTTATACAAACTTTAAAGATAGGTTCCACTCAGTAAGACAAATAAAGTTCAAATAAAGATGGGTATGGAAACGAATAGTTTTCGCGAATAGTTTTCATTATTCAATGTACAATTGTTTTTTTTTTATCTTTGTTGGCACAGTATGATGCGATAAAACTTTCAAAATATTCATAAATTAAAACATATATACAGAATAGGGAAAGAGTGATTTAATAAATGGTGTTGTAATTAAAAAAAATTAATGAATAGTTTTTATTATTCAATGTATGGTTGGTCATTTCCAGTTCCAATTAATTATATTTTTTTTAACATCATTTATTAAATCATTCTTTCCATATTTTGTGTTTTAATTTATTTGAAATAAGTTTTATCACATAATACTGTGCCAACAAACCACACACATTGAATAATGAAAACTACGAAGGCGATTCAAATGAAAACGATAAAAGTATCTTTAAAAATTGGGGAATGTAAGCAGAGCGATGTGACACCACACGCATACAGTCCATACCTCTGTCGTCATTTTGACTCTGCAAACTGCCGCTGGATGGCGTTAGTGACACTTTGAAAATGGCGGCCCCTTAGTGCACAAAACAGCAACAGAATGGTGTAGTACGATGTTTGGTGTCAGAGGGTACCAAACCCAGGAAGTTCGGAGGTTCGAGGAAGACCATTCAGATCTGGATGATGCGCCAAGGCCAGGACAATCACTTCGCTACAAGAAAGTGGCTGCGAGATTGGTCTTGCCAGCTCGCACCAGACATTAAAGTGCAACGAGTGGATGCCTGTATGGAACTGATGCGGCAGTATAAGGCTGAGGGTGAAGGATTTTTAAAGCGAATAGTTACCGGCGACGAGTCTTGGGTTGCCATCACCAACCGGAGACAAAGAGGGCAAGAATGGAACGGCGCCACTCATCTACTCCCAAGCAGAAGAAATTCTGCTCACAGCTGTCGACAAGTAAGGTTATTCTTACCCTTTTCTGGGACCACCGTGGACCAACTGGAAAATTACTTGGATAAAGGGATGACCCTAACTGGGAACACGTGCAGGGCACTCCTGACTTATGGGCTGAAACCTGCAATCTGCACAAAACGCTATGGAATCCTTTCAACCAGTGTTCTCCTTCAACACAATAACGCCAGACCACACATGGTCCATCAAACAGTGTCAACCATTACATCCTTCTGCATACAAAGTCTTCTCCACCCCCTTATTCCCCTGCCTTGGCACCCTTCTCCACTTATCATACTTTTGGAGCTATGAAGCAGAAACTCGGTGGACTCAAATTTGCAAGTGATGAGGAGGTCAAAGAGGAGACTGGATGTGCACGTGCTTTTTTTTTTTTTTTTTTGACAGGGATACAAGCCTTGCTAAAAAAAGTGGGCCAAGTGCATTGAGAGGAATGGTGACTATGTTGAGAAGTATCGCAGTGTTCATTTTGGTACCTCTAATAAACAAGCTGTAATAAAATATTTATCGTTTTCATTTGAATCGCCCTCGTACATTTTTGCGAAAACTATTCGTTTTCGAACCCATGTTTATTTGTACTTTTTGTTTGTCTTTCTGACCATAACGTACCTTTAAAGTTTGTACAGGGAATTTTGAATCACCCTGTATATTAGAGTTATGGTATTACAACTTTTTTTTTTTTTTTTTTTTTTAAAGTTAAATAAAAGAAACAATAACAATAGTTACTTCATCCACTCTTCCTTTAGTGATGTAAAAAAGTAATCGAGTACTCGATCTGATAAATTGGGATCTTGAATAGCTTTCTCCATCTTCAAAAGAATAGCAGGACCTATAATGAATGCAAATAAATAATGTAAACCATTCACTTGCAAAGATGTAATTTTTAAAAATTGGTAAATCCTAATTATTTCTTCAAGTTGAAAACAATGTAAATCTATCACAAAACTAACTAGTCTAAATGGTTCACAACATTTAATCATTGTTAGGCATATACAAAAGCAATGAATGAATCGGGAGGGGGGATTAAGCATCTTTGTTAATAATCTGAATTAGAAAGAATTAGGAGATTTATCAATGCTTTCTTAATCAATTTTTTTTTTTTCCAATTACAATAGTTTCTTTATGGCTGTCTCCTGGATAGAAGCATTTACCTGCTACATTCATAATGAGAAATTAGAAAGGTCTATCATCTCTTAGCAGCCCAAAAAGAGATTTGTTCTATTAAATATGTAAAATCAATATTTTATATTGAGACTCTGCAAAAAAATTACTCATCCAAAACTTATCCAGAAGGAAAAGATGATGCGATCCATTTTATCTAAACTCTAGCAAAGCTTATCTCTCTAGATATTGTGGTAAGATTAATAACGTTATGACTTCACATTAAAAGAAATATGAGATGTAAAGTTAATCCTTGCATTTTACATCTGAAATCTTCATACTTTGCTCTGGATGCTTTACTACAAAAATACTGAATACATAAACTGATATGGACAAGATTTTCTGAAGCAGAAAGGACAGAGAGACTAAGAAGAGATCAATATAAATTAAAGATGATTCAGAGATTGTAAAAGATTGTGGGCAAATCACTATTGATGATAATTCTTGATAAATAGGCAATGACAGACAGATATTTATTAAAGGAAGCATCTTGTGAGAACCAACCACTGATTTGCTGAAAGGAGATTTAACAGCTGCTGCAGAACAATCTCCAGTAGATTCGTAAGTTCAGGAAGGAAAGAGACAGTGATGGTGGTAACAATAAATATTGTTACCCCAGATCTATAAAATTTTGTAGCCTCCAATGAAAAGATTAATTTGGAAAAGAACTGGCACCTTACATATGGAATAAAAAAGTGTAAAAAGGCATGCAAGACTTCTTGTGTGCTCAGTAAAGAATCAGTATTGTATTGGGAATCTTATATTTTTAACATCACACCAAATTTAAATGTAAAGACTATATTTAATATGAAAAAGCAAATTTTCGAAAAGATTACACGTCTTTTCTTTTTCAAGCCTAAAATAACAATAAGTTGAAGAACAATACTCCAAATTACATTAAAATCCTCGAGAAAATATTAACAATATTTGAAACCAATACCATTTACTTACAATCTTTGTTTTCTTTAACATAATATATGATACGGCTTAACAATTTAGTTCAGTGATTGTAACCTTATTATTACATTTTGGGCACATTTTTCCTACAAAACTTTTAGCTAATCTTATGAAATATTTCTTTATTTCAATACCTTCATTCCTATTCATATTTTTTTTTTTTGTGTTCTGGATACACATACTTTCTATTATCTTTCTTATCTTGGTGTCTCTTTCAATATATACAATTTTTATCTCGTTGTTAATACAATGATTTCTGACACAGTGTTCTGCCACTTCTGATTTTTACTACTTGGAATGGTACTGGACAGCTGAGAATAGTCCAGAAAATCTATTATGAAATTCCACAAATGGTTGAATGTGACTGGAAGATTTTTTAGATGGTGAGATGAAACAGTGCAACATAGTACTAAAGTTTCAAGAAATTCTTCAGAACTTATCAGTAAAAAAAAAAAAAAAGGGTTAGTGTAGAATCATAAATTTGCAAGAGTACAGAATCTAGTGCAAGAAGTTACTGGAAATAAAATTTGAGCCATATGGAAAGTGATTAATCATACAGAGTTAATCACAGAGTATGAAAATAAAAGGAATGCTGCTAATGAAAGAAACAGTCCTTAATGTTAAATCAGCAATGACAAGATTTCCAATACTGATTATAGAAATAAAGTAACAATCACCATTATAAAAAAATAAAGAAAATTTAACGTGCTGTGAGAATTGTTAACTAAGAAAAAAGAAAAAGAAATGAAAAACAGCACCTGAACAAAAGAGGAAATTGCCTTTTCAGAAAGATGCTGTTTTCTTCAGGTGCTGTTTTCATTTTCTTTTTTCTTAGTTAATCACCATTATGTTTCATCAATTGCCTCTAATGCAACGGGTTGGGTACAGCAATCAAACTGTTCAAAATACTGGGGAAAAAAATAAATTCCTCTTTGTCTGAGATATAGTCTATAAAGGTCCATAACTACCCTCCGACTTGAAGGCAAGATCAAGTGCTCAAATTGCAATGGCAACAGTAAAACATCAGGGGAAACCTAAGAATGGATGGAAGATATGAGGTTGGGAAACCATTCAAAGACAACTAATTTCATGTGGCATACTTATAGAGATTGAGATGTGAATGAAATATACTGGCATGAGAACTGATGAAAGAAATTCAAGAGCAGCCATAAGAAAGAGCTTTTACATGCTTGGAGAACAACAACTATTATCAGAGAGGAAGAAAAGGAGTTCTTGATATTCGTAATAAAAATATCACAGCAATAAAAGCTGGCAAAAGCCGTCATTCTGTAAGAAATAGATGAGAAGAATAAGAAGAGCATCTTGGCAAACTTGCTGTTGGATGCCAAGATGATGAACTATCAGCTTTTGAAAGAATATTCAGAAGCAATGAGGAGATAAATAGCATATGGAAGTGTGGTAAAAAAAATGTAGAACACAAACTGTCTGAAGGTAAACAAAATGTTAAAAGAGTCAGGCAAAGAACAATCAGTTGCAAACAGTTTATGAATATTCGAAATACCAATATAGATAAAAACTACTTTATGTAATGAACTGATTGTAGCAGGATACGAAAACGTTGATAAAGTATTGAAAGCATCCCAAGGCTTATATTTAAATTTATATTTATTAAGCATAAAAGATTCCTTCATTTTTTTATAATAACTTTTATAATTACTTTTATCTACTTTGAAGCAGCAACTCCATAATTGTTTTCCATGGAGAAACAATCTAAATTAGCAACTCTTTTAATTATACTTAAGGAATTTAAGGAAATTAAATACATTCTTTAGAAATGTAATCTTCACTTAAATTGTAATTGCACTATGTATCAAAAGGGTAATATAGTTACATTTTTCTGGAAGTACAGCTATACTCTCTAGGAGGACTTCGTAATCTTCTAAAAGTTGAGGGGCGTCTTTTTTTGGTTTCAGATCCATACAAATATAAAGATCTGAGGCCATTACATGAGGTGGGAGAATTAAATCTGCCGGCAAACCCAGGAAGTTACATTTATAAGAATCCTGATATTCCTCAGAATAAAATATTGGGGAGAAACATCCCCTAGGTAACAAGACCTGTAAAAAAAAAAATAACTAGGTAATTAAAATTACTAATTCATATAATTTACGTAACAAATTACAAAACAAGACAGGACAGGACCAATATAGCACAAATAAAGCTACTCTTTCATATTGGTAACAAGCTTTCTGAGAAATAATACCTTTTTACTGTCATTTCCTTATTGACTCTAAAGGGCTAAATGCACTTCTCAGTCTTCTGTTATGTTTCCGTAACGCAATTGTTTAAGTGACGTAGTTACATATTCAGGGTCACCAGAAGTCTCATAAGACGGAATGGAGATCTTCAAATCGACGAATGTAGCTGTTATATTTATATAACATATGTTTGTTGATTTGAAGATATCCGTTACATCTTATGAGACTCAATTCTGGTGACTTTGAATATGTAACTATGTCACTTAAGCAATTATGTTACAGAAACATAATGGAAGATGGAGAAGTGTGTTTAGCCCTTAAGGTTCATGCTTAAGTTATGGTGTATAATAATTTAATAGTAATTTGCTTCAACACTGATTAATAACAAGTTTCTTACACAACTGCTACTAATAAATTGGTAGGAATATCGTTGAAAAAGATAGTATAAGCATACCTCGCATAAAGGTGTTCTGTGAATACAGTGCTTTTCGATTGCCTTCATGTTTATTATTTTCGGTGCTTGCCTTGGTTTTAAGATGGTTTTTGGTGGTGATATACATTGCCATTGGTGATACATATTGTCTGACTTGGATCTTAAGTTGATAGGCACCATTTTGTTACCTACACTCAAGTCTCTTTACAGCATTTGTGCACTTCCTGCCTCTGTGACGTATTATATGAATTTTCAAAATTTCAAAACTGCAAACTTCTTATAAACTAAATTCTAAGAAATACTGGGATTTAGTATTTAAAGTAAACTTATATAATCGTTCAGGCACGCCTTGTGATCAAAGTGAGAGCCTGTCATGAGACAGATACATCTGAACCTGGATTCAAATCCTGGCATGGGGCATGGATGTTCCTTTCTTCTTCAATGCACGTTTCTCTTCATAGGAGCAAAGTCTGACTGTCACCTTACAGGTGCATCCTGGATAGTTTTTCAAAACAACAGTAGCATTATTTACCCCATCATAGAGTAAGACTAATGAGCCAAAAAGTGATCTGGGGATAACTCACAACAACAAAAATATATAAAATCATGATTGTAACTTTTTCTTTTTAATTTAGCTTAAAAGTCAGTGACTGACTACACGAGAATGAGGCATGTAATCACAAGAAAGATTCTGCTCTTCTAGACAAAAAAAGGTGAATTACTACATGGAGAGTTGCTAAGTATGAAAGATTTTAATTTTTTGTCTTGGGTTCCAGGTAAAAGTATTAGAAAAATAGCTCAGTTAATCTTTAAATGTGTGCATTTTATGCTTATTTTTCTTGTAATATATGAACTATGTGCATTAAAGTTTTCTATTATTTATGTTTGCTTTACAAATTAATTCTTTATAAGCTAAGTGTTCTTGAAATACATTTTTTTTTTTTTTTTTTAATTATCTTTCTTTTAAATGTTAAACCTCCTTGAAAAGATATATGGTTAATCTTTGTTTTATTTATTGTTAGTGGTCGAAAACCAATAACTTAAAACGAGGTAAAACTTTTATCCATGCTTATAACTTTAGAGTTGTGGCAAGCCGTTGAAATAATAGAATAAAAGGAGAGGCATTTAAAATTTAAACAAGAAACATTTTATAACTTTCAATCTAGTTACACTTATACATTCAAGCTTATGATCTTGTTTATCAAGAGTTCAATAATGTTCATTTCTTAAATACTTTGTCCTCTTAGATAATGGACAGATGTCTTCACTAAGTTTAACTTCACACCCAGTGAATAAACTTTACATTGCTTCAAGCATACATCTAGCTAAGCAAAATCTATACAGTTCCTAGAATTCAAATAATGTCTTACACTTGTATGATCTAGCACTTAGGTTTATCACGATAGTTAAGACAGTTACTTATTCTTTGCAATTGTTCTTAACAATTAATTCACTATTCTCATAGTATAGTCTTTCACAAATAATTTTTCATCTTATGTGAGTTAATACTGAAAGTTCATAAATATATTAATTTTAAACTCTTCTAATATATTTATCCATTTCTTTAATTAAGCATCCCTTGCTAAATTCTTGTCTCGCTCTGAAGTTCTCTAAATTTCCAAACCTTGCATCAAAGTTTAAGTTCTGTATTCTTCTTTGTAGTACTAATATATGTAGATGTGCCTCGAATCCAAATATTTCTTCATTTGTGTTGATGAGATTTGTTTGTGTCCAATTCCCTAACGTTTCCTTGTTCTATGCAAATTGGAACATACTCACAAATTCGATGACCGCTGATAATTTATCAACTCCTTGATAAATTCTATCTGCGTTGAGGCTTTCCGAAGTTCCGATATCGTATCGCTTACCATTCGGATCACTTCTGCTTACTAATGTGTCGATCGATTGCATTAGCTAACCCTAATCAATATCTTGACCACAATGGCCATTAATTATTTTTCAAGGTCTACAAATTAGTCTTTACAGTTAATTCAAACTTTGCCTTTAGCATTCCTTTAACTTTATAGCACACAATTGACAAGTTACTTTAGTTATATCCATTATATTTAATGATGTCAATAGCCTGACCGCTAATACAGACATCAATGCAGGACGCCATTTTCTTTCATTTGTTCTGTTGCTTCTTTTGTTACCTTGGCAACCTATATTTTTGTAACTGCGGTACTACAGTTCCGGTTTAATTTACTATCGACATCACTTCTTAAAGCTCTAGTCAATATTTAAATTTTACTTTTAAGTAATAAACAATTTCAAAGCCTGTTACCGAAATTTCATTTTAATTTTAAACTTTCTAAAAAAATTTAAAATTTCCAACAGTTCTGCTAATGGGGATTAATTTATTGCTTTTTTTATTCTTGATTTGTTTTTTTTTTTATGTTTTTTAACTCTAGGGTCATTGTTTTGTTTATTTTTGTCCTTCAGTTATGTTTCTTTTGATTCCACTGAGCTATTAGTGCTGGGTTAATCAACTGACCATCGTTTTAGAATGACCATCTAGGAAGCTAGTTTGTCTTGGCACCAGGTACGAAATTTCCAAAAAAAGTTCTATGAATCTGTAAATGTGTGCGATTTTATGCTTAATTTTCTTGTTATAGATTTGAATTTTCTTTACATTGCTTGTATCTCTCAGAGAACTTTGCTGGAAGTGAAGAAGGTGAACCAGGCCATTAACTGATAAATATACCAAAAATGCGTTTTCTGTGAAGTGTAGCATATCACATTAGAGTATTTTCTATAACAAAAAAAATAATAGAGAAGTAGATAGGATGATGGGTTAAAAGAAACTTTTTTATGCCTTCTAAACTTTCTAAAACTTCAGCAAATTTTCTTATTTAGAACAGGAAAGATAGTATCCTCCCTGTAATATTTAAAATACCTAAACTGTTGATAGATTTTATTGCAATATAATTATTGCCCTTCTAGTTCATAGCTTACCTGTAAGGCTTTGATAATGGATGCAATAAGATTTTTGTTATCCCCACGTACTATGATTTGGTTTCCAATTAGAACATGATAGGCTAACATATGGAAATCATCAGGACGAAGGAACTGAAATTATGGAAAAATAATTACATTAAAAATGGAGAAATTTAGAAAATTTCCTTTCTATGATTATATTTTTACAATCAAAGTTTTCTAAACTCTATAATCAGCAGAATTAGTTTCGTATTGTTGTCACAAAGTCACAGTCTATAGGTTAGAGCAGTGTTTCCCAACCTTTTTTGTGCTATGCCCCACCTAAAGTATCTAAAGTATGCCCCACCAAAAAAAAAACGACTTTTCAACTTTTCCAACCCAAAATAAAACGACTTTTCAACTTTTCCAACCAAAAAAAAAAGAATTTCCCATTTTCCAATTGCCCCCCTGTGGAGCGTGTGCCCCACGTTGGGAAACAGGGGGTTAGAGGTAGCAAGGGAACATACTCAATGCAACCAGTCCTGACTTATTTGTTTATTTTATGTGTCTTGTAGTTTATGCTTTGAAGTTGGGCAACCAACCAACCAATCCAACCTGCAGCTAAGCACCCTTATGCACTCGGCTACCAGGCCCATGGAAAAGATCAATACTCATCCATTATTCGATGTCCCAAATTGAAATTCTTATATTAAGAGAGCACATAAGGGCAATAGAATCACAAAAACATTTTGAAGGTTGGAAAGGAAATGGCTTCAAATGACACTGAAGTGATGCTCATGTTGGTGTCTGGATAATCGAAAAGTACTAAGAGATCTAATGTCTGTTTTTAAATAATTTGAATTTCAAATAAAGAGTAATTTATTGTACTTTAAATATATGTCAGCAGAGAATTATATATACAGGGTGTACCTGAAATGTGCTGCCAAACTTAAAGGTTGTATTCAATCATGCAAAACAACGAATAAATGTCAACTAAATAAGGGTCTGGAAATGCTTTATTTCCAAGATATGAACGATGCAACAATACAGAGGTCATATCGTAGAGTCATTAAAATTGCTCCTCAGTAATCATGACATGGCCTGCTTGTTCCCCTGATTTAAACCCTCTGGAATTTTTCGTATGGGGTTATCTTAAAGCATCAGTGTCCACCACACAGGTTCCTGACACCCACGCACTGCATGATCGCCTAGTGGATGGGTGCAACACAATTCGACGTGTACCTGGCATCTTCGACCGTATTCGGCAGTTGATGGTAAGACATTGTGTTGCGTGCATTGCGGTCGGTGGAGGACTTTCTGTGAAACTGAGCGACTGTACGGTCAACACCCACCTCTGTATTATTGCACCGTTCATATCTTGGAAATATAGCATTTCCAGACCCATGTTTATAGGACATTTATTCGTTGTTTTGCATGATTGAATACAACCTTTAAGTTTGGCAGCACATTTCAGGTACACCATGTATATACTATATTTTAGGTAAGTGTTGTTTTACTATCCTTGGAAAAATCATTTCTCAATCAATTTGTTAATTTTTAATAGTTGTACTGTGTGTGGTAAAATGAGTTGAAAACTTTATTTTTTTTTTTTTCCTACGAATTATCCTCCAACTGAAGATAAAGGGGTCCTTTAGAATCTTTAGGTTAATGGAAATAACTCCCATTACTGATTAATTAAAGATGAAAGTATTCCATCTCACTGCTTTATCATGATGGACACAGAGATATTGCATTTCATTTAAAATGATAAAAAGAAATAAAAAAGAAAGTGAAAATCTGACTAAGCACAAAAGTAAAGATAAATTATTCTCTGAGCCATTAGAAATGGGACTATCAGAAATAGTTTAAAAAAAAAAACAGACTCTCAATAAATAGTCCTCCTTTTTTTTTTTCTTTTTATTATTTATTCAGAAATATTTTTTTTTCTTTCAAGCTCAAAATACAGGAACAATATAAGAATGATAATGTGTTGGAGATTTTGTTATTGAATTTTGTTTTACTGTTTATTTAGCAATTCAGGAATTATTGTTATTACTATCAATATTTGTTTCTTCATATTTATTGATTCCTATGATGTTTTGCAAAGTAATTTATCTTTCTTATACAAACTCATTTCATAAAATTCAACTATTCTTCTCTTTTCCTTTCTCAAGGGTAAATTTTACACATTCATTTAAGGTTTAAAGTTTATTAAAAAAAAAAAAAAAAACTTTATTTAGTTTTGAACAGTGTGACAAAAAATTTTAAAATGGTTTCCATTCCACTTGCTATAATATCTGCACAACAAAGGTAATAGAAATCATTTAAGAAAATTATGAACAGATTTACCTGGCAATATCATAACATCATTTATTAACAGCACTCATAGAAATGATAATAAAAAAGAATAATAACGACGCAGTTCGTTCATAAACCAACTCAAAACAAGACATATTAACCCTCACCACTCATACAAATATTCGCCAAAGTATGATAAACCACAATACTTCAAATGCCATCAAATAGCAGAAGGCTGTACAATGGCAGACGAACGACTGCACAATATCAATGACTAATCAGAAGTATCGTGATACTGACAAGTAAATCATAACCAAACATCACTCACAATACAATCAAAATCTATATTATTCATATTATCATGAATTTAGAAATGCCACATAAAATTGTGGAGCCCATCATAAAACATCTGTTCCTTCGTAATTCAAATAAGTTGAGTTGAAGTCAAGTTGAACCAAGTCAACAAATCTTTCAAATGGCTTTTAATCTTAAAATTGATGTGATGAAATATTTTTGTTTATGCTGAAACATTGTTTTAACAGTATTAAATACTAACTCTATTGAAATATAAACAATATAAGCTTTGACAGCTAGAGTGAAAGTGAAGGTTGATTTATAGGAGAAACTATTTAAAAACTATACCTGATATAGCTGCCTAATATTTTCAACAAGTGGACCCTTTTCTGGTACTGGAGTTTCCTTAGGTGAGTTATTTACATCATCAGTTTCTAACTGCCTAGAATATTCCTTTGGAACTTTCTTTGTGACGACTAGCATAAACCCTTCTTCAGTTTCTAAATATTAAAAAACAAAATAGCACATTATTAGGTGAATAAATGTATATTAAAATATATTGATGATGACAGTTCCTTCTGAAGCTCTGCCAAGTCATCAATTTGTTTCGTTAACTCTTCATTAAATAAATACTTTTTTAATGTTGAAAACATAACAACTATCATAAAGAAAAAAACATTGCAATGATAAAATGACATGGGAATTATTTTGCATGACAAAATCAGTTTTTTATGCTGGAAATCCTATAGAAAATGCTGTGCAAGCAGCTTTTTGTGAAGTTCTTTACAAAAATTGGTCATGTTTGCATTTCAACATTATCCTTTGGCTGATGCCTATCTTCCATCATACGAGGCGATAATTCAAATCTCGAGTCACAGAAAAGAGGAAAATAAACAAAGGTAAGAGAAGGATTTGTCTGAAATAGATTCCATAATATCATCAAAACATCAATAGCAGTTATGATTCTATGATTGATAATATGTCATAGCACTAAGGCTACCTTCAGAAACATTGAAGTAAATATGCATTTGAAATCATGAATTGTGTAAATTATCAATATTCAAGCCAAGATAAGACTGGAATTCATCCAAAACCTTACTCACGTATGCCATTAGGAAGAATAATTTATCAAAGGTTTGAAAAAAATAGTAAATTCATTTGACTGTCCAATTACAATAATAAATTTGCTATTGGATTGTTTCATAATTCTTGGCCGATTCCAACAAGAGTAACTTACAGAGCCAGTTAAAAAGAACACGTCGTACTAGGAACAACCAAATGCCCCTACAAAGTGAATGGGTTCAGTCCATGTGTTAAAAAAGTTATTTTAGTCAGATCAAATCAGTTTGTGATGTGATGGAGAACGTGAAGTGAGATTAGTGATTTTGCAAGAATTCAAACTTGGATGTAATGTGTCCGAAATGGTTGCCAATGTCAATAAAACATGGGATGTCGGCATGACAAGTGACAGAACTGTCCATAGACTGTTTTCAAAGTTCCGCACTGGTGATGTTGACATCGACCATCAGCCAGGAGCCGGTCGTCCAGATGTGGGGACTTGGTACAGTTAAGACAAAGTGGAAGAAAAAACAACGTCCACCTTATGTGATCTTAGTGCCGCACTTTCAGTATCACCAGCGACAGTTTCCATACATCTGACAGCTGTGGACAAGGTTAAAAAACTGGATACCATATATTGAAACTAAGTCTCTGCTATGAAATATATCAATTTTAATAAAATATAATTAGTGCCTATATTATGCTAACTGTAAAGAATTTTTCTGTAAGTCATCCGCAAGAATTACATAAGACAAGAGGAACAAGTGGAGGAAATGTAGTTAGTATGATCAATACACACTTTTATTTTCTATTTCTTTTAACATTCTTTGAGTTTTAAAATCTGAATGCCAATAATTAATGATCTATCAACATCACAAAAATTCTACGACAAGTCATCCACTAACAGATGAGTTACTGCATTTTAATACGACAAAGAAATATTTTCAGCCAATCTCCATCAACTTTAGTAATGTTTATAATGTTTTGGTGACAAGTTTCCTGGACAATGAAGTGGCCTATATGAGGCTTATACTCTTGAACCTGGGTTCAAATCCTAAAGTGGGCTTAAGCGTATGTTTCCTATGCCCTTCACTTCTCTTCCTTTCAAGAACTTGATTTGAATTTCATACATAGTTCCTGGTACAGCTTTGCCTCTGTCACTCTTATACCATTAAAAAAAAATTGCACTTTGAGATATGTATGCGATCAAAGAAACAAATAAACAAAGTTTTATTGAAGTAACTTCTGAAATGATCAATTAAAATACTCAATTCAAATGATATTATTCTTACCTTCTTGTTTCTCCAAATCTATCACAGTGTCTTCTGTTGGGGGACCCTCTAGTAGTTTTTCTGTTAATCTATTGCCACCAGCCTTCAAAATCCAAGTAAACCAAAGATGTAGACTGGCAAAAATATCTTTGTCACTGGTCAACTCTTTTAAAGACCTCATTGGCCTCATTCCCCCTCTCTGTCTCCTAAAGTTTCCAGGTGTCATGCTAGTTACATTGTTCAGACGCAAAGCTCTCTGCGGACATTTTGCTTGTTCTACTTCGTAAACCTAAAAAAGGCATCATGTCAAAACTTACACTTCAATTTAAAAATTAATAAACTTATAAGAAAATAAATTACCAAGAATTACAATAATTAAAAACAAAAAGGATGATTTTGATCCAAAAGAACATTCTGCACTTGGTTTCACATTATTACTTATTTACAATTTTATTATTATTTTAAATTATTCTCTTATGTGTTATCTGACATATCAGTAAGAATTTTAAATCCGATTTAAATACAGAAATACACTGTACCCTCCCGTCCCTCCCCAGTCTAGCAGTGTGCTCACCATGTCTCGGAATGAACAACACGAAAACAACTTATCCGAAAAACTAACAACGGAAGTTGTTAGATTTGCACCCACCTTAATATAATTAATATACATCTCGCGAAGAAGGCCTGAGACACAGGACCGAAATATCGATCAAACCTCGCCCAGGAGTGGGAAAATCCCTCAGAAAAGGATCTAAACAGTATCTTATCCCACTCCTCCTTCAGAACCAAGCTACAGAATTTAAATTTAAATTTGAAATTCTATACTTAATTTGTAAATTAATCTTTAATAATGATGCAAACTTAAAACTGTGCTTTTAATTTTGGCATCTAAGTTAGTTTGTTGCTTTATTTCAAATTCCTGAACTTATTTTTTAATTACTGAAATATAAAACGTGATTACTATATATTATATGGTATTATTATAGTATTATACTATTGTAGTGTATGTGATTGTGATTACTATATATATATGTATTACTTGTTAAACTTTTTAAACGTTAATCATAGATTTTTATTAATGTATAACTTCCAAAAATTTAACAAACTTGTATACTTAGTTAACTGTTTGTCAATTTCCCTTATTCAAAAAAAAAA
>JAFIDM010000004.1:51968791-51979779 GCA_023159025.1 Thereuonema tuberculata
AAAAAAAAAAAAAAAAAAAAAAAAAAAAAATTAATCCTAAGTTACTAATTAATATACTGTATAATCGGCAATTTTAGTCTTTTTACTTTTCTTAGAAATGCATAATTTGTAACTAATAACTCAAATATATCAATATGAATGTACTCAACGGTAGCACCTGTTGATAGGAAGCTCTACAAATGCTTCCTAACAGGACTATGATAAAATGTAACGGAAATAAAATGAATGAATGAATGAATTTACACAAAATGAAATTATTTGCTTGTACTTATTACTGAATCAACGTTTATATTAAAAACCATTCATTACCTTGAAAGCTTTTTCTTGTAGTTCACTTATAACGGTCTGAATGTGTTTGAATAGGAACGGCCACGAATTCAAGAGAAAGATCTTGTCCATCATGACAACTATTATACTATACCATCTCTGAAACCCTCTTGCTTCACTATCTTTTAAGAAAAAAGTGTGGCTAAAAACATGTCCTCGGTGCTCATCACCAAAGAATATAGGTCCTTCTCTGCCAGGACAAACCTAGAATAAAGAAACAAAAGGTCAGGATATCGTAGTTTTCACCAAATGCATATTGGTCAAATAAAATAAATATTAACAATCAGTCTATTTTTATGTGCACTGGTCATATTCACTGCCAATTACGAAGCCCATGCATGGTTAATTTATAAAACATAATTTAATTCCCAAATAAAAATACATTTACTACTAGTTTCGACCCCTAGAGGAGTCATTCTCAAGCGGTCTTGAGAATGACTCCTCTCAAGGTTGAAACTAGAAACTAATGTATTTTTAGTTGTGAATTAAATTATGTTTAAAACTTAACCAGGTGCATGGGCTTAGTAATTGACAGTGAAAATAAATATTAATAGTTACTTAAAGATGTTTATCAGATATCTCACAACCACAATTTACTAATTCTGTCATCAGCAGTCTGGTATTAAAAGCAACGTATCCTCATCTGACCTGACACTTGTTTAAATAAATATTTACTGTCTAATACATTTTACATGTCTGCGTATGAAAGACGACCACCGTCTCTGTTTCTTTAGCAAGAAAGAAAAAGCTAGAAGTGACTTTTAAAGTAATACAAGGAGTTGAGAATAGTCGCTCTTTATGGCTATGTCATTCATTCTCACGGGAATCATAATTAAGGCAATGATCTTTTTAAAGTCTTTGTCATATTAAAGTCTTGTAATATCTAAACAAAAGATTTTCATCTGGTGAGTGAGTCTGGCTGACGAGTCCACAAAAAGGACAAAATGGCGGTTCAGACTCTCACCAATGAAAGCTCAGATGTATTTCATTTCTGAGTTATTTTTTTATGCTTTTATATTGTAATATCTTTAGCAAGTTTGATAACTTGATATAAATATTCAACATTTAACATAGATTTTGACATTAAGTCGTAAATGAAAACAAGGCTTTACAATCCCAGTCTTCTCAATAAGGTACTATAGACATGTTATTCAACATATGCCTGAACTCTGCTACAAGCTTCAGTAATGGTATCATTAATTTTCATGCTTCAATCTTTTATTCACTATTGTATTAAGAATTAATTATTCATACATTCTTCAAAAAAGAGCATTGAATACACCAAAATCCATACGAATAACTTCCAGTTTGTTGCCTTTTAATATGCCTGTATATGGACTTATTTATGCTGAAGATGAGCACATTATCAAATTCTTTTGGCTTTGTTAATCTGGATTTTTTTTATTATAATAGGATGCAATACTGGAATCCAAGATGAAGTTAAAAGAAAATGAAAGAAAAGAAGTGGAGAAACTAAAAATAGGTTGAAGTCTATATAATTAACATAAAATTAAATAACTTATGTCAAAATAAAATAATATTATTTTATAAGCCCCTTCCTCCCTTTGGTTTCTTTTTTTTTTTTGGGGGGGGGGGGGAATAAATGCAGCTCAACCTGCTCTTACTTCATCCACTTTTCTTATTTTTATTTATTGGATTACAATTTTAATAGCTAGGTTCTTCATCTAGTGATTAGTAGCTTTAATTCCTTTATCCTACATTACAGTAAATAAGAAATTAAGCTATAAAAGTAACTTATGAATTAATAACCATTAATCTTAATATACAAAAATGAATGTTTCTTTGTTTGTTTGTCCTGTATGTGTTCCTATATCATTCATCAGATTGCGATGAAACTTTGGTGAGTTGTTGTGCGCACGCCCGCGAAGGTTTCTGAATTAGTGGACAGCTGTATGTGGCCTGCTCATGCATCGGAAAACCATTGATTTATTCATGTATGTACCAGACGGAAAAACAAAAAATATTGTATATCCAATAAACAGAATTAAAACACAAACACTTTCTTTCTTTGAGTGGCATTGCAACGCATGCCGGGTACAGCTAGTTAATTCCTAATAAAAACGAATTTATCCAAAACCAATGAAATTATGAAAAAAATAAATTCCTAATAAATACTCACTTCACAACTTAAACTGCGAACACAAGCTTGGCGAACCATACTAAATATCTCTGGATGATGGGGATATTGGCTACTTAGATAACTCACTTTGGCCTCATGATCATTACAAATGAATTCTGACTGAAATGGCTCCAGTGACCGACATGCCTAGAAAACAAAAGTTTCAACATGAATAACAAAATAGGAAATCTTTCATTTATCAAATACAGAATAATCAATTTTGAAATATTCACACAATTTTGCATTTACATTTCTAAATTACAATATTATGAAAAAATTTTGTCGTTAAGTAAAACTTCAAAAAAAATAAAAAATAAATCGTTTCTGTGCTATATATATAAATAAATAAAGCACTAAACTTTTCATTAAAAATTAAAATAATTAATACAGACACTTAAAAGATGGTTTCAGATGTTACCCTTCTAATTTAATGATTACATTAACCATTGTTTTATGAATTCATAAGAGTCTTGTGATAAATTAAGTCACATTGTTGAAAATGAAATATAAGATTCTCTTCAAAATTCCCAATAGAAAGTAATAGATAGTACTACTGCTGATGATGTTTTGTTTTGTTCTGCAGTTTTTATTGTATTGTACAGTGTGGCTGGGAAGTTCCCGTACCCCTTAATGGGGTAGTGATATTTTAAGAAAATATTTACACATTAAGTGTCCAATGAGTCTGTGAGTTCGCCATCATGCTGTACACACAAGTTCATATGCCACCATGGCCTACTTGACATTTTTTGAAGCATGTTCGGTGTGAAGGTTCAAAATGCGTCCTCAACTGCATTGCGCAATTCTTCATTTGTACCATAACAATGTTCAGTCACGTAGGCCTTGATGATTCCCCACAATGAGTTGTCAGTTGTCGTGAGCTCAGGACTTCGTGGAGGCCATTTCAATGGAGCTGGCGATGCTGGAGTACCGCGAGCAATCCAGCATCCAGGAAAATGTTCATGAAGAAACTTGCGCACAGTAAAAGTGAAGCAAGCAGGTGCCTTGTCCTGCTGTAGCCATAACCGTTCCAACACGAACACCTGCATTCTAACATCAACAATTGAAATAATATTCAATACTAACTATTTACATTTATTACTACATACTAGGAGGAATGGGAACTTCCAGACCACACTGTAAACTGAATTTAAATGTTGTGTCCTTAACTCATGCTAACCTTTCTTCACAATCTACAATATGAAAGATCCCTTCTAATCATTATTAATAAAGTAATCCTAATCAAAGCCAATATTTGAACTTCATAGTTTTTTAATTAAACTTTAACATATCTATAATTATCTTTATTATTATTTTTTAATTATGAGATTAACACTAAGCAATAAGACTACAGTCCTCACGCTGATAGATGAAACTCCCAAAATGCAAAGCAGATTATAGATTGTCCTTTCCTGGCTGTTTGCTAACATTGAAATAGAAGAGGTCGCTTCTCTTCTATTTCAATGTTAGCGAACGGCCAGGAAAGGACAATCTATAATCTACTTTGCATTCTGGGAGTTTCATCTTTCAGCGTGAGGACTGTAAATTGAGTTAGATTTTTCAGAATATTTAAAAAAAAATAAGAGGGGTAATTTTACTTTTCTTTAATCGTATGAATTTCGATGGCTATTAATTCTCATCATATCTCAAAAGATTATTACAGGTTCATTTATTGTTGGTTTTATTTTTTTCTTTCAATTTTTTACCCCCCCCCCCCTCCCTCCACCATTAAGTCAATTCTTTGCTTTTCCCCATCTCAAGGAATAACAAAATAGAGAAAGAAAAAAATCCAACCACTGTTAGATATCAAATGCCGCTCCTTCAGTTCATAGACAAAAGCTATTTACATATTATAGGTTCTTATAAATTAAAAAAAAAAATGAAATTTATAGTAAAGTAGAATTATGGCCACTTTTAGGAAGTACAAGAGGAGTCACTGCCCAGGGCCCTGTTCAAAATTATAAACATTGCAACAAAAAGAAAAACTGGTGAAAAATACATTATTTTATCTCGGCATTTTAATAAAAGTAAAATAATTTAAAGCAACAAAATTACAAAAAGAGGCAGTTTAGAAATAACGATTCACATCATACTATCCTAAAGTTAAATTTGACTGATAAAGTTTTCTCTTTCTTTCACTCAGTCTTATTTTGTTAGTTGATTTGCTTCATTCATTGATTAAAAAGAAAGAAATAACATAAAAATCTGTTTGGCTGAACTGTTCAATCTAAAACATTATTTATTTTTGTAATACACCTAAATACGTCAAATATTCAGAAGGAATAAAGTTTTAGAATATGTAATTTCTATCCTAAGACGTTTAAAATCGTAATATGCTGTTGAAAATATAACAGATCTTACTACTATCTTATATGTACTGTTGGTGGCATTCCCAATGTCACATTGCGAAGTAGTGCTTTCCTTAAACCAGTCGAAGAGTGGAGAAGTAATGTAACATTGGGAATGCCACCCACAGTTTGTTCTTATCAGCGAATTTCTTTACTTACTTCACAAGTGTCTGAAACTTTATTTGAATCAAGATTTAATGATGACGGTCCTGAGGATTTCCAATAATACTGTGGCTTTCCATAATAGCGCTTTTCCTGCGTAGTTTTTGTTTCCTTCAGTACCTTCTGTGGATCGTCAGATTCATGGAATGCTTGGGTACAAAATAATACACTTGGTCCATGCAATTCACAGAAATGACATAACGCAATAATGGCATTCATCGCATTCAACCAATTATCTAGGTAACTGGGGAAAAAATAAGAAGTGGTAAGAATCCAAGTCAATATTTATTTATATATTTATCTTTTTATTTATTTATTTATTTTTATTTGCTTATTTTTTTTTTTTAAGTTTTTTAAATAAATCACGATACTTTTCACTTAATAATAACTTAAAATATAATAAGCAATACGCAATAAACGGGACTAGCTTTTTAATTCATGCAAATAACACTCTTTTCTTTCTTAATATAAGTTCTCAATAAAAATTGGACAAATATACATTGGGAAGGTGGAATAAGTAATAGTGCTTTGCTTACATCAGTTATCAAAAACTTCGCATTTTATTTTCTACTTAACATTTACATTAAATAAGAAACTGATGGAATAGTGTGGGGCATAAAAGTGCATAAATAAAATAATATAAGATTAACAGTACAACAGTTACCAAGACTTTAAGTTATCTTCATGTTTCGAGTGAAAGTAAACTTCATGTCTTCGTCCATGATAAAAGTTATAGCGGAAACGGAAATGGTCTTCAACATTGCGTCTCAATCACTAGAGAGCGCTATGCTCTTTAGGAAGTAATTACTAGTATAAGAAAAATGGCCGAACAGTTTGGCAAATAATTAGATGAATATTTAAGAAATCTGTCGCATAGAGTGTCAAAATTGGAATCTATTGATTATATATATCAAACACTCTAGCAAAAACCGGGCTTTGAGTAGACTCGCGCACTGTTAAAATCACTTCCGAAAATTTCCATAATATATACAGGGTGATTCACGAAGATACGCAGAAACTTCGGGAGCTCATTCTACATGTAAAAGTAAAGAAAAAAAGTTATATAAACATAGGTCCGGAAATGCTTCGGTATCAAGTTACGGCTAGCGAAAGATTTCGCCCGTAATGTAGTACAATAATACGTACATGGACTACACCTCAGTTGTTAGCTCTCACAATAAATCAAAACAATGCCATTCACATTATTGTTGAACAGCTGCTATTGTGTTGCCAACTTTTTTGTAGGTTCCACGTGGGATAAGCTTCAAACCACTGGGAGATACAGTTCTGCGACATGTTTCATTCGATTTTTCAGGTCAACAACCATAAGAAACCATTGATTTCGCCCCTTAATTTACCTTCCCAGACTTCCAGCAAGTCTTCATTTCATCCGGGGTACTACGGAATCTTTTACATGTAGAATGAGCTCCCGAAGTTTCTGCATATCTTCGTGAATCACCCTGTATATACACAAGATTGCAGATATTTAAAAGTGATAATGCTTTGACGCTGTAGGATTATTAGAAATTACAAATTATTTTGTTTCGGTTTCAGAACTAATGGCGCTTTTGTTTTAGGATTTCTTATGGCTTTTTCCAAGTTTTTAAAAATAAATAATTCTTTTAAAAATTTACAGTTTTATGTGCTCAAATTATGATTGGGCATTTCTACGTGGTTATGCAAAATTTCATATTTCTTGCTACTGTAGATTTTGAATAAAATGGTTCACAAAATGTGATATAGTTGTGATCGGAGAGACTCGCTTCGCTCGTCTAATTATAATGATATAGTATAATTATTTAGGTATAAAGCTATAATTCGACAATAAAGCTAAATATATAAATTATTAGTGCAATTTGTACGCGAATATTAATAGTAAAAATTAATTTTTTGGGTCATAAACCATCTCTATCGGATTTTGGATATGCATTTGGCCGGTTCATCAATCAGTCTGTCTATTATACAGTATATACACATCAAAGACATATATATAAAGACGGCAAACTCCCATAGATTCAATGTAAAATAGTTTAAAAATATTATTATATGTCTTTGATACACATCATCATCATCAATCTGCTACAAAAGAAACATGATTGTTTTCTCTGCATGGCGGATTAGGTTCAACCATGATCAGCATTTGACCACTCTATGCTTGTTATAGAGTTATAACGGAAGCGGAAATGATTTTTATCATAGACTTTCTAACAGCTGCCATAACGATTTCAAAACATCAATAACAATATAGAAATGGCGGAATTGTGTGGCAAAGTGTCGTACTTCTTCCTGCGCAGCTGATAATAATACGGTATTAATATATTACTTTTATGTGGGCCACGCGAAACTGCGCCAACATGGCTTCTCACAGTGTGGTTTCTTCGTTGCATTAAAGTGGGAAGTTTAGTTAAGTAGAACATCTATGAACTTCGGAGGACTTTTTGAAAAGTTGGACGGGAATGGCCGATGAAGGAATTCCCTAAAAGTCCACGAAAATAGTTGGGAAGGGAGTTTTCTTTTGTTTAATCGCCAATCCTTTGATACAGGTAGAGGTCCAGATTTATTGGGTCTTTTGGATTTAGGTTATTACTTCGTTAAAAACTGGACCAACTGTTTGGAACTTGTCAGTAGTGTTAATATATCGTCCTTGGAATTTGTTTCCTTTTCCAAACAATTCCCTAAAAAATTCAAATGTCAATTCCAAAATCCCGCAGACATTTCACTGAATTTATTTTATTCATTCATCATTTTTGCTTCATAAATTGGCTGATTATTTAGTTTTTCATTGAATTACATTTTTTAAAGTTTTAACAAAATATATACACCTAATCCCCAAAAAAGGGATTCCGTTTCAAGTGTGAAAATAATCAAAATAATGAAAAAATAATTCGATACAATTGGTTAAAAATCTTTTAAATCAATAAATTGAAGAATAATTTTGGTTTAAGATTGGAAAACAATATAAAATATAAATTATTCAGTCAAATTAATTGGGAAAAATATAATTCTAAAACACTAAGTATTAAAAAGGGTAAAACTTCATTAATCGCTGACGTAATTGATGAGAATATTACTCTAAATTTTTAACTACTGTAATTTTATATAAAATAATATATGTATTTTATTCTTTTTCAAAAGAATTACTCGAAAATCGTGTAGTTTGAAACCATGTAATTCGGGGGAAGGTATCCGTGTTCTTCGAGTACCGTGTTCTTCGGGGGTTACATGTACAAATTTTGTAAATGTATTGACTTGCATATCGAGCCAGAAAATAAATAAAATTAAACGAATTTCGATTGAAATATATTGCCTTTTTTTATGATTTGGTCTTATTTCGACCAATTAATAGCATATAATGCCATTTCTTTTGTAATTTGGTCCTTTCAAACCAAATTTTGTGAAAATTATTATATGGCAAAGGGTAAGTTATTGATTTTCTGACCTGGCAAAAATATCTTTGTTCATTTACAAACAAAGAATTGGAGATGGATAAGCGATATATTTTGGAATCCTGCATTTCTGTATTGTATGACTGGAATTAAATCAGGTTTCTTCCAATTAAAATATTAATGACAGAATACCCCCTAAGAAAATGTAGAAGGGGTGAGGATTTCCATATTTTGTAACACTGGCTTAATAACACTTTTTTTTTTAAGTACATTAATATTTGCTTATTGTCTTTTATTTTATCGTGTTTGTTTTTTAGATTGATGATACTGTATGCAAGATGGAGCCTTTATCTTCGAAGTTGCCTTATACCTCTTGTATATACCTTAATGACCGTCCACTGCTACCTCCTGCTGTAAGTATTCCATATGAAATGATTTAAAGAGGTTCTTTATTTGAAATATCCTTTTCTAGTAAGAATAAGGTTGCATTTTTCTCTTTTTGGTTTTAAACTAGGCAGGCATTAATAAAGTAGTAGATATTAATATGAATATTGAAAATATATTAACAATAGATAAAAATATCTTGTCATTTCTGCCAGTACACACACTTATCCATTTCAGCAAACTGGTCTATAAATAATTTTTCGCTGTTTATTGTGTGTTGGTACTTTTTAATCTCAATGTTTTGATTGAAAAATAACACCCACATTAAATACATTTAATGAGCAGAAAAACTATACAAATTAATCAAAATTTGAGTCATAATTACTAAAGTATCCCAGTTCAGTTCTTCAGTTTTGTTGATTTTAATAAGTTCATAATCATTGTCAGGAAAAAAAAAATACAAAAATTACTTTACAATTAGTGTAATCATATGATCACAGGGTCAGTCCCTAATAAAGATATTCCTTAGGTTTGATTTACATGGTTTTTGTCGTCTTTTGATTCATAAATGTTTTTTAAAAAATAATAATCAGCAATTTGGTCTTGATAGTTTACCTTATTTAATAGATAACAGTCCACTATATTGTAGCTTATTTTATAAATCATAAAGAGAT
Source organism: Thereuonema tuberculata (assembly GCA_023159025.1). NCBI lineage: Eukaryota > Metazoa > Arthropoda > Chilopoda > Scutigeromorpha > Scutigeridae > Thereuonema > Thereuonema tuberculata. The sequence goes on from JAFIDM010000004.1 coordinate 51,978,210, forward strand.
ATTGAAAATAAAACACACTTATTTGCAAACGGGATAAAAAGGAATAATAATAAAAAAATGGTAAATAACCAACAGTTTCGGAATACTAAGCGTATTCCATCATCAGAGACAGCACAAACATATAGGACATCACAAGGTGGGAGTGAGGGAAGTGAAGGCATTAGGAAGGTTTAGCAATAGTGACAGGCGTTTTGTCCGCCGGTGATAGGGTTGTATGCTTTAAGTTGGATTGTGTAGAAAGATGGAGCTAGGAAAAAAATAACAAAAAACATATTACCATAAGCCAGGATGTTTCGATCTGCATAAAACTGCAAGGTCATCATCAGCTTAAAAACTGCTAACAAAGACAGCAAAGAAAGGATTTAGAAAGGAAACAAATGTCACATATTATTATTTTTTTTTTTTTTTTGTTATTCAATTTTTGATAAATATTTATTCCACACGTTAAAGAGGAATTTAGAGTTTCTTATATACAGTTGAATCGTGATAATCCGACAGTTACGGGACCGAGGGGGTGTCGAATTATCAAAAATGTCGGATTACCAAAGGTTGATTTTTTAAAACTGAATTTTGACTTCTAAGGCAAAGAAAATGTAAGTTATGTATACACAGTACTGTACGTATTACAATTCATATATTGTTACAATACATATTGAGTACATATTTTACGGCCATTGAGGATATAAAAAAAAAAACTCAATTAGATATAGTTTTACACAAATGAATACGTATGTATGTAATACTAACTTATTACTGTATTTATGTCTTAAAAAAATAAAATTACAGTATATAATGTAAGATATAATTTTATGTCTTAAAATTAAAAATAAAAATACGTACATATGTATTTACGGCTTAAAAAAATCTGTAATCGTTTTTTGTTTCTTCTTACGTAAAGAGTAAGAAAAATGGCTTTTTCTTGAATATCTTTTAACATTAAAATGTTCTCATAGTCGAGTTCCCTCTCCTCACACCAACGTATCAAAGTGTTTGCAGCCGACATAACTTCATTGCAAGTGATTGTGCATTTTACCTCCGTGACCGCCTCAATCGGCTCGTCATCTACAACATGAGCCGTAACTTCCTGGATTATCTCTTCTGTCAGTTCAGAACCAAGGTTATTGTCTAATACCCGTTTTCTCAAGTCTTCTGCAGATTCTTGCGGAATGTTAATTTTATCACAAAATGTAAGCACAGCCTCAGTAGCATCGTTGTTATCTTCAGATTTGTTATTTCTGTCTTTCTTTGGAAGGAACAATTAAACTGAAACTGAAACTGTCGTGAGTCACGGGGCAGATGGGAGATGTATGCAGGAAGCGCAGTGACGTCATCCGACACGGGCATCGGACTACCGAACATGTCGGACTGTCAAATGTCGGATTATCGAGATTCAACTGTATAATGATATTAAAGTTTTTCTCAGAATATTTTTTTTTTTTTAATTTCAAATTTGTGGCTATATTTTTTATGGAATAATTTTTTGATTAACTCCCTTATTTTAATTAGTCTTTGTGCAGTTCTACTTGTTTTCCCTATGTATCATTTTGAACAATATGAATAGTTTTTTATT
>JAFIDM010000004.1:51980179-52023613 GCA_023159025.1 Thereuonema tuberculata
TGTGTGTTGGTCAAAAACACACTCAGACTTGCCCCCTTAAAAATGTGGCATTTCACTTAGCCTTCTTCAGCAGTGCATCTCTTGATCTAACAATTTTTAAATGTAGAATTTTTTTTTTTTTTTTTTTTTTTTACACTTCAGCTTATTAAAAATATTTTATGATAATTTCAAAATTTTATAATAGCTGAAAGTTAGTGCCATTTCTAACTGAAATCCTGATGAACTGATCTTCAACCCTTTCAGTTTAGTTGTTGAATAATTTTGTTTTAACAAAACAGGGCATATTCCATTAACTTTTAAGGCTTTAATGATTTATACAGAGGGTTGTCCCATGATTATAAGAAAGATTGTGCGGATATGCTATGGGTTTTGCACTGCTGCAAATAGCATTCCACATAATTCTGTGATCTATAGGGATGGAAGAACTTTGTTTTATTTTGCAATGTTATTTACACTCAAAAATGCCATCTAAGGTTTCAATTGGATGGAAAGGGTAAATAGTTGCTATTTCAGACACAAAATTTTATATTCCAGAATGTGTAAACAACCAAAGTTCCAAGTGACAAAGACAGCTATCAGTCGAATAATTAATGAGAGCAGAAGGAAGCCAATGAGTTTGAACTGAAATAAGTGATCTCCTCGAAAACCTCACCCAAGACTTTTGGTTCTCATGCCATTGAACAAAAGGCAAAGGAAATGGTGACGAGTAGTCAAAGAAGGTCATAGAAGTGTCAAAGTAACTGTGGGATGCATAAATCATCGGGATATAGGTCTTTGTAAACATAATAAGCCAAAGGTATACAAGCCTACAACCCGTCATATTGCAGAGCACAGAAAGTCAACTCTTAATAAGCTGTATGAAGAGTACTTGGCAGGTGATAGGTAAAAAAATATTGTAATCTTTGATAAGCCTGGATGTATTTCAATTACTGTAACAAGCTACTAGCAAATTTCAGTTGTCCATATGACGCCTAAGGCAGGACAAAATGGTTCTGTTAGTGTAAGGAAACTTTTCCCGAAAGGTTTGTGTAGTTAACCCTTGCCATTGGTGATGGTTAACTTTGCATAAAGTTTCTGAGAATGCCAAGGTTAACATTGCCTGTTACCAAACATTACAAACTGTTAAACTATACTAAAATCCTAGACTATATACTGAGGAGTGTAAGAATATGTATATTCACCAAGATGAAGGCCTTCGCTTCATACAGCAAAATCAACAGTGACCTACGTGAATCAAATGGCACAAGCAATGGGAATTCAGGCTATTCCGTGCAGTACTTAATCTTCTTCACTTCTTTAAAGGAGCATAGGTCTTCAACCACACCTCTCATCGAGAGTTCTATTTTTGATATCAATTTTGATTTGAGTCCAAGTTTTGTATAGTACTTGTACTCTTCTCAAAAAATCAACAGGTAAATTTCCCTTGGACTTATGTGGATTCGGTTTACTAAACCTTGAGAAGAGATACCCTAAAACTATTGATGGACTCTGAAAAGCTTGCCAGGAGAAATGGAGAAATTACCATTAATAACTTTCTAACGAAGCCTCCTGCAGTAGAAACTGTGATTTCTAGCGATAGCTAAAATGCAAGGGAATCAAATAGAATATAATCATTGGTGGTTAGATGGCTTCTCGTGGCAACTTAGGGCTGCCAAAATCATTATTATGAACCAGGGGACAATCCTCTTTACTTAAATGTAATGAAATTTAGTGAACAGTTATATTTATTATAATCGAGCACAATTAGAGCTTGATTGTTTTGACCATTCGAACTCATCTAAAGATCTATGAATTGGTTAAACAGCATCTCAAAATATTGCAATAAAGTAGTTTTGACTTAATAACAGAGGTTTAACTGCCGTAAAGTTTTATAACAGAGTTGCAGTTTTGTTGTTCCATAATCGTTCAGTTTCAATTTCTAAGTAATGGTAAATTTGCAAGCTTTTCTTGATGTTCCCCCTCATAATTCTGATATTGCCACGTTGGTGGAACCAAGCTTGCTATTGTTAAGTGGTACAATATGCTCTCCAAACGTTCTCCTTTTAAATTCTTACTTTTATTACTATTATGCAGATATGTTTAATGTTGTCAAAGCATTTTTTTTGTATAAAATCGTTAACAATTTTGGTTGTTAAAAGATAAGCTATAGTTTGTTCCATCTTTCTCACTATTGATCTCAATTATGAAGAGTCATTACTTGGCTATTCTTTTATCGTTTTTTTCGTTGATGCTTAACTCATTTGTTTTTCTAGTTTTAAAAAAATAACATTGAAATAAAATAATTACATTGTTTCATATAACAATTAAACAATGATAAGATTGAATCTGTTAATCTAACATTTGCGTTTTCTTTTTTTAATTTTAGATTAACAAATCTCAAAGATGTAATTCGGCACCGGAGTTAGCAACTGAAGACAATGAGAAAGAGAGAAAAATTAAAAATGAAACTTATTTGGATGAAATAACAAAAAATGATGATGATGATTTTGATGCTGCAGTTTCCAAACTTAAAGATGATGAGGAGTTTTTTTCACTAGAAAATAAAACTTCTGATAGTAGTGTAGAAGATCAACTTGATAAAAACCGAGTAGCAGGAGGAGCAGATAAAGACTTTAAAAATCAATCTTTAGCAGGGATTGATGGTGCAGTAAATACTTTATCAGCTTTGCAAATTGACTCTCTGTCAACTAGTGAGGATAGTTCCAGTGATACTAATAACGCTGTTTTGGATTCACCCAAGTTCAACAATACAGTTCAAGAGTCGAGTGATGTCGTCTGTCCCGCCAAGGTTCAGTCTGTCACTGAAGGCAACGGGCATTCTGAAAAAGAAGTGTTTTTCTCTGCCGAGGAATCTGATTTTGATCATACTGAATCAGATTCAGTGACTACTGTTCTCATGACAAACGAAGAGCAGACGAAAAGTCATCCGTCCACCGACTGTAATGAGCCACAGAGGAATGTAACTGACAAAACGGAAAATTCTGATAAGAACGCATTAAATGATAGGTTTACTAACAGCAAAAGTGAAAGTAATCTCTTGGCATCATACCCCGTCCAGTCTGGATATTTAGAGCAAGTTTATAATGCCTTAAATCAACATTGGGATCAATTTGAGCAGGATGTCAGGAATGACATTGACCACCCCGAAGCAATTATTTTGTATGGAAGTGCCTATGAAAATGTAAATGAAGCTTTTGTTCTCGATTCTGAAGAAAATAACAGAATAGTGACTGACAAGAGTGAAAGCGATATCGTAGATGAACTTACTCCATCAAGTGTAGCTAGCACTGATCTCAGCAAGTACATGAATGCACATAGTGAAACTATAAGTGATGTGTTGACACCTACTAGACCTTCAACTGCAGAAACGGATTCCACTGTTACTGCCATAAATAATGGATCTGCTACAGAAGTGCGTAGAAATTTGACTCAAATTCTGTCCAACGCTGACTTACCTTTTGAGTTACTTTCTGAGAAAGCAGACGTATCATCTACGTTAAAAAATAAAGATAGTCCCAGTTTGGCTCAAAGAACTCGTATTCGGCGATCTTCTTACACTCTTGAAGGTCCTTCTCCTGCATTGCTGGCATTTGTAAAGAAATATGGAGATGGTGCTTCCCTTACATTCAGTGATATGTCCTCCCTACGTTGTCATTCAATGCCAGGTCACAACGAAAAAACTGATAATTATGAAGCATCAGAACAGAGCATTCCCATGTCTCCTGACTCTGTTATTTCACCATTAAAGGACTATCAAGCTATTCGCCAAAATAAACAACAGCATTTAGAAAAGTATTTAAAACAATTAGCTACGTTTCCCTCAAATAACAGTAGCCCAGAAGGCAACAGGAGTGGTTTTGATTCCTGTAGTACAGAAAGAAATAAACAGCCTTTGCAGATGACACCTCACACTCCCACAAGTGCCACTGGAACTGAAGATATTAACTTGAAGGATATGCTAGCAGTGGAGGAAAGCCATTTTGAGGAAATGCAGCTTAATCTCCTAGAAAAGCACCAGAAAGAAATGGAGGAGCTCCTGGAAAAGCAGCAGCAGGAGCAGGCCCGCTTTTTACAGAATATTCTAGCATTGCAGGAATCTGAAGGAAAAGTAAGTAGTAACAGAAACTCAGTTTCTCCAGAATCTGAATCTGAAACACTCGATAACGTTTCTTCGATTTCTGATGTCATAAAGAGACAGCAAGAAAAGACCGTCTCGTCAGATGTAAATACAGCAGTAGGTCTAAGCCAGAACTCAAAGAAGTTATCCATGTCACAATCAAAACGAACTAAACATAGAGAATCTGCCGATTCAAGTCCATCCAAGAAAGGTGCTTTTTTTGATTCCCGGAGCAAGCAAGCAGAGATTATCACAGAAGAGGTAAGTGGTTTGTATTTGCAAATCTTAAAGGTTGTTTGAATCAGTTTTTTGATCTCTAATTACAGCGCTCGTCTCCAGGCTGAAATGTATGAATCACTTGGGATATATTTCTTTTTTAAGATTTCATCTTCACTCATTGATTGTTGAAATCATTCATTGATAAAATATAGTTCTGGGTTCCAGTAAAATGACTTTCCAGAAAGTTACTTATTATTACCCAATTGGTATTTCCTCTCTAATTGATATTTATTGTCTAGTTCTGCATGATTTTCTTTATTCTAACGAATAAAAAAAAAAGCCTTAAGTTTCTCAGTGTAGCACATTTCATTATTACAGAATAGCACTAATCTACAAGGACTGCAAAGACAATCGAAATTTCCGATGAACAAATGGCACTTGTGGCCATTACTGTTAAACTTCCCTCCTACAACCACATGTTGATTTTGTTGGTTGTCCTATACCTTAGTACTGTTCTCTGATAATAATGAAATGATCAATTCTTTGAAGCTGTCTAAATGGCTCATTATTGCATTGTTTTTCTTTACTATGAAAAGAAATTTTATAAGGTTGATCCTAAAGACACTTTTTTCTGTTAACTTTCAACTCAAAATTAAGTTTTATTTCAAGAAAGATGTGTAATAGCAGATTAGAGAATGCATTAAAAAAAGAAATGTGAAATAGGATAATAAAGAGCTTTACATGATTAATATTCTAACTTGGAATTTTCACTCATTTGTGATTGAATTTTTTCTAGAATGAATTCTAGAAAAATCCTTATCCTTAAAGAATTTTAAAACAAATTTGTTTATGTCGGAAGGGTTTTGTGCATGAAATATGGTAATTGACATTTGAATTGAATATCATGTTCAGCAGCAAAGTGTGGCCGGGAAGTTCCCATACCAACTACTGTGTAGTAATAAGTGTAATTATTTAGTATTAAATGTTATTTCAATTGTTGACACTAGAATGCAGGTGTTTATGTGTAAAAGTCAGACCATTTCGCCCAATGTTCGTCACTGAGTTATCTGATGGAGACCGGGATCAGCATGTAACAGCATTCCGTGCTTTGTTAGCACAATTCCCTAATGCATTGTCTTGTGCAAAGTTGCTATTTTCAGATGAATGTGCGATTTATCGCAGTTCACGCAACAGAAATGTTGTCTTTTGGACAAAAGAGAACCCTCATTACACACTGGAGTTGGAGAGGAATTCACCTCATATAATGATATAGGCTGCAATGACATCATGTCATTTGTTTGGATCATATTTTTTGATGGTCATGTTAATGGAGAAACATTTTTATATTTTATGTTATTAAATTAACATGGTTAATCCCACATCTTGAAGATGCGGGAATCGAATGCGTATGGCTATAGCAGGACAGGGCACCTGCTCACTTCGCTCTTCCTGTACGCAGATTTCTTCTTGAATGCTATCCAGGATGCTGGATTGATCACGGTACTCCAGCATCACCAGCTCCATTGAAATGGCCATCACAAAGTCCTGACTTCACGACGCCTGACAACTCATTGTGGGAAATCATCAAGGCCTACGTGACTGAACATTGTTATGCTACAAATGAAGAATTGCGCGATGCAGTTGAGAACGCATTTCGAACCATCACACCGGACATGTTCCAAAACATGTCAAGTAGGACGTGGCGGCATACAAATTTGGATGTACAGCATGATGGCGAACACACAGATGATGCATTGGAACTAAATGTGGAAATATCTATATATTATTTCTCAAAGGTTTTTTTTTTTTTTGTCGGTTCGCCATATCTCTCAATACTTCATCAAAATCAATGATTGAGACATCATTTTGAAGATTACGTTCACCGCTAATGACGAAAAATAAAGAAATTGTTTAAAAATAATGTTTTCGTTAAAAAACTTTATTTTATAAACCTTTTTATAAAAATGTAGAAGATGCCATCTTTTGACAATTTGTTTAACTAATATGCACGACAGCTGTTGGAGTTGTTTATTATTTCTCAAAGATGATTTTTGTCTGTATGCCATATGATAACGTTTCTATCTGACAAAGCCAATATCTGCTTTTTAATTTTTTTACTCTTCAAAATAAACTACCTTTCAATAATGAATAATTGCATTTACTTATTTCCACATTTCCATTGGGTGACTGATCAAGATACCATGCAAATTATTCACATGGGTCAACTAGTTTTCTTAAAATATGACTACCAATTAAGGGGTTAGGAACTTCCATGCCACACTGTAGATAATAATGTAATATTTGTAAATTTTCAGTACTTTTACAGGTTCGTTTCTTGAAAGCTCAAATGATATACCAACAGTCTATTGGGTTATCACAACACCAACTTATGAAACTGTTGAAAATTACAGCTGTTACGTATCAATGAATTATCAAGACTGATTCATATGTTGGTTTCAATGTTTTACAACTGAATCCTCTCAGTTATAAAGTTGAAAAAAAAAAAATAATCAAATAAGGTTTATTGCTTATTAAGTTGTAATTAGAAAATTTGAAATTTCTCTTATTTTATGAAAATTTCTCATTTCATTTATCTTTGCAACAGATGCTAGAAAAAATGAAGCCCAAATTTAATCGTGTTTCAGCAGCTGTAAAAGGCTATTTGACACGAAGATTACTGAAAACGGAAAGAGTTCAGTACATTATCAAAACAATACGGGTAAGTACTTTTTTTTTAACCTCTCTAGTTTTAATGGTATTTGCTTTTCCCTCTGTTAAGAATCATTAAAATTAAAAGAGATTAGCATTTTTTTTGTTTACGAATGCAAGTGTGACTGAAAGTTTTATTGGGTTGTAATGAGCTCTTTGACTTTTGCTGTTGTTCTGCTCAATTAATTTATAGAAACGGGTTGTACAACTAATGGGTGAAAATTAATCAATTACATTTATGTAATTACGTATGTAAATATAAATCTTGTACATTAAGAATTTATTTTACTCTAAAAAGAAGAAAGAAAGGAAAGAAATTGATGATTTTGTTACAAATGTCTCAATTCTTCTTGGTCTGCTCTTATTAGCTGTGTTATATTGAATTTTTTTATGAAGGAATACATTTACATTGATGAGTCTTACCAAGTAAAGCTATTTTCATATTTTAACAAAAATGCTAATTATCAGATCATAGTTTCATCTAAACGATTATAATTAAAGTTTTTATTCATCTACAAATAATAGTTAGTTTAAAAAAACAAAAATCAAAATCTTGCTTTTGTTTTTAGAGGTCATTCTGTAAATGCAGGTCTTCAGAACAGTGCAAGCAGAACTTGTCCTTGAAAAGGAAAATGAAAACACGAAAGTAAAAATATTAGAAATAGAAAAGGATAATCATACAAGAAACCGTTTGAAAGTTTGTTAATAAGAAATTTAAAAACAAATAATTTAAATAAATATGATGGTATAGAAATTGATAATAAATTTACTTGTGTAAAATTAATAGAATTGTTCCAAAAAAAGGCCAGACACACAAGCTATTTAAAAAATATTAAATCAAACAACCAGGTTTCGAACCAGACTCGCCATCCGTTTTCAAGTACAATTTTAGCACGGCACAGTTTCCTGATTCCTCTCTCCACCACCAGGGGACTCCACTAGATAATCAGCCCAACCAATCACTGATCAGTTATTGTTTTGAATTTTTGTTAATGCCCGCGTCACACCAGCATATTTTTTTCAACATTGTTTTGCTACAGTGAAATCAGTGCAGGGTTCCCCCTTCCTTGCTTCCTCCTCCGTCTCGACGAAATTTTGTGAAACAGTGTATTTGATTGGCAGAGTGTTAGCCAATCAGAGTTGAGCTTAAAAAATTTTGGCGGTTTCTCGAAAGCTACGAAAAGACGGTGATTAATCTTTCTTTAGAGGCTAAAATCGAGTTTCGGCAACGCAATTTAGGTAGAATTTGAAATGACTTTTAGTAAGCTGTCAATCTGTTCGAAACTAATTGTAAATTGTATTCAAGCATCTCTACTATTTGCGAAAGCGAACTGAATTTCGGCTGAAAAGAGCGGGTATCCTGCGGCCTTTCACACAGCTCAAGAAGAAATGAAACCTCTCTTTAAAAATTTGACATCTGCACATTTTGACGCATAGAATTAATTTATTTCAGTAAAAATATTGTTTATTTTCGAAAAATAATCTCCTCACTGTGATATTTAATTCCTAATAGCCTTCGGATTCTCTCGATACGGTAGCCAAAATGGCGCTGGTCAGCTCCTTCGGGATCGTAGCTGGTCGGTTCTGATTGGAGCTCACTAATGAGCATCCCTGAAAACAGGGTTGTATTTAGAAACGTTCTGAAATTTTTTCAATGATGGAATCAGGGATGAAAATGGTCAACAGAGGCAAATCAGACGATCGTAGACCTGAAAGATAGGGCCAACGATTGAAAACAATGATGAAAAATAGGCTCGTGTGACCCGGGCATAAGCAGCCTGTACCGTGCTGATATTGTGCTTGAAAATGGCCGGCAAGTCCGGTTCGAAACCTGGTTGTTTGATTAAATATTTTAATGTTTTCAATATTTTTAAATAGCTTGTGTGTCTGGCCTTTTTTGGATCAATTCTATCAATAAACTGCATATAGTTTATTAATACATAAATTTAACGTGCGTACATCACCGTAAGTAATAAAAATAAAATGCGCAAGACTAAGAGTTCACTGATCTGTTTTTGGAAATTGCGATACCGGCAACCCAAGATGGACCATTTCTGTTTTCCTGACCTTCGTCAGTTGGGTCCGTCCAGTATCTTAACATCTCAGTGAACTCAAGAAACATATTAATAGAGCAAAAGTAAACATCAGAACGGCCCTCCCTAAATTTAATATTGTTTTAATAAATTAACATCTAAATTCTTATAAACAGTAGAATTTGAAAAAACTTGTTTATTGAGAGTGTTAAATAATATCACGTGTTGTAATATGCAAATCTAAACACTCCTATTTAGATATTGCTTATAATAATAATTCAATTTTAAAGGGTAGAACTGGAAAATTTGTTTATTGAGTAAATTGTAAATGTAATGACAATCAGTTGTGATAATATTAAAATCATGTCTCGTATTGTAGAGAAACTAATTGTTTAATCTTCAATGAGGCTTGAAGAAGGAAAGCGAGTTTTTCGAAAATTTGCTATATAAATAAAGTTAGAATACAATTCGGGAGATGACGTGTTATTTTAATTCATTTACTCATGAAACTGAACATTATTTTGTTTTTCTTTTCTTGTGAAATAGGATACTTTGGAGTTTGCTATGAATTTTCAGTCAGAGACGTCCATTGAAACTGGTCGCATCACTCCAGCTGAAGTAAAACTTCATGAAAGAATTTTATCACAGGTAACAGCGTAGAAGTCAGTAAATAGAATTTTTTTTACGAAAATTTGAAATTCATTTATTAAAACAGGAAAGGGAAGCTTATTAAATCAATCAGTCTGCATATCCATCCCTTACAACAACTTTTGAAGCACTGTATGGATCTTCCTGAAAAGTGGTCTGCATATTTGTGGATTAGGAGTAATCTAACGTTTGTATTTGAAGTCTCGTCCAAATGGATCCTTGGCAAGAAATTACATGAGAAGACTACAAGAACTCTTATGGAAAATCATTACGGATCTCAACAGTGGATTTCTATCCTATTTCTATTAATAAAGCAGTGTCTTACATAACTTCATGAATATTATACAACTTCAACGATTATTAAAAATCTGTTGCGTACGGCTTGCTGTGATTAAAAAGTAATCTTATTTTTGACAATTTAAGTAAATATGGATTTAATTTTTATTTTTTCAGAAGAAAGTGGAAAATTTATGATTTTTGTTACATAAAAAAAAAAAATGCACATATTTAAACAGAAATTCACTAAGCTAATTTTGGTTTTTGTACCGGGAATCACCCCTTTTATTCTTGATTTGGTTTTTGATGTTTTTTAACTGAGGGGTCATTGTCTTGTTCGTTTGTCCGTTTTGTATATTGTCCTCCTCCACTGAGCTGGGTATACTGGGCAGATTGGACTGATGAGAGTTTAGTAAACTCAAAACAGTTCTGTCTTGATTCCCGGTATAAAAACCAAAATTAGCTCAGTGAATTTCTGTTTACTTATGTGCATTTGGTTTTGGTTTTTTCTCATGTAATAATAATGTCATGCACGTTAAATTTGATTGTTATGCTTTTGTATTCACAAGATATTATAATGTGAAAACAAATGTAAAAACAATACTTAAAAAAAAAGAGAGCGATAAGAAATTAAGAAATTTTAAGGAAAGTAGGCATTCAGTTCTATCAAACTTCTAGTTATTCTTAAGGGGAGAGTAAAGGCTCTCAAAAGTTTTTTTTTTTTTTTTTTGATATTCAAGTCCTCAATAATTTACTTTATCTCAAACACTATTGCAGACAAAAATCTGAAATTTTGTAAAATATAAGTGAAGGCTTTGTAGTTTCATCTTTTTCAAAGCATTTTAATTTTAAGTTATTAGTTTTAATAATAATAATAACGTTACAAACTTACCATAAAATAAAAAAGTAATTATCATTTTGCAGAACATCAGTTGATATTTTTTTTTATTCAAAATTAAAATAAAATAAAAAAAACTAATTACAATTATGATGCCTGATATATTTTTCTTATTTTGTTTCTATTTTAAAAAACAAACAAACTGAATCTGTAGTTACGGTTTTCATCTTTACAATTTTTTTTTTTTTTTTATGTATATATTGTTCTCTTAAATTAGATTGAAATTTTCACAGCAAGATTGAAATAAAGGCTTTCAAAAATCTCATAAATTTTAATTGCCAAATACTGCATATTTCTAATTAAAAATTGTAATTAAAAAGTATTTCTTATGGGGGAACTTATTATAATTTTTAATTAAAAATATGCAATCTGGCTGTGAAAATTTCATTCTAATTTGAGAGAAGAATAGTAAAAAAAAAATCGTAAAGATGAAAAATCATAACCACAGATTCAGTTTTGGTTTTTGTTTTGTGATTTTAAAATAGAAACAAAATTTGAAAAATATACAGACGTAGTAATTGTAATTAGTTTCTTTATTTTATTTTAATTTTGAATTAAAAAAAAAATATCAATTGATGATTGTAAAATGACAGTGACTTTTTTTTTTATCTTAAGTTTGGAAGTTATTATTATTAAATTAATAATTTAAAATTAAAATGATTTGAAAAAAAAAAAAAACGAAACTACAAAGCCTTATGTTTATGAATTTTCAGATTTTTATCTGCAATAGTGTTTTAGATATGGTAAATTATTGAGCAATCGAATATTAAAAAAAAAAGCCTTTGGGAGCCTGTAGCTTCCCCTTAAGAATAACGTAAATTATTCTATTATTTGTTAAGATGCATCCAGTATCTTAAAATAATAGGATTTACATTTTAAAATAAATAGTTAACTGTTATAAATTTATTTCAGTTTTGAGGTATGATTTCACAGTTCTAAACATCTTTGGTAAGGGTATTTTGTGGATTTATTTATTTATTTATTTGTTATTATAATGATTCTTGCTGAAAGATCACTTTGTTGAAACATTTTTTATAGAACAAATTTAAGGGGAAAAAAAAAGGTAACAAAGTAAGGCACAACGCTAAAAAAAAGGAATTCGCCCCCTAAGCTGTCAGTGGGAAGAGACTGGGACGGACCGTTTCGTCCTTTTTAGGACTCATGAACCATCCAAACTCCACCGATGACAGACTCAGAAGAGGTTACGGATCCTGGGTCTCACTCCCGAGAGCGGGACCTCCCCCAAAGAAATAAACAAAAATACAAAATACAAATGTTCCTTGTCCTGCAATCTGCTAGGCACAAAAAGGAATTTAATAAAGGCAATTAAAATAACAACTAAGCTGTGTGTTTAAAATGAAGAGAGATTTAAAGTGCCTGAATAATTAAAAAAAAAAAGTAACAAACGAAGGCACAACGCTAAAAGAAGGAATTCACACCCTGAGCTGTCACAGAGAAGAGACTGGGATGGACTGTTTCGTTCTTTTTAGGACTTTTGGTTAGGATTTCTTTGGGGGAGGTCCTGTTCTTGGCAGCGAGACCCAGGATCCGTAACTTCTCACACCTTCTGAGTCTGTCATCGGTGGAGTTTGGCTGGCTGACAAGTCCTAAAAAGGACGAAACGATCCGTCCCAGTCTCTTCCCAGTGACAGCTCGGGGTGCGACTTCCTTTCTTTTAGCATTGTGCTTTCGTTGTTACTTTTTTTTTTTAATTATTCAGGCAACAATTTAAATCTCTTTTCAAAATAAATTTATGTTTCATAGATTTTAAAGTTTCATAGATTGCCACAAATTTTGGGAACGAAATTGTGAAATTACTGTTTGGCTGTTCTTTTACTAAACTACACTGCTTCCTTTGGAACTTTTATTAAGTGCTAAGCTTGGGCTTAGCAGTGAAAATTCATTTTGGAAGCTATTTTTCAAAGTTTGCAGAGATCAGTATCGTTAGGCTTAAAGATTTATGGGTGCAGAAAGCATCAATTATAATTGATAATCCTCTAATTGCAGGAAGTGCGCCAGCTTTTTAAGCAACCGCAACAAAAATTTTGCTGCTAAGTACTGAAATGCAGCAAGTCAAACACTAAGTCACAGGAATTGCTTTTTGCTTTTCTTTTTTAAGTTATGGAAATGAAAGTTTTCGGCTAATGGCAGGTCAAGTTTATTTACACTGCCTCTTTAATAATATACATAATCAGGTCAGACTTGTTTACTATCTTTTGGTAGCTAAGCAATCATGCTCATAGATTTCTTGATTATTAAAGGGACCCTTTCCTTGCCATTTATTAATCTAATCTTGTTGACTATTTTAGCACTAGTTAATAGTGAAACTATAGTAATTTACATTTAACTTTCAGATGACTAATAAAATTATTAACACTTAAACGGGCTGGGTCTCTCAGACCTGGGTGCTTTTAGTTTTCCAGTTTTCTTTAAAGTTCACTACCTATTGGACTGCTATTCCTGGTAGCTTTCAGTAATCAGCTGTAGAAGTCCATCACTGCATTGTCACACATTTGGTTGCATCAGTTAGGCTTTTGAGACAAATTCAAACTTGTTCATGGGTCTGTGAGACCTAGCTCATCCGCTTTTGTTTTTGTTTTTTAACTTGCCGTATATGCTCCAATAGATTATTTGCGAATAGGCATTTATTTGCAAAACTAGCCTCTGCTCCCGGCGCTTAATAGAGGCCGGCCATTATTAACAAAAACCTTCAGAATGCAATATTTTTACACATAAATACCGGCTAATATTACAAACAGCTACTTTATTTTCTGCTTTCTGCTTGCACCTTTGTCCACTTTCGCAGACACAAGATTATCATATTGTTTCTTCCACTCTCTGATTCTTTTCGGATCAATACCATAATGACGAGTGGCCGCCTCACCGGAAGTTTCTTTCGCGTATTCCACCGTGCATATCTTAAAGGCAATGTCAAATGACCGTTTCGGCGGCATTTTGTAAGGCAATGTACCGTAAGGTATTACGCACTACTATAAAGACACGGACGCTTACACTAGTACAGGTAGGCAAATATCAAAGAACCGGCTATTGTTAGAGACCGGCTACTATTTGGCCATGTCTCCTCTGCAGCCCGGCGCTTATTAGAGACCGGCGACAATAAGATTCTCGACATTTATTGGAGCATATACGGTACATAATGTATATTGCAAACTACATTACTGGCATTTTACATAATGGCTCATCAACTGAAGAAATCAAAAGCTATTATTAAAAAATGATTTTGATTTTCAGTTTAATATAATTCTTGAATTTTTCTTGCAAATATCGATTAAATTTCATTTTTCAGAAAGTCGACTAAATATCACTTGTAGTAAATATGTGTAGGCTTATGTTACCATTTTAATATTGGATGAGAAAGATACAAACACATTTTTCAATTTCACTATAAATAATTTCATAAGATGTAGTTAAAACTCACTGAGTCTGAGAGACCCAACCCGTCTGTTTGTGTTATTGTTTTCTCACCCACCCTTTCTAGGGTTTAGCTGCATTTGCACTTAATCCTACATAACATTTTAAGTTGAAAAAAAAAAAGTTACATTTTTGATGACTACTTTTACTTTTGTATGCAAATGACAAGATAGAAAATAATTTACCAGTGAAAATACGGAAACTAAAACGTATCCACAGTGGCAGATACTCAGTTCTTGCTGACGTTAGTCGCATCAAGTGATGAGGATAATTTATCAAAGATAATTCTAACCAAATGTTAGAGACGTTTTGCCTGGAACAAGTTGTTATTCACAAATATATCTCGCATTATTATAGGGATATTTGAATGCAATGAAAAATGAAATGTTGTCAGTAGATTGCTGTCGTAGTGGCATAGATGCATTGAAAGAAAAGTTATATTTGTTGAGAAGGAGACTCAAATCTTCATTCACATTATCAAGTTTATTTATTTTTTTCTTTATTCATTCATTCTGTTTAGGTGACTGGTGCTTGCTATGACTTCCATGATATATTTTTTCAAATTCCTACTTCTGAAAGGATGTCTATGATCCGGCATGATCGTAATTTGAAGAAAGAAAAAGCTGCTAAGGTATTATTATCTGAAGTTCTTTTTACATACAACATAACTCAGTTATAAAAACAACTAAAAGATTGCATATTTTATGTCACTATATTTTTTAATGTTTCTTTATTCAGTTTAGCTTTACCTGTGATAATAAGTTTTGAATAAGTCTTCAGCTGTGCATAAAATATATATATACACACAGTTTGGCCCAAAACAAATGACACTGGACAATTTGACCACATGAAAGGTGGCACTGCAAGATGAACACGTAGGCGATTGTTAGGAATGATTGTGGATATAAGATTAATCAGTGTTGCTGTGAAAATGGTATTAACTAGCGAAGAGAAAGTGTTTATTGTGGAGCACTATTTTCAATCAAACGGAACAGGCTGTGGCAATGGACCTAGCCTGCTACACTTTTGCTATGGAATTTCGGGAGAGTTCTAACCATCCAGCACCCATGAACAAGGTTATGCTATCCATTGATAAATTCCGTCGAACTGGAAGTGTACTTACACAGCGGAAAGGTTGCACCGGCCATCCCATAACCGTAACAACGAATGAAAATCGTGGCCGAATTTTTAAGGGATAGTTGCATTCGCTACAACGAAGTTTTCCGACAAACGGCAGTTAAACTGAACATGGGTCGAACATCAGTTTGATGTATGCTTAAAGCCATTGATGGGTTCCCTTACAAGATAACCGACTGACCAACCATTGAAACCTGTTGATAAAGAAGCAAGAGTCCATGTACTGTACTTCCATGTTAGCAATGGATGATCCCGAATTTTTGGCTAATGTTTGGTTTTCAGACAAGTGTCATGTTCATCTGAATGGCTATATCAATAAACAAACAACCCAATTGCTTGGTTTCGCCTGACCAGACATCAATATTGATATGGTTTGTGGGTCTCTGGAAATGACGTAGTTGATCTATACTTCATTGAGGATGAACAACAGAATCCGGTGACTGTAAATCATGTGCATTATAGAGAACAGGTAATCACTATGTTTCTCAGGGACCTTCAACGTTTCTGCCAAGCATGATACCTACGTCTTCATTCCCAGTGATTTCAACAGGATAGAGCTATGTGTCTTATGGCGAGGGAATCACTTCGGCTACTTTATGACACCTTCGGAAATCACGTAATATCCCATGGAGCAAACATTCCATATCCCTCACATTCCCCTGATTTAACGCTACCTGATGCATACGTTTGGGGAATGCTGAAAGAAATGCTTTTTCAAGGACAACCTCCGGCAAACATTGCTGAGTTGTGGCAAATGATTGTGACAACTCTTAGGGGATTGGAACAACCTCTCTTCCGGAACATGGTGGACAACTGCTACGAGTACTGCTTAGAGTGCCAAGGAGATCACATTGAACATGTATTTGTCAACAACCACCGGTGATTATTCTTTCGGTTGCAGCGTTTTCCGTTCAAAATGGTTCAGTGTCGTTTGTTTTGGGCCATACTGTATTTATAAAAGCCTTGTACAGTGGAAAAACACTTTTTGTTTTTCCATATGTACAGCATCCTTCTAAAAAATTAAATCAGCCTGATCAAGGACAGATGTTGTCAGAATATAGATATTTCAATCTTTGAATTCTGAAGGATTCTGCTAAATGAAATACTCCACTGAACTTCTAAAGATGCTTTTACTGTAAATATGTAGACATCGCTTCGTAATAAATCATTCAATGCTGGATAAAAAAAACTGGGTAACTTATTGATCTTGCTTAACAAATTTACTCTTTGAAAGTTTAATGGAGAGCAATGAAGTTAACTAAATACTCCAATCTCAGTTATAAATATAATTCATCGTGCATGTCAGATTTGCATAGTGTAGGTATACAATAAAAAAATAATATGCAGGATGTCGCAGACCGACCGCATTTGCTTCACACCATGGGATTCCTTATTAGGTATGCTTCAAAAAAGATAAATTTTTAACTTTTTTTGATCAAACTTATACTTTTCGAGATAATCTAGGTTTTCCTCATCCTGAAGGGTTGATCGAAAAGGGTTCCCACTTAGGAAACATTATTATTTTTCTCGACAGGTGATTCAGTGATAAATATATTCTTGGTATCAAAAATACGTAAGTATATCGACAAACATTTATTGAGAAAACATTTACATTGATTTGTTGTAACTGGGTACTGGCTGTCATGCAGCTTTGAGGTGATTGTGTTTGGAAGGTCATAGCTTTTGAATCGTTGATTGTATTCAATTATTGCGATTACTTTTTTTTTTTTTTTTGTAGCTTGATAATTGGAAAGTCAAATGATATAGTGTTTTATTTTAAATACTTGTCAGTCCCCGACAAAAAAACTAAAAGAAAGTCGCTCGACGCCAATTTTTATCTTCAGGTTTTGGAGTTTTTGATTTTTAATTATTTCCTGTAAGCAATGATCGGGTAAGTTGTTGTCATGAAAATAATCTACATAATGATACCAAGAATATTTTTATCACTGAATCGCCTGTCAAAAAAAAAATAATGTTTCCTAAGTGGGAACTATTCGCTCATCCCTTCCAAACACAGAAAAACTTCAGTTATCTCGAAAAGTATAAGTCTGATCAAAAAAAAGTTATCATTTTTGAAGCATATTTCATGAGAAATCCCATGGTGTGAAGCAAATATGGTCAATCTGCGGCATCCTGTATATTCTGGTATATATGAGAAAGATGGACTTTTAGTTCCTAAAGTTTTACAATCCTTTATAATTTAACTCCTCACTTTTTTTTTTTCTTATCACAGTAAGTTTTGTTTCATTTTTTTTTTTTTTGTATTTTAATGAACTTAATTTTAAGATCTACATGAACTTAATTTTAAGATCTACACTAGTGGCCAAAATTTTGGGAACCTTTTAGAAAATGTGTTTTTTAAGGTTGCTGGCTCATAAAATCCGTTTTTCTTAGAATAATACCATAACATTATATGTCATTAGAAAAACAAATGTAATATATAATACAATTCAATACAATTTATGAGAGAAAAAAATACAATTTGAAAAAATTATGCAGTAAAACCATAATGAAACGTATTTAAAAGTTCTCTCCACTTCTGTTAGCACTTCGTCGGGAAACCTTTTGCGGTAATTACGGCTTTACAACAGCATTCCATGGAGTGAACCAAGTGTTTTAGTTCATCAGGTGTTATAATATGGAACCAAGATTGAATTATAGCTTCTATTAAGTGTGTTTTATTGCTAGGTTGCTTCTGACTGACATGTTTCTTCAAATTGCTCCACAAATTCTCTATAGGGTTTAAGTCAGCGCTATTACCTGGCCATTCTAGAAATGAAATGTTATTTTCCTTGAACTACTTTTCACAGACAGCAGCAACATGGCAAGGAGCTGAGTTCTTCTGAAATATATAGGTCTCATTATCGTGAAAAAGTCATGTGCCAAAGGCTTTAGTTTTGGCTCAAGTGTATCCTTGATGTATTTTTTGGCATTTAAAGTGCCATCAATTATACAAATTCTGCCTACACTTTTAGCTGTCATACAACCCCAGATCATGACACGAACAGCATGCTTCATAGTAGGTACAGTGCACTCACGTAACAAATCTTCTCCAATTCTCCTCCTAACATATTTTATTCCATCGCTACCAAATATGGATATTTTGGTCTCTATCGCTCCAAATTACTTTATCCCGTTGTTCTTTTGCCAATTAATATGTTTTTTAGCCCATTCAAATCTCTTCATTCTTGTTTGAGAGATAGAAGTGGCTTTTTCGGGGAATTCTGGAATTTAAACCTAAGTCTTTGAGTCTGCATCTAACACTCCTTGCACTCACATGTAACCCACATTCCGATAATTCATTTTTAATTGAATTAGATGATTTTCTTCTGTCAATTAAGCTCAGTCTTTTAATTTTCCTGTCATCAACAGCTGTTGTACACCTTTTCCTGTCTTTACCGGATGCGTTGTGAACGGATTGAGTATCTTGATATCTCTTGCATCCCACCTTCAAAATCCCACCTTTGGTTATATTTCCACCAACCTTTTTAATGATTTCCTTATAGATGTATCCTTCTTCGCCTAAAGTTAGTATTTTAGTTCTTTTCCTAGGTGACCAGTCAAACCTTTTTAATCTACTTGTCATCTTACAGTAGTCTTAAACTTCGAACCAAAAAAAAACATATGACCAACTTGATTAAACACTGACAACTGGAATAGGACTGCTAATACTAACTGAAATGAGAGGCAATTCATACTAGCACCTTATTGGTTCTTTGCTGTATCGTATCAGCACTTGTTGGTTTTCAGAACAATCACTCTCATTGCCTGATTTTGACTTCTTCCACTTCTTTTTACTGAAGCAGTTGTGTTGTCTTTGTTTGGTTATTTAGCTACAACTTTTGACAAAATAATGATAATTCAATACAGTTTAGTTCATTACATTCTGCATTAAATTGTTTCTAATGATGTATAATATTATAATATTATTTTAAAAACAGTTGACGTTCAGAGCCATGAAACCTCCAAAGCCAAATTTTCTAAAAGGTTTCCACAATTTTGGCCACTAGTGAACATATTAATTTTTATTATTATTATTATTATTTTGTAAGAATTGAATTTCCTAAAACAAGAAATCTAGTTTAGCCGATTGAACATACCTCAAATTAAGGTTTAGAGATATGATCACAGACTATATATTTTAGGCTTTAGACAATTTTAATGATAATTTTTATTTTAGGAATCAAAACAAACGAAGCAAGTGAAACGCAGCCTTTCCTCGGCCACACTGAAAGCTCTAGAGAGAAAGAAATATCCTTTTAAAAAAATCTTAATGACTTGACTAGGAAATTATATCTATTTTCTACAGTAATTTGAGTACTTTTGTTTTGTTTTTTAAATATTATAAAGATTTTTTAAAGCTTAGTGTCAATTGTTTCTGCTTATTTTAATTCATATTATGGCATTAAAATATATTGAAGCATAAGTTTTTCAGAAGAAAATTCCTCTTTTCCTTTTTAAATGAATCTAAAAACTTTAAAATATAGTTAGATTTAGCTTTAACTGCAGCAAAAATATTTTAGCTTAAGGTTTGGCAATACAGAAAAGCAGGATAATGAAAATTCTTCGAAACTTTATTTTTTACTTTGTTTTAGAAAAATTCTGATCCATGAATTTGAAATAAAATTAACCTTAATAATTAAGTACAGCTAAAAGCAGAGCCTCTGGTGATACAGTGCAATACCAATTAAAAACTCAAGGAACCAGAACATTCAGTCCAAAAAGGCCTAAAGTTTCCAGAGAATTTAGGTAAATATTTATGATTTGTTTGTTATTATTATTTTCAACATTTATTTACTTAGGTTATCCAATCCATTGATACCCATTTTTGGCATGGCAAGTTCTTAAGCTTTTAATTATATACATGATTAACTTTTTGTATTTTTGTAACATTCAACTTCATTAATAGAGTCAGCTAAATATATACAGGGTGATGCAAAATTCAATTGAAACAAACAAAAATAGCATCCACAGATCAATGTGTGGGCTCGCCTGCAAAACATTTCTTATGGTGTCGCAGAGGATATGTTCACTTGGAAAGGCTCACTTTAGGACCACCTAGCTCCTTAATGAGACATTTCCGGACATGGGTTCATCAGGAATATATTGATCCTTAGCCATGCCCTTACATGTGGTTTGAATATTACACACGAATTTTGCAACACCATGTATGTGTTGCAAATATATCATGGGCTAGATATATATAGTCTGCAGTTCATAACAGTTTACGAAGATAGCATTAATCTGTTGAGCGAGATAAGTAATATCCTTTTTCCAGTGACTCATTTATTACCAAAATTAAAGGGAGGCAATAATGGCCACATCAAGATGTTTAGAAACATTTGAGTATATTGCAATTTTTTAAATGTCTTTTATAGCTTAAGTGTTTTCTCACTGCTTTAGGATAAGCTTCATATTTAAGTCATATTCATTTGATTTTGTATAGACTTTAGAGCTTAATCAGCATATAATTTTAAATATTAACCTTTTTTTTGAAGCTTTATTAATGATTTACATTTAAAGTAATATAAAAGAATGAATTACTACCACAATGTATAATGAAAAAAACAAACAAACATGAAATGTTTAAATCCCATTTATATATATTTTTTTTAAATGGTTTTTGTTTTTCTACAATATAATGTTATTTTCATAAATTGTCATGAATTTTAAGAATGTAAACTGCCATTGTGAAAAATTGAATTATCAAAAAAACAGCTTTTTAAAAAAATCCTAAATTTATTTATATTCCATTGTTTTCTGTGATGCTTCATGAGCCAGGCTTGTATCTATCACAAAATGAAGCAGAATAATATCTTTCCTTAGGTCTGTTAAGCACTGTTGATCAGTCACTGGTGACTTGGTTGACAAGGGACCAGAAACGAGACAACCAATTGAATGACTTTTCATTATTGTAGGAACTTAACATTCAAAATGGACGTTGAGGAGATTGCTATAGGGATTGTGTATCTTAAAAAAAATAAAAAGACGAAGAGGAAATATTGGGTGCATCCTTTATTGCAAGAACGCCAAAACAAATGAATGTTTACTGCATTTTTTTAAAGATGCAAGAAAATATGAAGATTTTTTTTAACTTTATAAGAATGTCGGTGAAATCAAGAGAAAGTGAAAATAAATAAAACGCACTTACTTACAAACACGATGTAAAGAGAATAAAGAAGATGGTAATAAATCTACAGTTTCAGAATACTCAGAGTATTCCTCATCAGAGACGGCACAAACATATAGAACATCACAAAAACATTTAAGACGACACGAGGTGGGAATGCATAGTGAGAGTGAGTAGTTGTGAAAAACCGCCTTTATATCCTAACTCACAAACTGAATAAGCAATCTAAAAATACAAGCTCCAAACCCCCTGTCAAATACATCCCCTTTCCCTACTATCCACCCCTTGAAAGCTTCATTAATTCCTCAACCCACACCAACCCGCCTCCAAATCACCCAACATAAACATCCCACAAACCAAGCTACTAAATCATTTTTCCAACACAGTATACTGGATTCCAAGTAACCGATGCCCCTCTGGCTATGAAGTCAAACATCCTGGCCCCTATCCACAAGCATTAAAGAGCATAAACAAGCCTTCAAAAACAGAGACCCCACATGTTCATATACTGTAATGCACTACAACGAGACTGAACACACACACACACACACCCAACTTTTCCTCTGCTAAACCCCTTTCCCACTAACTCCTGGCCGAATCCTTCCACATAATCCAGCTTAAGGCATACAACCCTAACACCGGTAGGCAAAACGTCCGTCACTATCGCTAAATCCTCCCTAATCCTTTCACTTCCCTCGCTCTCACTATGCATTCCCACCTCGTGTCATCGTAAGTGTTTTTGTGATTTCCTATATGTTTGTGCCGTACCTGATAAGGGAATATGCTGAGTATTCCGAAACTGTGGGTTTATTACCATCTTTCTTATTCTCTTTTCATCAAGTTTGCAAGTAAGTGCATTTTATTTATTTTCACTTTCTCTCTATTTTAATATATGCAGAGTTAAGCCTTATTGTCAGTGAAAGCATTTGATAACTTGTTGATCATGTTATGATCATCAATAACTGGCACAGATATGCTATAGAACTTGCATTTCTCTGGTCTTGCACAGACACGAATATGATACCTTGCATGCCTGGTCGCCTCCAAAGTTGATTGCAGTGTGAATCAAACGTCTCCATTGAATCATTGCTTCTCATTGGCCATTTCAATCAACTGGTCGTAACCAAGTCGTCCATGTGTATTCGTGGTCATTGGCGACTGGTCAACAGTGCATAACAGGCCTTAGGAGATATTACCTTAAGTTCTATCTAGGGTACAAAAAAAACAAGTTTGTTTTTGGGGGTTTTTTTTTCCAACTAAATGATTCACAATCTCAGATAAATGAAATAAGCATTTGTTATCAAGTTTGTTGATCATCCTGACAGCATAAAAACATTGTGATATTTACAGGCTTACCAGAAATTTGAAATTGGGGAAACTAAGATGGTCCTCACTACTTAAACCCAAAACAAAACAAAAGAAATGCTGATTTCCCCCCCCCCTTTTTCTTATGCTATAATTGAGAGAGGGAGTGCAACTACAACCTCTATATCCCCTGTCCTCCTTTGTTCAAATTTGTCATAGTTTTGAAGTGTATTATAAAGTGAGCTTTTCAAGTACACAACTAGAAAAGATGTTTGGTTTTATTTATTGATTTATTTATTTATTTTATTTTTTAGTAAGTTACCAACAAGGCCTAAAACTGCTTCACCAAGACTTTCAAGACTTGTAGCGTGCCTTACTGAAAAATCCCCTGGTAATTATTTTAAAACTTTCTCTCTCTCTCTCTTTTTGAAAAGTTTTCTGAGGAACAAGTTCCTTTTCTGATAGCGAACAAATTAATAATTATAAAAACAAAAACAAAAACTCAAAAATTCACGAACTGAAATCAAAATAGGTTCTTGCATCATCTTGGGAATCTGGGACAGCTGTTTCAGCCTTATTAGGTTTCATCAGCCAGAATTACCCTTCATGTTTTTTTTTCCTTGAGTTAATAATTATGTAATTTTCACATAGTAGATTCTCACAGTTCTTTCCAATTCTATTATTAAATAATTTTATCTAATTTAAGACTTATGTTCTAAATCATCAAATATTTCTTAAAAATTAGGTATATACAAAATCTCAGTTTCATATTCCCTTTATCTTGAATTTTTCCACATATTTGTATCACATTACACTCAATTCTCCATTTACATGGTAAAATATAAATAAAACATATAGATCAAATAAAATATATCAAAATCATTGAATAAAACTCTATTTAATTTTAATGCAATATTTTTTATTTTAAATACTAATTTAAAATATATACAAAAATATCTTTCTTAAAGAAAATAGTTTGTCATTAATGAACAGAAATTAGAAAATACAGGGCCTGGACACCCGCACATATGGTTATTAGATAAATTTTATTCGTCGTCACTTACTGACAGTAGCCACATACTTTTGGGTGAGACAGGAATTAAATCACTTCCACTTCCATCACTCAGAACACTTTGGCCGTCCTGTTCTTATTGCAATGGCAAAACGTTTTCCAATAATTCTGAAGCATGACTTTTTTTTTTGGCTAGAAGTTATATACATCTAATTCTCTTTTTTATTAATTGCACTAGCGCCTTCTATGGAGAGTTTTGGGAAATTTTTCATTCATCCCATGGGAACTGTTTAATCAATCGTATGAAAATCGATGAAAAGTAGCCTACTTCGTACTCTGTTTTTAGACTATCTGCATGCAAAATTTCATTCTAATCCGTTGCACCATTGAGGCATGATTGAATTACAGACAAACAAATAAACTTACAGATTTTCATTTTTATAATAGTAGTTAGGATATTGGGCACAGTATTCAAATGGTGAGGTGCTTGACTGCAGCCTGGAGGAGCCAGGTTCAGTTCCTGATTCTGGTGGAGGTTGGGTATTTTTCCACGCTGAATTCTCTTTCTGATGGGTATGGGTTTCTTTCCCGGGTATTAAAGATGAGTGAGGATCAGTTTGGTCACATGATCTCAAGTTAGTCCTGGTAGTCACGAAATACTGGGAGCCTTTCCTTCTGCAACTTCAAGGGCTACATTGTCAAGTGTTATGAGACACTTTAACTATATCTATATCTTTATTTATTTTATAAAGGTTACATTTCTGAAAAACATTTCTTGGACTATTCCATATGGCATCCTTGAAATTCCATATCTTGAATTTCTTAAAAAAAAAAAATGATATTTTAAATACTAAAAAAAAAAAAAAAATTGTGTGTAAACTCAAGAAGTAGGATGATTAGGCCATTGAAATATTTCATTTTTTGTTATAATTTGTTTTGAATAAGACTATGTTTATGATCTTAGCACTTTCTTTTTTTATAAAGCCCTATTCGTGCTTTCTATTTTTTTAATCCTATCTGTCATTCTTATGCTTCTAAGTTTTGTGTAGTTTCATATTTATACAACTTTTGTATAAATTCTACTGTATATCTACATTTCATCTCTACTGCCACTTACACTGTAGAAGAATGGAAGTTATTCTTGTCATTGGCTGAGTTGTAGTGTCTTTTATAACTTTTATTAATAAATCTACCTTTGAAACTTCATAAATTTAATTTCAGTTTGTTTTAGATGGCCCGACAAAAATGTAAAATTGAAAAACTCCTTAATACAGTATTACCATATACACTCACTTCCAAAAGTTAAGCACGGAGAGGAAAAATGTTAATTTCCGTAAGAGATCTGAATTAAAGAAACTGAAATTTGCTGCAAAGGTAGAAAAAAGTATGCAAATTATGTAGGTAACAGCCAATCACGATTTCGCGTTGAGAAATATACAAAACAGGCAGTCGTTTAAGAAGCCGGCTCTTGTGAAGAGTTACATGAGTTGCATGTAAGTGCTGATGAAAGGTGTTTAGAACATTCGTACGATTTGTTTTCAAGCTAGACGTGTTTCTATGGCTTTCCAGAAGACGAATGGAAGATTCTGAGCGCTGGCGGGCTGTCGGACGCATTGAAGCAGGACAATCTACAACAGATGTTGCTCGTTTCTTCCGCGTTCATCATTCCATCATTTCACGATTATGGAAACAATTCCAAACCAGCCAAACAGTTGTCGAAGACCTGTAGCCGGTCGTCCAAGGGTTACGACCCCTCGGAAGGTGGATATATGGCTGTTGTAGCCAAGCGGAATCGAAGATCGACCTCCACATGTGTGACATCTATGGTTGTAGCCGCCATTGGTAATATCTGCCACTAATGTTCGTCGAAGGCTACACATGAATGGTCTGTACAATCGGGTACCACGAGTTTGTGTTCCTTTATCCGTCCAATCCAGAGGAGCACGATTACAGTGGTGCCGTCAGCATGTGAATTGGACTATGTCTGATTGGGGTAACGCTATGTTCACAGATGAGGCCAGATTTGTCCTACAACCCGGTGATAAGCGTATAAGGGTCTGGAGGGAACAAGGCACACGCAATCGGCCCCAGAACATCACCGAACATCACGCATTCCACGGTGGAAGCATCATGGTCTGGACAGGGATTTCATTGGGATATCGCACCGACCTGAACATCTACAGGCGAGGTTCTGTGACTGCTGTACGGTATCGAGATGAAGTCCTAGACCCCATTGTGAAACTCTATGCTGCAGCAGTTGATCCTTCTTTCATTTTAATGGACGATAATGCGCATCCTCATAGAGCTGCCATCATTGACGACTTTCTAGAGAGTGAGGGGATTGCGCATATGGCTTACTCACCGGACCTTAATCCAACAGAAAATCTTTGGGATGCTCTCGGCCATGCTATATGTCGATGTTTCCCACCTCCAGCCACTCTCAGAGCTTTAGAAACTGCCCTACAGGAGAAATGGCGATTACTGGACTCTGCGGTGGTTGGTCACCTCGTAACAAGCATGATCATACGCTGTAAAGTTTGTATGCAGGTGAGGGGTGCTCACATACCCTATTAATATCGATTTTTATTGTTTGTTTTGAATTTAAACATCATTTTGTTAATGACGCAAATCTGACGTCAACTTATAATTTATAAAAAATTCAATATTTTTTTTATTTCTGTATGTAATTCTTTGTTTTGTTTTGTGAATAAACATAGAGCTACTTACTTGGAGCATTTTATGTCAATCAAAGCAGTAGTTGTCAATTTTTTCGCATTTTACTGTGCTCCGTGCTTAACTTTTGGAAGTAAGTGTAGTTAATTGCATAAAGTAAAAAAAAAATCAAATTATATTTCCCCCTCCCTTCCCCTTACAAAGTGAATCAAAGAAATTAACTTCTTACTTTCCAATTTACTCCGAAACTTTTGAATCCCCCCCCCCTCTATTTTGGGGATGGGGATCTGGAGAGTACATTAGTTCACATTTTGAATAAGGAACAAGAAGGGATAAGAATTTTCTAAGCATTCGATATATTGAACCAGTGTTATAGTAATTGAAACTAAAATAATATAAATTTATCTGAAGCAGAGGTAGGTCTTATGATTTCTAACTATAACAATTCAGTGGATCCTAAAGGGGATCTTTTCTTCAAAAAGTAACAATGCTATAAACAAATAAAAAAAATTGTCTTCTTTAGTATATATTCAAATGCAACTTGAAAAGATAGGTGAGATATGTATTTCTTAAGACACTGTAGTTCATTAATGCCCAACATCTGCTTCCTCCCCTTGGACACTATTAATTGTATCCTTTAGTATTTAGCTGCTTAACCCTTAACTGCTGTTTCTATAAGAGTTAAGATTCAGTAATTAATTGAAATAAAAATTGAGCCTACACACGAATTTTTAATATTTTAAAAAGGGCATTTACATCTGAAAGTAATATATGTTGACAATGGGTTCCGTACAGTGAATCTGAAAACTCCAGTGATGTATGGGTGTTTTTAATGTCTTTTTTAAAATGTTAAAAATTGATCTGGAGACTGAATTTTTATTTTAATTAATCACTGTATAAAAACAGTACAAGTTAAAACTAATTTTAGGAAGATTCAGCATCAGTTAATTATTTCTTCAGTATTTGTTTGGTCCATCATTGTCTGCTTCATTTGTTTGTTTATTTTTATTTAGTGTTTTTGTATTTTGAAGGTTTTAATTGACTTATTTTCAAGCAAAAGTTTACAGTAGTGATTCTTATACTGTTTACATCCCAAACTGGGTTTGAAATTTTAACATGGAATCTCATGGTAATAAAAAATGCTTTTAAAAATACTCAATTCTTCTTCACCCTATTTCCATTTTTTCTGGACATGGGAAGCATTTTTCCAGCTCAATATTATATATAGGCTGTAATTATAAAGGGGCACCACTTCCCTAAGGCACTTTAAACTTACTACCAGCTGAAAGAAAGCAGACAAGCACACAAGAAAGGAAGTAAACATCCATGCGGTATCAGATTTGAACCCAGGTTCAAGCACATCAGCCTTGTGGCAGGCCGCCGCTTCGACCCAACACTGTGCCTGAACTATTCATAATATCCCCAGATTAATTCATAAAATATATTGATTCTGATTCCTTTTGGATAAATATAATAAGGCCCTGCTTTTTGGCATTCTACTATTTCAGCAGTTTTCAAATAAATCCATTTTCATTAAGTTTTAAAGTTGTTCTGAAGCTTTTTGATATGAAGCACTCAGCAGCTGAGCCAAGAAGACATCAGGACATCATTTTATTGTTTCATATTCATGTGTGCGCTCTATGTCTCGTATTGTGACTATTTTCCAAAACTTCAAACTCCGTTTTTTAGTCTTAACTCTGTGGCACATTTAATATGTGATAGGGTAAACATCGTTGGATTCGGATTCGACAACTATCAAATGAGGGGTTTTAAGCCATATTAGCCTAACCCTCAAAGAGCTAATTATTGGTGGTCATGTCCAAAAAAACAATATACACTTTGCTGCTGTAATTTATATAGCTATTTTTCTTTACTACATAAATTACAACAACAAAGTGTATATGGCTCTTTTGTACATGACCACCAAACGTTTAAAACCATTTCCGCAATAATTTCCTGTTGGACGGTTAGGCTAGTATGGCTTAAAACCCCTCAAATATTGCTGATGGTGGATGGTTGAGTTGCTGACATCAGAAGTTGATAAACCTCTACCAGGACATCCAGACGTACCAGTTGACGATCAAAATGGCTGAAGCTGTTGTTGAATTGTGTATTTTGGTTAATTTCAAGTTTAATAAACTTTAGAAAGACGACAAGGCGATGAATGACTGACGTAAGCAGTAGGCTATGCAAAAAAAAAATGTTTATTGGACGAGAATAGGCGATTCCATAGAGGATCTAGTCCCACACAACATATCTAACAATGAATTGAGAAAAGCACACTTTCAAGACAACTACAAGCCTGTGTACATTGCCATCTTGGTTGATGGATGATCCTGCTCTCTCGACGGTTGACGTCAACTCGGTTGGTATTGGTTGTCAACCCGAGTTGATGTCAACCAGAGTTGAATCGCAAATATGAAAAAGGTACTAAGTCATAGAAATACCAAACTGAGAAAACACAAAAAAACCTTCCACATTCAAAACTAGAGCCAGCAATTAAAAATCCGTTGGTGTGGTGTGAAACGACTGTGAAGCCGACCCATGCCTGTCATTTGTATATTTTTACGTCAGTATGCAAATGTACAAAGACATAATTAAAAATTTCGACTTAGTACCTTTTTCCAGATTATGGGTGACTTAGATACCTTTTTTCATGTTTTGCAATTATATTGTCACATTTTGCAGTTAAAAAAAAATGTTTTATTTCAATTTTTTTTAGTACAAACTTAATCATATAAGTTATATATATATATGTTATATATATATAGTATCATATGGCAATGTAACATTAGTGCGAAAATAATGAAAAAATGTAAAGCAATATTCAAGTTTTTGACCTCCTGAGACTTTTGGAAAAGCCTGATTTAGTTCCCATTTAAATAATGCATGGGGTGAACACTATTGAACCCATTTCCAGTCCTAACTCAAAATGTACAAAAAGTTGACTTAGTACCTTTTTCACATTTGCGATTCAGTTGATGTCAACCAGTATTTCCAAACGACATTGCAATCGATCAACTGTCATATCCATAAAATCAGTTGATCAACCAGTTGCTATCATCCGTGAATATCCAAACACAAACCATGTTATTAAGCTTTTTATTTGCTTTCACAAAAAGGCTTTGTTCAGTTTTTTTTGCTTGGAATCTGACTCGCCATATTGAGTGAGACCCAACAGTTACTACCAGTATTTGTGCATGAACTGTTTCTATTATCTGGGAATCCTTCACTTGTAATATTTCTACAAAGTTACTCAAATTCTCATTCCACTTGCCTTAATTTTTCTCATTTATTTTTTCTGTTTCCGTTTTGCTGAACTAGTGACAAAAAAGAAATTGGATTTTGTTTCCTTAATTAAATAGAAAATTAATTATCAGTTGCTAATGCACAAACAATTTCATTAAGGTATATTTATAAGATTATAGAAATTTAGTTTTCGTTTGAATGAAATTTAATTGATCCAGAATAGGAACTTCTATAATTTACATTTAACTTTTGTTTTAATGGTTTTGAAGTAAAATAGAAGAATATCTAGTGAAGATATTATGGAAAAAGACACTTTAATGCTAAAAAATATATCTTAAATAAATTTGCCAAGTTTATCAAATGATTGGAAAGCAGAGGAATAAAGAGAATAAATATCATTTTATATTCTATTTTATTTAAGTTGTGAGAATTCTTTATTTCATCTTTTAATTCAGTTAAGCTATTTTTGGCAGAGCCTTGAATCAGTGCATGCGATATGTGATCCTGGATAACGAAAAAAAGGGAGAAAAAAACCTAGGAAGCATGCAGTTAAACTATTTTTAGCAGCAATTTGATTATGACTGCTACTGAGAGATCAGTTTAGGCCATTACAGAGAATATCTTAATACTAATTTTACCCTCAATTTAGTTTTAGTCTTCAGATAAGGATCAGAAGACTTTATTCCCGTTTTGTCTGTCTGTGGACAAGTATCATTAAAATATCATTAGCAACAATCAGAACAATCGCAACAGTTAAGTCTTTTGCATGCTCAACAATCACATTTATAATACAGCTCTACAACATTCACAATAATCACACACAGTTGTGCCTTTTGCATTCGCAATAATCACATTTATAATAATAAGGAAATTAAAGCAATATCAATTATATTGGGTTGGCTAATAAGTAATGGCCGTTTTTTTCAATTTTTTTAACTTTTGAGCCTTCCCCATCGATTGAAGGTGATGCTCAACAGTGCCGTGCACGCATCCCATCTTCTCCGCCAACTCCCGAGTGGTTTGGCGTGCGTCTTCATGCAAAAGTTGATTCAAACGCTCTTCATCAAATTCGACTGGTCGCCGGAACGAGGAGTGTCCTTAAGGTCGAAATTGCCGTCTTTGAACTTCGCAAACCAATTTCGAGCAGTTCTTTCAGGCATAGAGCCTTCCCCGTACACAGCACAAATGTCGCGAGCAGCTTTTGCGGCCTTAGCACCTTGATTGAACGCAAAAAGAAGAAGGTGTCGAAAATGCTCGGTTTTGTCGACTTGGCACTCCATTTCAATGATCTGAAAAGGAACAAAAATTAAGGTCAACAAAAAAATCTAATACACTATCTTATAGAGAAAAGAAAGCTCTTTCGAATAACACAAAACAATGTGCCAAAGACGCGCCAATTCAAATTGAAAAAAACGGCCATTACTTATTAGCCAACCCAATATTTGCTTATATGTATCAGCAGACGTTGCGAAGCATTGTGATTGGTTTACTAATCGCTATCCCTACCTTGTTTAGTATTACCTATATATTTAGGTGTGACACATAGTCACTTGTAATGCAATTCAGTAATTAGAAATTATTTTCTCCACTGCTTTACACTAGATGCATTATGAATTTCCGATTAACTATCCCAACACTGATCTGCTTCATGTTTCACTTCCTGTCAATTTGTAATTGTCTGTTGTCCTTCTAGTTTATCATTAATTGGTTGAAATGTTTCTTATCTTCATTTTAATCACTATTAATAATGTGGTGATCTGCAAGTATCTCTCGCTGTTAATTTTTTAATTACATTAATGAATTGAAAGTGATATTTTGTGGTTAAAAATTATTCGTTCTAAGAAGCTGATGTCATCTTTCCATTACTGCTAAGATATTTTTATCAATTTTATTCCCTCTTAAAATGTAAACATCAACAAGAGCATGAACGATTTATTTTGTATGCCACATTCCAAGAAAATACTGTGCAAAGCAATCCAGAACAAAATAGCTTGTTTTTATTTTTTTTATATATATTCTTAAGTTTTTTTCATTACTTGTTATTTCATTTAATTATGTATTTGATTGTGCAATAACTTACTAAATTTGTTTTCTTTCTTTCTAGAATCACTGAAAAGTTCCCATTCTGCTCGGAGAAGTTTATTCTCAAATATCGAATCCAGCAAAACTGCACACATTTACTTAAAAAGTGTTGGCAAATCCAGGTTCTCTATCAAATGATTTTGGTTTTTATCTTAAAACATTCCAAAGCCTATCAAATAGCCTAGTAGAAGAACGTCTTCAAACTTGTTCAATTTTGCAGTTCAATTTCAGGCCATTGTAAATGTTATTTTCAAGTGCCTCAAATTATTTCTTCCTATTTTAAGAACCAAATACTTTTTTTTTTCGTTTTTTTTTCTTTTTTCAATAGCATGTGCCTTTTAATCAAAAAAAACTTTGTGATTTTGAACTTGCTAATATTACTCCACATTTGCAAGAGATGGAAGGGAAATTATTTCCTTGAAAATAATTTTGTCTGGGCATTTTAATAATTTAACTTCAACTCAACTGAATTTATTCGTTTAAGTGCCTCAGCTCTGTTGTGTAATGTATCTTATAGCTTAATTTTGTTTCATAAGCATTAGGAGCTATACAAAGGAATAATATCAGTACATGATTTAAAATGTTTATTATTATATAATATTCAAATTAATCACAGACTTATAACATGTCAGCATACCAGTAATAACAATAAGTATGCAAGGAAAAAATATGAAAAGCATTATTGAATTCTGTATTTATAAGAATCTTTTGTTGGTTATCATTAATTTTTAAAACTCGTTTCTATTAAAAGTGATTTTTGCTGTTACAAACTAATTCATCCTTAACGATTTAATATTCCTGATTTTATTATATGGCTTTCAGTGACAATTAACAATGTAAAAGCACAAAAAAAAAAGAAAAAGCTGACATAGAAATAGCAATATTAAATTATTCCTGAAATGATATTTAAATTCATAGAGTGGTATAATTAACATCAAGTTGCTCAGTGCCTGTATGTTTTTTGGGGGGATATTGGCAGTACATTGTAAGAGTTGAACTAGCTCATATCTTTCATTCCATGGCTTGTTTTAATTTACAATTAATGACTTGTGTGTCACTTTTATCTTGTTATAATTTCTGCCTTTTTGAGAACTTCAAGGAAGTGTAAAAAAACAGGAGTAAAGAAAATGCACATTTCAATTCACGCCTTTGAGTTATCATCAAACGGGAATCTATGACATCTTTTTCATCCTTGTCATAGATTCCCAAATCTAGCTGATGAGTCAAAATAAGGACAAAACGGTTGTCATAGATTCCCGTTTGATGATAACTCAAAGGCGTGAATTGAATCGTGCATTTTCTTTACTCCTGTTTTTTATGTTTCAATTTCATTGCATGTTGAACTGCCCTGTATTCAGGGAAGTACGTAGTACCTCTTCAAAACTTTGTTGTTTTTTTTTTCTTAAAAGATTTGCGTATTTGAACATTACTGTGATTAAAACACATCATCACTTCCTGCCACTGATTTGATTGATCTAAAGAAATTTACTTTGCTTTGCATATGGTAAAAACTTGATCTGTATCTTTTAAGTTTCAACATATTTGATATGGAGGAAACTTTATTTTTCTTAAGCATTTTGTGAACTTTGTTCATTTTTTTTTTTACTTTTAATTAATTGTTGTATTTATTTTTAATGCTGTCTTCATTTTGGCTTAACAAATATTAAAATTAAAAATATTCTTTAAATTCATGGAAAACATTTTTATGGAAATTCTTAACTCCGTCCATTTTCAACTACTTAAAATGTGCATTTGTGAAAGGAGACTGTATTTTGTAAATATTTTTTATAAACGAATATTTTTTTTAATTTCATGTTTTCAAATAAATTTCCATGAAACATGAAATAGTTGTTTAATCATTTTTTTCCTTTAATCTTCACAGTGTGTAAGAAAGTTGTTTTTTGTTTTTGTTTTCCGTTAAATGATCATATTGTCCTCACAACCAATGTTGACCTGCCAAATATGCAGGGTGTCCACTGTTTGGAAATTCAGGGAACGTCGGAGAATTGATCTACAATCTTTAGAAAGATCAGGGAATTTATAAAAAAAAAGGGCAAAAGTCAGGAAAAATGAAATTGTAATGAAGGCTACAGCAGGCTTTAACAATTAAATTCTCTCACCAATCTGTGAGATCAAGAATTCCTATTTTTTTTTTTTTCCAACATTTCCTCTGGCGTAAAATTTATTCTTCTAAAAGTTAATACTTGTTTCATTGTAATTTCATAGAATATGTGTTAAAGGCTGAAAGGGAGTTAGGCGTCCCTTGCCGTACTGGAGCTGTGTAAGGTAGAATAGGATATTACTATCCTACCTTGAATATTGTACGCAATAGTATTAATTTAGTATTATAGACATATGCAAGACTGCTTATTTTTCATTGTTGCAGTGTGCTTGTTACCATTCATGAGATAGATCTGAGTTTTGTTTCCTTGTCTAATTTTTATTCCAGGAATAGGACATTCATGTTAAATTATTAAAGTAAATACAGTAAAGATCGAATCAAAAGTAAAAATTATAGCAATGTGAAGAAAATATGTTTTTAATGATCAGTGGCTGAATGAGAAACTGAATCCTGAATTTTCTGATTGGTTGGCAAGAATGACGGGAGATGATGTAGCAGTGTTTTGTAAAGTGTGTTCTACAACTTTTCTGAGTCGGCAACATGGGATGTCAGGCATTCGCTAGTCATGCAGAAGGGCTAAAGCATTTTCAGCCCAGTCTTACTTCCTTTAGGCCTACTTTGTCAAAGGATGCATCCTCTAATAAGCAAAGTTATGCCATCAACGAGCTCAGGAGATGTAGATATGGTGAATGAAGAAAAATTTCAGCCTAATGTATCAAACGCTTCTGTGATTAAAAGTGATGTGCAGTCTGTTAATTTAAACAGTTTTGTTGTGAAAGATGATGTCACAAAGTCTGAAATAAGATGGCTCATGGAAGTAGTATCCAAGAGAATATCTGTAAACTCTTGTGGACAAATAAGTGAAACATTTCAAATTGTTTCCTGATAGTTCTGTAGCTTCTAGATTTGCTGTAGGGAAAATTAAGGCATTGTATGTGATAAACCATGGACTAGCACCGTATTTCAAAGAGTGTTTAATGGATAATTTCAAAGAGTGCAAAGACTTTGTGATTTGTTTTGATGAATCTCTAAACAAAATATCTCGGTGTTGCCAAATGGATCTAATTGTTCGTTTCTGGGATGTCAATCTTCAAAAGGTTTCAACAAGATACTTAAACAGCGTGTTTTTAGGACGAGCAACAACTAATTATGTCCCATGGAAATTCTTCAGTGGAAGGAGGATTTTCGATCAACAAATCCCTTCTAGTTGAAAATCTCCTGGAAGATTCATTGATTTCCCAGAGAACAGTGTATGATGCAATCCAAAATGCTGGTGGAGTGGAACAAGTTACGATTGGTTGAAGATTACTACTTTCTGCGAGAGCTTCCAGAAAACGATACCAGGACTACGTAGACAAGAAAAAGATTCTTCAAGCAGATGAAGACGGGGAAACAAAAGGAGAAGAGAAAAAATTAGCCAATCTAAAGTTCATCTCTTGTTATGGGAACAATAATAATGTAGAAACATTGTACAAAATCCATTACTGTAGTGATATAAGATAGCAAATCATAAATGGTACAGTAAGTTAAATAGAAAGACTAATGAAGTAAATCTTTCTTTTTCTTGATTTGAACAATTTTAAATTCATTTCTTTTTCATTGCCTCTTCTGTCTGGTTTCCGTTCATTTTTCTGGTATTTCTACAACTCTTGTCAGTGAGTTTGGTCATTTTTTTCTCCAGACCTGCTTAAAAAGGAAAATGAATTTAATATTGCATGAAAATCAAGAAAAAGGAAGCTGGAAAATAAATTGGTAACATATTCCCCTCCTTTACAAACTGTAAGAAGTAAAACACTTTTTGTTTCGTAAGATTTTTGGAAAATTGGACCATCATAGAAAAGCACCCCCTGGGCAAAAAGTGGGTGAAATTTAATACTGTCAGGGAATGCTTGGTCTTAGTTTAATTACTAACCTGTCCAAGATGGGAGAATTTCAGATTTACTCTTAATAAATTTTTCCCATTCGTGCGAACATCT
The DNA here is from genome assembly GCA_023159025.1 of Thereuonema tuberculata. NCBI lineage: Eukaryota > Metazoa > Arthropoda > Chilopoda > Scutigeromorpha > Scutigeridae > Thereuonema > Thereuonema tuberculata. The sequence goes on from JAFIDM010000004.1 coordinate 52,016,198, forward strand.
TTTTTTTTTAACAGTCAAACTTGTCTTATCTTTATTTTCATCAAATAAAATATTAGAAATATTCCATAGTCATTCAAAGATGGAAAATTTCAATAAATCCTAAATTCTTAAAAATATTTTATTCAAAAGTATGTTTTATATGCACTTATTTCTTTATATTAACTAATTTCAGATTCTTCACTGTTTATTAAAATGTTTCACAGAATTAAAAAATACAAAGCATTAATCTTCTGAAATAATTCAATATTAATTTATATTTAAACAAATTTACTAAAAGTGAATATAATTTTGTGCTAAAGCTTAAATTAAAGGGCGACCCATTATAATAAAAAATAATTACAAATAATAATATTCTTTATGATTATTTTTAAATTGGCCCTTGAAAATATCCTATTCCTATGTTTGTGCCTCTGAACACGATGGTTGAGTCCGTTTCTTCATCTGACCTTCCGTTCGAGAGTTGTTAGGGGTGGACAGACAAAGACGGACAGGACAAACACAATAGCTACCGATTCTGGTCTCTTATCACAATAGCTCCCAAATGGGTTGTGAAAGTAGTACGGTTATTTACTGAGTTATCAGCAGTAATTCAAATTTAGTTTTTTTGTAAGATTGATGCAGATGAAATGTCAGAAAATGGCTGGAAACATCAGCACTTGTTGCGATATGAAGTTTATTAATCAAAACAATCACTGCAATACACTTATTGAACAAGATACAAATTTCTGTTTGCCATTGGGGAAAAATAACACTGAAGAACACATCGAACTTTTGGAATGCAATTTTAACTGACCTTTGCTTGGGTAACATTCTACCCATTAGAAAGGTATCCAGATGCTTGAGAAGTGATTGTCTGTAGCGGACAGATCTGAGTAATAAGGCAGATGAAGTAAGGTTTTGCAGCTCAACTGGCATAACTTTTGGGTTGTCTGGCATGCAACTTGGAGTGGAGAAATATGGACCCTTGACGACTGACTAATGCCAGCTGTTAGATCAACAATTTTTCATGCATAATGTCAAGACCGTAACAATACTTGTCTGGTTGTTACGTTGACCCAGTGGCAAGAAGAAGTGAATAACACCAGCTGTGGTCCACTGTGGTCATTATATTACTGAAATGGAGTATGGGCTTCAGTGTTTTGATGTCTCATCTTGGTCGAGCTATTGCACTGAATGTTGTCAATTGTCATGCAGTATGCATTTCTTATTATATGTGCAGAGAAAAATCGTCGTGTTTTGTACTGTTCTGTCAACTCCTGTGGAACCCATTTATCCATCTTCTTCATTTTGTATATAGCTGCCAAATGTCAGGAAATTTTTGCATAGTGCAATTTGCTGATTTAAATATGCTTATCACAAGGCTACGTTTATATTCCATCAAAAATAGTCCCGACTGTAAGAGGTTGCAAAAGCGATGTTTAAATTCAAAAGCTTGCTAAAATGAAAGTTGATATAACTTGATTCAATTATTTAATGATATTTAGAAAGTAATATTTATTTGGATTGCTAAATGATATCAATTCTCATATTCTATAGAAACCCTTCAAGATATCTATTTCTAATAGTAAATTAAAAACGGAAAAGCTACAAAAATACACAAATTAGTTTGCTATCACTCATTGAACCATCATCGACGGCAATCTGGGACAGCTGTTTTACCCTTATTAGGACTCTTCAACCAGATTTAGCCTCGATAATCAAGCTCAGAACGTGTGAAGCCTATGGATCTTTCTCCGGTTCTCGGAATTGGGACCCCTCAAAAGCAAACAACAATAGAAAAATCGTTGTGAACAGTAAAATTTAAACAGATAAGGAATACATTTTCTGTTGGTGACAGACAAAATTAGTTTAAAAATAATGTTATAAAAAAAAAAACTCAAAATACAGGATGATTCAAAATTCCCTGTACAAACTTTAAAGGTAGATCAGGAATACAAAAAAAACAAACCGTATTCATAGTGAACGTATGTCCACAAACGCCACCTGAATGAGCTAGAGGGCTCTGTTTGGCAACACATTCGTTGGGCGGTGAGAGCCATCGTTTGAGTCGTTGAAAGTTTGAACGATAGGATGTAGGACTTCACTAATGCTGAGAAGTAGATTCACGCAAACGTTTGATCATTGTGTGGACATTTGTTGGGGAACCAACAAATCGTGCAGCGGCTCGTCCGTTTCCGTTCGATGCCCCATAGGCTGTGCACCTACCCTCTGGGGCAGCAAACGGAAACGGACGATTGTGTCGTGAACGGATTCCCATCAGATGTCTACCCAATGATCAAACGTTTGTGTTTGCACCAGAGATTGTGTGAAACTGGATCATTAAAGTTTGTACAGGGAATTGTGTACAGTTATAAACTTGTCCACATTTATTTCTCCTCCAGACAGATCCTAGGGTTCACCCAGCATTCTATCAAATGAGTACCTGAGTTCTTACTCGTGGGCTAAACGCGGGCAAGTGTCGGATTGACCATCCGACCTCAACGTGTCCCGTGAGGTCGAGAATCGCTGGGAGCCTAAACCTCTCGCGCACACCAGGCTCTGCATGGCCTTTTATTTAACTTTAATCTTAACCAATTTTTATTCTCCAGTTCCTCCTCCTATAGATGTGTCAGAGAGAGAGACATACCCCTTAATTACTTTTGAACAGCTGTATAGATCTTCTTGAAACTTCGTATACAATATAATCTTATTATAATTGAAATATTTTCCACGTGGCTTCTATCGAGAAATTAGCAAGAGAAGGGAACAAAAATTTGAAAATAAATGTAGGGTTTTTCTTTTGTCATAACTTTTTTTTTTTTTAAATAAAGACTAAATATTTTAAGTTCTTATCGAACTACTTGTCACAAATCTAATAACCCAAGTCACCTCTGCAGTGCAAGACGTATCCAGGATTTTGCAATGGTCTAAAATCTTGGAATTTTAGCGATCCATTTGGGAGCTATTGCGTTTGTCCTGTCCGTCCATCCGTGTCTGTTCACTCCTAACAACTCCCGAAAGAAAAGTCGGATCGACAAACGGATTTCGCCATCGTATTCAGAGGTCCAAACACCTTAGTAGTGGGGTATTTTCAAGGGCTAGTGCGTCCCCCCCCCCCCCAATCCTCCTTCAATCGGCACTGTGGAAAAGAAAGTGATCTCTCCCCATTGCAGCCTCGCTTGTAGCTGCCTATGTGCACAAGCGCACAACAGTCAAACCCCACGCCGCTGTAACTGTGAAGCCTCACAGTTCCATACAAAGATTTTCGTTTCTTTTTCATAAACTGGGTGATGGTTACTGGACATTAAGCTTAAAGATTATCTAAAGTACAAGTATAAAGAAAGAATTAAAGAAAAAAAGCACTCATTACATTAAATGTTATCGATAATATCAAATGGAAATAGGTGTGCTGCAGTTCCACAGTGCCTATACGCGAGCCGTCACTTCTTAGGAATATAGGGTATTTTCAGGGGACAATGCTCCCCTCCCCCCATGTTCGAGATATTTGGCGTTGTTTCATTGGATTTCCGCTATTAGCTTAAATATTAGAAATACAATCATATTATTTAATCTATCAGCTGTAGCTTGATGCTTACGGTATCGAACTCATATACTGAAGGTTGTACGTTCTAATCCGTAAATCTACTTTTTTTTTCTTATTTTCATAACTTTTTTTTTATTTTTCCTTACGTTAAAAAGCATAAATTTAAGAGCTACCCCATAATAATAAAAAAGATTATTATTTTTATTTTTTTTTAATATGGGTAGCCCTTAAATTTATATTTTAGCACAAAATGACATTCATGTTTTTCCTATTTTCGGATGTAGTGAGAGAAGGGGTCTACAACTTAGTTTTTACCTATTTGATACAATACTTGTTTCAAGAGTAGAATTTTGTTTTGCTTGAAGTGGAATAATATTTAGGAAACTAACTTAGCACTTCAAAGGGAAAACCATATTTTTTTTTTTTTTTTTTTTTTTATTCAATCAGCTCTACGGAGATAAATAGTTTGAATATACAGGACAGCACGCAGGGATTTAACCTCCATCTTTGCTCTTCTCAATATATTTTTTTAATTCTTTGTGAATGAATGGCATTGCCAGATTGGATACTTTTCAAAAAGAGTTCTTGATTTAATTATCTGTGCGCGCGGTAATGACTACTCTTGTTGAGGTGGCTTTTCTGAATTCTTTTTCCAATTAATAAATTGCTTTGGTTAACAAAACATCTTGAAATTCCATGAAATGTTTTCGTGGGAGGAGTCAAAAATGATCATTCTTTGTTCTTGAATGTATTCACTTCAAATGATCTTTTCTTCGCAACACTTTGAACTATGTAGAACCAATTACACGACAATTCCATCTTCAGAGACGAACTGAAATCAGTATAATATAGATATTATTCTGCAAAAGTTATCGCCGTAGCACTTACAAGGGAAGTGCGTGACCTCGAACGCTGAGAACCGCACGAAAATGTGCTTAGAATATAAATCCCTCATGCCAAAAACAGTGGTATGAGTTATTCTCATGCAAAACTGCACGTCTTACCATGAGAGACATTTGAATGATCACCTATTGAAGGTCCAAGAAAGGAACTTTGGTAACGCGAAGAAACAAAATACAGTGAAACTTGGATAATTCGAAGCTGAAGGGACCGCTACAAAACTTTGAATTATCCACAACTTCGAATTAATCAAGTTACATCTTTTAACTTTAATTTCAGGTCCACTGAATGCTTGAAAAGATTATTCTGTCAATAAGTAAATATTTATTCAGAAAGATCATGGTATGAAAGACTTAAACACTATATGTATATAAACAAAATAAGATTTATATTACGTAAGCTACATATTACATTCAATACAGAAAATTATAGTTTTTCAAAAAATTGTGCAATGTCTGATTGTTTTGTAGAATTCAGTCGCTTAAGGTTAGCAAAATCATCACGCATGTTTAGTGAACGGAAAACAACTTCACTTACTTTGGTTTGTCCTTCAATGTATCGACGAAATTCGGCGCTATACCGTACTCGTTGGCGATTTGGCATTTCTTCTTCACACCCTTTTCCACCTCGCGAATGACGGCGACCTTTTCAGCGAACGTTAAATTCTTGTACACGCGTGGTTTACTGAAAGACATGGTGACACTGACAGCAGGAAGCTCGAATGGCGTCACGTGTCGAACGGTGGCGGAAAGGGATTTCAGTTGTCACGTGTCGAATTTCTTAACGATGAAACGCCGAAAAGTCGTTATGGTTCGAAATTTTTTATAAAAAACTTCGAATTAAGGAAGTTGAACTTCGAATTATCCACGATTTTTTAACATTGATTTAATAAGAAATTCAAGGGACCAAGAGAAATCTTCGAATTAACCACGATTTCGAATTAAAGACGTTCGAATTATCCAAGTTCCACTGTATCGACATAATAGGGCCAAAAAAACATATTTCAATATCGTAACTATATTGCTACATTTCCCTCTGCTTACAATAATTACGCTATCTGAACAACAAACTTTTCCTACTGACCTGATAGTGTTGCACAGCTATTCAGTCTTCAAAGTGCGCTAGCAGACAACAGCTGAGTTTAGCATGGAAATGACTCATACCACTGTTTTTGGGATGAGCTATTTATATTCTATGCACATTTTCGTGCAGTTATCAGGGTTCGAGGTCACGCACATCCCTTTGTAAAAAGCAAAATATGTATTCAGTCATCTCATCGGCAACTATCAAGTTCTAATGATCGGGAGTTCTAAAGTTTTTTTTCTTATTATATTTCTGTTGCTCTGAGGACAGAATATGAAATGGAAGAGATATCATCATTTAGATCAGCACTTGATTCAGCATAACCAATTTCTTTTTTCTCAGATTCTTCGCCCTGTCAACATCAGTGCACCAGCAAGTTATGAATGAAAAACGGTTTTGTTTTTTTTTGATCAATAGATAGAGCACCTTTAATTCAATAATTGCAATTCTGTTCAAACCAAAATCACATTAAAACAAAATGGAGTTATGAACTTATAAAGCAAACAGAAAAATTACCAATTTCTGATGAGAACAAGATCAATCATATTTTTCAATACACTAAGCGCAATTAATAAACAGTGGTAATTAGTATTAAATTACGTAATTTTCACATAAACGATAACCATTTTCGTTATCCAGCTCTTCGTCGAAGAAACGTTGAAGGCAAAGTCTTCATACTACAAACAGTTCATTTTTTAAAGAAATGTAAAGTAGACATTAACATGGATTTTATCGGAACTGAAGAGTGGTTCGGCTTTGCTGCCATCTAGAAATAGTTTTCTTGAACCCTAAGTTGGGTGTCACTATTTGCCACATTTCTTGAAACCGATACTGAGATGGTTTTCCGTTGCCTTCCTCAGGAAACCATTACGGAATGACTTCAAACTTAAGAGAAAAAGCAGACAAACATAGGAAAGAATGAAAAATCCATGCCGATACCGGGGTTCGAACCCAGTTGCAGACACATCAACCTCGTGACAGGCCGCCACCTTGACCACATGGCTGTGCCTGAACTGCATCTAGAGCTTAAAGTACGCAATAAAGTTTCCCTCAACAGCGTTATATTAGTTAAATATTGCCCAGCCGAGCAGTCAAGGAAAAGGTTTGTTTTCATCCAGAAACTATTTACTTTCCGTATTAGTTTCTGAAACGCTGCTAATTTTCCAGTTAATGTTGTAGGAAACATAATACTTGGTTTATATCCTTTTTTTCACTTATTACGTTCCCTCCCTGCTGTGATAGCGACCCATTTGGGAGCTATTGTGATAGCGATCAAAATCGGTAGCGTTTGCGTTTGTCCTGTCCATACGTCCGTGTCTGTCCACCACTAACAATTCCCGAACGGAAGGTCAGATCGACAAACGGATTTTCAAGCAGAGGAAAATATAGCAAAATGGTCACGACATTGAAATGTGTGTTTTTTTGGTCCTATTATATCGATATTTTGTTTCTTCGCGTTACCAAAGTTCCTCTCTTGGACCTTCAATAGGTGATCATTCAAATGTCTCTTGTGATAAGACGTGCAGTGGTACGAGTCATAAGAATGACTCGTACCACTGTTTTTGGGATGAGCGATTTATATTCTAAGCACATTTTCGTGATGTTCTCAGCGTTCGAGGTCACGCACTTTTTAGAAAGAGTGCTGAAAATTTAATTTTAGATAATATTACTCAATGGGAGCTACCTATTAATTTTAATATAAATTGGGTCAGGAAGATGCGACCCTCATTTAATGTATTTCATTATCAAGATAAAGTTAAATTGTTTGGATTAAGTTACCCATTATTTGTTTACAGATCTAGGATATATTTATTATCAAAAATTTGAATGTCAACTATAATTTCTTGTTTTCTTTTCTTTTTCTGTTTTCGGAAGAAGGTTTCAAGCAATGCACTCATATTTTTTTTTTT
>JAFIDM010000004.1:52028613-52067344 GCA_023159025.1 Thereuonema tuberculata
TTGTGTTTTAGGCTTCTGAAAGACGCCTTATATCCCCGGTTTGTCTGTCTGTCTGTGGACATATATCCCACAATGCTTCGCAACGGCTTCTGTTAGCTCAGTTGTAGGTGGCCTGAATGTTTAATGTTGTAGGTGGCCTATAGAAAGGAATAAAGGCAGGGAGCTCCTGTTGAAATCGATTGTGCTCAGAAGCCGTTGCGAAGCACTGCGATTGGTTTACTATCACTATTCCTACCTTGTTTATCAAGTAAATTTTTTATTGTATTCATTATGTGTGTGAGCAATTTCATTTTTATATCAAGAATTTTAATCCACACATTAAATTTTTTTGTTACTTTTTATATTTTCCAAACAGTAATGGGAAAATGCAATAATCGTGTAGAACAGGGGTGCATAACCCGCGGCCCAGTAGTTTCAAACTTAAAATTACATTTGAGCCTTTACATTGCTGCCAACAGATACATTGAAAAATGTCATAACTTGCAATAGCAACTGTCTCATACTTTACTATTGGTGTATTGGTAGCGCATTATTTGATAATTTGAAGTTTATATAAATTACATTTATTATTAATTATTATTATAAATGACACTGTCAAATCATTATTTAGTAAGATATAGTAAGGGGTTGGGGAATTGGAGGATGGGACACTGCAGCCCTACATCAGAGCTTTTACAAAAATATTGGCCCTCAGGCTTCCTAAGGTTATGCATCTCCATGTAAATAGATGACTTGCAATTGGACTTTGTTTCCTAAAATTTCTAATAGTTTGAATTTCTTAAGCTGCTATATGTAAAAAAAAAAAAAAGGAAAATTATCAAATAAAATATCTCTGGTCCGATTTAACGGGGATTCAGGCTCCTGAAACAGTATTTAGTCTGCTTCTTGAGTGGTGTAGAATGTTGTTTGTATATGTTGATTAATTAGACTGTTTTGGAGTAGCTTTACTAGTAGATTCACTTTTGTAGGCCGCATAAAACATAATTTAAAGACTTATCTACTAAACAATATCAGACTTCTCATTTCTAACCTGACTAGATTTGAAGTTTATAGCCCCGTTCTGAGTTACTTCAAACATGAACCAAACTATTATATCTCAAATAATACCCAATTTTTTTCACTTGAAAAAGATCAGCAGGTCCGATCGAAACCTGGACGAGATATTAATATTTTAATGTGTTTTTTATGTTTTTTAATTATTGTGTCTGGCCTTTTTAAAAACTACCACCATTAATTTCACGCACATTACATTTCTACATCTTTAGTTCCGTATTATTATATATATATTTTATTAAATTTTGATAGTCATATTATGAGTAGCTTTTAAATACAGTCCAAATAAGTAATTCAAAGAATTGATCAATTTACATTCATATTCAACAGTTTAGTCTTATTTCGGAAGTCCCATTTCATTTTTGATGATTATACATCTATTTTAAGACCCAAACACTCTGTTCATTCTGTTAGTTCAACCAAAGGGCAGTGATGTGCATTAAATTCTTAGTAATAGTAGACTTACATTGTGAGACATGATTAGGCTTTTTGTTTCTTTACGTTAATGTTACCACTTTCTTTGTTTCGTAACAAAACTTTGTGAATTAAATAAAACAATCAAATTCTGAAATTGCTTGTATCGATACAGCATTTCATTGCTGTGTAGTGAATGTAAATACGTTGAAACTAAATTAATGAGACCTACTGTACGCATTATATTATGATTTGAGCGCACTACATAAGTGGATCTAGAACTTAATGTCTATCAGCAAACTACAGTTCTTTAAACACTTGTAAAGTGTCTTTTAAATGTTCTTAAACTTCGTCGAAGTGGAAGAGTCATAAAATACGCCTCTTTCCTTAATAATCCCGGGGTTCGAAAATTCCTGCACAATACAGTAATTAAAAATTGGACGAAGCAAATTCTTTTCGAGCTGTATCGACAGAAGTAATACGATCTGAAATATCCATTCAAATCAGAAAAACCACAGCCGTTGTAAATGGCCTCCACGATAGCAACGAGTGTTTGGGCAACGCTGTTCGATTTACAGAGTGTTGTAGAAGAAATTAAAGGTAAAAAAATGATTGACGAAAGCCCGCCTTGATGTAGTCGGGAGGCATACCTCCACGCACAAGAGAAACGATCCACCATAATTAACGAACAGAGGTTCAGAGGAAGGTACAGATCGGTATATCACACCTGATTACATCTAAAATTTCCTCAGAAGGGGAAATAAAAAAAAGAATGTAAACGACCTCATGGTAGAAGAAGCAAAGGAATTAGAGTACGAACAAGGCTATTAAAAATTCTCATTTTTTAGCAGACGTAATATACATGCGATGAGAAAACAATTTCTTCTGTTACTGTATAATCTACTGGCAATGTCCGCAAAAGAACCCTGCAGCTTTGTTGTTTCTATTTAACTTTATTGCTGTATTTTACTTATACAAACGTATTTAGTATTACTGTTTTTGTAGAATATTTTTTTAGAGGTCCTTTACCATACAGTAGGACTTAAGATGGCTGTCAATAGATGCAAGTTTTCCCTCTGTAAGATCTTAAAGAAAACGATAAGTAAAAAACAAAGAAACTGAAGTAGTAGGTATAATGGGTTTCTTTTTTAATGCGAACTACACTTTAAAGTTTTGTTTTTTCTTCTTTTAGATGGACGCAAATATTTAATAATCATATTTAAAGAGGGAACAGTAAGTTTGCTGTTGATCAGTGTGTTACTTTTTATGTTATGTAATGTTGATACACAAACCAAATACCAAAAATCTTATCGGAATTAGGCAGTAACATTCAATCCTCATATATGTAGATCTCAATATTATTTCTTGGGTTACCGTGCTCGTTGCAAATAACAGTCAAATACACGCATCCATACATTCAAACAAATCCATATATGCACAGACATCACTGGGAAAAAAATAGTCAAAATATATTGTAAGAGCCAGAAAATAAGGTTTTTTTTTTTTTCCCTTTCATAAATATTTTTACCGTCTTATACAATTATTTTTAGAAATTATAATTGATTGGAAATAATTTCAAATTTAAATTTTTACGTCGTGTGCATGGTCCCTGTGTTTTCCTATCATTGTGGTGTGGAAAGAAAACGAAGTGAAGCCAAAAACGGAAGATGACAAAATATGATAACATTATCTGCAACTGTTTTCTCGTACAATAACGTAAATAGTCGTAGACAACAGTTGCAGGGAATTTTTTCCATATGCAAATGACAAAGGAAATGACAATACATTTTCAGTTTCACATAATCTATAAAGACAGAAGAACATGAAATCAATCCAAGGGCGAATTTCTCAGTAGATAAAAATTATAAAACAACATTTGATAAATTTAATCTCCTATTGTCTGTCTGTCTGTCAATACGTACGTCTCCATAAGCAAGAAAGAAGACGGATCTCGCTGGATTAACATTGATGAAACATGGTATACAGAGAATCAATGATACCGTTTATAACAATAGTTTTCAGAATTGTTGACCCCCCTCCCCCCCACACACACACACAATTTTGTGTCTATTTTGTTGACCCTTTCAGTGGTCACCTAAAACCGGAAATAGCTGGGACCGGAAGTCGGATTTTTCCTCAAAAAATTAGGCCAAAGAGAGACCAACGAGGTTGGACTCATGGGGCTTTGACTTCCGGTTTGAGTTGTGGAGGATATTACACACACACAGACACGGAAATCCTAATAGCTCCGCTCTTCGCGCTCCGTACGAGATCGCTAGTAAAGCAAAAGATATTACTAAAAATAATCAAACATGTCCAGGAAAATAGTCTTCAAGTTCTTTCGCGAAGTTCTTGTTGGTGACTGTGAAGTCATATTGGAATCAGTAAGTTTTTCCCGATTAATTCCTTTATTCTTATTTATATTTTTGTGATTAACTCAATCCTTGAGTTATTTTTCTCTTGAAGAATTAAATTATCACTAAGTTAATTAATTGGGGAAGTCTCCGATGAGAAAATGAAGACAAGCTGAGAAAGAACTTGGTTCGTTTCTTTAGCAATTACAAATCATTGAATCATCTATAATTACGTTGCAAAGCAATTGTTATTCGAGAGGATTCTCAGGTGCAAGTAGGTCAGGATTAACAGAATTAAATAAATGACGGAAGGAGTCTTCAATTCAAGAGTCCTTGAAACGATATTCCTATATATTACTAATTCTTATACCATATGAAAACAAGCAATATCATACACTGGATGTCACTTAAGCAAACGCAGTGTGTTCAAACGTTGGCCATTTGTAAGGCAAATTCAGCAAGGGATAAATTAATGATGGTTTTAACTTAATCAGATTTGTGTAATGGAAAACTCCGTGGTCCTTTTTACTTTGTTTTTACCACTTTAATTCACCAGTCAATCTGTCACCTGGATTTTCTCTTAATTTCATGAAAGTTTCTATTGAATGACTGGTGTCCATCATCTGCATCTAAAAGGGTCATTTACTGTCTGGTATTTAGATGTTGTATCAAGTTTGGTGTTCTTTTTTTAAAAAAAAATACGTTTACTTTCCCAGAAAAGGAGACTTAACAGATCACTCAGTCTGTATGTATGTGTATTGAAGTAAAGCAAGAAGTTCGAACGACTTTATTCTTTAAAACCTAAATATATTGGTATCTTTACAAGAAATGCAATAATAGAAAAAATATAAATAACTATTCCAACATTTATTTTTATATTAGTTAATACTATAAATGATAATCTTCATAATTCTTCGTAATAATGAATTAAACAAATTAATAAGGGTAAAGTATCTTACTTGGAATGAACTGACTTTTTCTTAAAACCTATTTTATTTAATTTCTTTCTGGTTGTTCATTTGTTTTTGTAGTGAAACACAAAAGTCCAAAGTTTAAATATTCATTTTCAGATTACGATATCTACTTAATACAAACAGTAAGAATTGAATTAATTCACATTACTTACCTAAGTTCTCAAAATCGGATTAATTTTAATCGCATGAAGCCACGCACAATGGAGTAATTAAAAGGTATAGGTAATATAATTAATTAATTTTCTTCCTACATCAATCAATTTCAGGACGGGAGCAAAGTAAGCCTACCTTTCTAATATCTTAGGACATTCGTGGATCAAAGCCCACATGGAAGCCTACACATCGATCGGATGTTACTTATTTTGACTAATTTATTTTTATTAATTTTAATTATTTTTTAAAAAACACCAGTTTATTATTTAATTTTAGCTTTTAATTTGTTTGCAATCATCTAGTGGGAATCGTTAACAAATTTCAAAATCTAGAAAGATGAGTATATAAAAAAAAAGAAGGAAACGTATGAGGTAGTTGGCGTGCGAACTTTCGAGTACCCCGCATGGTAAGAGAAAATAAAAGTGGTTAAACAAACAAAGGAAAAAAATAGCTGTTCATTTAAAAACATGGTTCACTTACGTTGGCGGTGTTCGATCCTCTGTCCCTTATTTACGGTCTGATTTTTACCAAAATCAATAGGATCTTCTTTGGAACCCGTCTTGACCCCGGATTCCCAACCCGTGGTCACGGCCCTCAAAAGGACCGCAAAGTGTTTTCTGGGGGTCGCCGCGGTTATTTTTAGTCGAATTATTTTTATAGGAATTTTAACCATTTCTTTATTTCAATATGGCTGCACTGCAGTATTCTACTAGTGAATGTAACACTGATTTTTGAGTTTAAAAAAAGAGAAGAAGTGACTTAAGGTCAACCTCAGCTAATATTAAAAGCCCGTCATGTTCATATATTTTATTTTTATTTTAATTATTTGCTATGGCGGGCCTTTAAATTTTCAAATTTCCGCCGGAAGGACCTGTTACAAATAATATTCTGCTATAAATAGTAAGCTGAAAAAAATATTCACTTTGATGCAAAATTCACTCTCAGAATTCATTTTTTTAATGTGTGTCTTGATGTTTGACTGTCGAATACGGATGAGTTGCTCTTCTAATGCATTTGAAGATCACCCTGCATGTTCTGCTGAGGCCGCCATGTTTGGAATGATGTAATTCTATAATGTCTGCGATGGGCATCTAATGCAAACTTTAATGTGTTTTATTTATCCTATTAAAACGGCCTTTTAATTGTACGGGTCACAGTTTTAATTGGTTATTAGAAAACAAGAGTCGCGACTCGAAAAAGGTTGGGAACGACTGCTCTATACGATCTCAAAGAAAGTTTTAATTTTGAAGGGATAACTTGTTTGTTCGATATCTTGATTACAGATGGGTGAACAATGGACGAATGCCCAAAGCTGCTTATCTAATGACCAGTTACGTAATAAACTTAATAGGAAGCTTCGTTTTAGAATTATACACCTATCTCTAAAATTTCTGCTTGGTAGGAAGTATGGTTTTTGAGTTAGGCCTATCGTTTACAAACGGGCAATTATGAGTATGTTGACTTGAAATTGTATTTTAAGACTTCGTTTATTCTAAACATTTCTGATCACATTAAGGAAAATATGCTACCATGCTATAAAGAAACCTCACTGTTGTTTCTACAATGAATATATTTTTATATATTTATATATTTTTTTTAATTTGAGATAATATAATCATATTTTAGAAAGTATAAACATACACTGATGTTAATTGAAAGCTGGACATATTAGAAATAGATTGAATTGCTGCCAATGACGAGGGAAGGAGCACTTGTATTTTGAAGAGTAAAGGTTAAAAGTTCGGATCAAGGAATGTCATGCGGTAGACCAACGATCTTTCAGTAACTTATCGCTTAATAAACGATTAAGTATCAGTCAGTTTTACATCGGACGTTGTTGAAAATGCAATTGTCCTTTGAAAACCTTGCCTTGGAGACGAAGAAGGGCATCAACTTACAGATTTCGAGAGAGGGAACGTGGTTGGTGTGAGGAAGCCGAGTGCGTTTTGCAGCAAAATTGCGATACAGTGCAGAGTTGGTAGATGAAGGCGTGCACCAACATGTACAGACAACATATAGATTTGGCTCTGAAGCCAAGGAAGACGGAGGTAAAGGAAAATTTTAGCAAAGTCATAAGGACATTGTAAAGGGAATGGACATAGTGAGTAATTGTAATAATTATTAGAGAGAATAATACGGGATATTAGATAATATGTTTCGAAGTTTAATGTGCTACGGTTCAGTATTGTCACAATTTCGTATTGTTAACTATTGTATTCAGTATTGTTAACTAATTACTGGCAGTTATAGTCGAGCAACTTGTATGTAACATGAAGTTGAGTATAATTTGGTTATATTTTGGGCTTCAAGTAAAACTTTCGGAGCTTTCATATTTTGCATGAAGTAAATTCTTGTATTAATGTTTTACATATTAAGATTTTAATATGTAGGCCTAAACGTGATTGTTGTTTTATATAAATTACTATTTTTAATATGGCGTCCATATTTGTCAAGATCTAGGAAGACATCTCGTTTTCTTGTCCTCGACTTTATTGGCATATTTTTTGACTTTTCATGCTGCAACTGATCATGTGAATTATCGACATGTTGACGTTCTTTTTTACTGTATATCAAACGACTAAAATTTATATTGATGTAGAGTAGACAGAAGTTGCACTTTTCTTTGAAACGAATGACGATTTTCTTTGTGGATTTTTTTTATTTTATTTTTTTATTGTTAAGCATAAAGGAAATCCCTTAATTAACCTACATTACTTTCTTCCATTTTCAAGGATTCCATTTATGTTATTAAATAGATTTAGGCCTAATGTTTTTAAAAATATGTTATACAGGGTGATTCATAAAATACTGGAAATTTAGGCCTGTAAAGAACGAACATCGAAATATTTTTCTATCAAATTCGGTGTAAAAAAAAAGTAAAATAGGGCATGGAATTCCGGATCGAACGTGCGATTCTGAGTCGGATGATGGTGTCCCCATTTCAGCCATTTTTCTGCCCCTATGAAAAAAAAATGGTCTAGTTAGCATCCTTCACAACCGGGAAGAGCAAGGAAAGGGAAGCGAGATTAGAATAGGCTAAGTTAAATGGAGTATTGACTCCATTGGGTTTATTTCAAACACAAAGAGCCCGGGGGGGGGGGGGATAAATAAAAACAAAGTGTAGCCTATTTTTCCAGTACTTTATGAATCACCCGGTATAGCGATAACATCTTGACAAACCTCATTATTGTCGTATTCAAAAAGCAAGATTTAACTACTATTATCTTTCTGATGTGTCCTGAAAATTGTAAGTGTAGCCTTTTCAACGCTAATATTTGTAATTTTATTTTTAATATTATTATTATTAAGAGCCGAACTTCCGACCACAGGAGCAAGACAAGGGATGATTGTATTTCATGGTTAACAGCATTTGTAGCATCTAAAAAACATCATTACCAGCAAAGTGTGTTTCACTGTCAAAT
The DNA here is from genome assembly GCA_023159025.1 of Thereuonema tuberculata. Lineage (NCBI taxonomy): Eukaryota > Metazoa > Arthropoda > Chilopoda > Scutigeromorpha > Scutigeridae > Thereuonema > Thereuonema tuberculata. The sequence continues at coordinate 52,036,984 of JAFIDM010000004.1, forward strand.
GACCCTGTCCGAAGGGATCTTTGCGTAGGTCCCGTAATTGCTCAGGTGTCTCTTAGATTATATGGCGTCTTTAAAAAATATATGAGCTGAAGGAAGAGCTCCAAATCTACAGGGTGGCGCATAAGTCTCCATACAGGTAATAACAATACCCGTTTCCTTAAACCTAGCTATCAACGTAGCTACAGTGTCGTGTGTGATGGGTCCGGGTGCCGTTCGTTGAACAGACGAGCAACCTGCCGGGTCGTATTGTCGCCCACAAGCAGGATTACTTCAATTCTCTCTTCTAACGTCAATGGCATCGTTCAAACTGTCACAGACAAAAAAAAAAAAAAAGCAAGATTAAAAACGTGAATATAAATTAGAATATAAATTAATGTCAATGAAAATGCAACATCATCTATATGGAGACTTGTTCTCCACCCTGTATATTTCAGAAACTAAATGACACTTTTCATTTATTTCAGAGGGAATAAAAATCTTGAGATTTTAGCTTTCGTAAATCTAATACAATTACCCCATAGTGCATTTTGTTTTGGTTTTTCTTTATCCTGAAAATATTTTTTTAGTCCACTTATTATGTGCAGTGATATTATAAACAGCCTGAGATTTTTGTTGGCAACGAATGTATTGTGTGTTCTCTTTTAATCTTAACAACAGATAGTAGCACTAAAACTCCTTGTTAAGATGACCTAATGGAAAGAATGCATGCGTCGTTATCATTGTTAACCATCTAATAATGCTCCACAGAAATAAGAGACGGATTGTAAAAATTTTGTTCATTTTTTCAATTAAAAAACAATTTCATGATTTAAATGATTGTCAACTATTGTTTTATAAACTAAACAGTGAACTACATTAGTATTGAAGAGAAATAGTAATCAGATAGCATTATTAATACGATGCCGTGATACTTGCATTTCGTAAACAAAAATACATGTTTGACGTTAAGACATAGCCTAGTGGTGAAGGCGGTGGCCTTCCACGAGGTTGATACGTTTGAACCTGGGTGCGAATCCATGAGCAGGCATGGGTGTATTTCCTGTATTTGTCTGCTTCTTCTTACAGGATTTCTACAGAAGACCAAAGGCAGCGCTACTATTTCCATGTTCCTATAATATAACATACATCTTTGAAACTGTAGTCTTTATTGAATAACTTTGTTTTATTTTGTTTAATTTAACAAGAAGTTCAAAAGAACTTAAAACCTACTTTGCTTACTTTCTTTAAAATTCTAAGCTGATTTTTTTATCCTTTTTTATTTCCTTTTTTCTTTCAAATCTTGGAAACAACAAAAACGAAAAAGATACTTTTTTTTATTATTTTTTTTTAAAAACAAAGCAGCTGAACACAAACAGTATATATTTTTCATTTTCTGAAAAAAGTAATTAAATGTTCTCAATGTTTACTTAAATTGTGTAAAAGTCGATTAATTTTAATCGTCCTCAGATCAATAGAGTTTAAGCATTAATTTCAGGACTAGCCACTAGGCGCTGTAAAAGTTATTCAGGAAGACAGTCAGACAGACACAGACTGAATAATCTGATGAGCCTCATTTACCGAGAAGGCTAAAATTAAAAAACAGCACACCTGTATACACCCACAGTTCCCTTCGGAGTAAATTGTAAAGGAAATCATGCAGATTGACGATTATTAACCATGAATGTGTAATAGTTTAAAAACCTTAGAAACATTCCAACCATCAAGACGCTCTCTTCTAATAACTACCTTCATCTTTTATGAGCCACATTTTCTGCTCATTAGCTATTTTAGCTAGTCAACTCTAAATCCATTCACTATATCTATGGAGTCCCGTGACAGTCCCACAAATTGTAATGATTTTTATAACTATAGTGTAGTATATTGTAATGATTTTTTATATATTCAAATTTATCTATTTATTCTATTTATCCTTATATATTTCTAGTAATCTATTGTACATTCAAATTCTACTATTAACCGTTAATTCTGTTTGTTTATTTTCAAATCTTCCCGTTGGCGTGCTTTCCTTCTGATTCGTTATAATTTAAAAGATTCCGTAAAAGCCAGTTATGGAACACGTGTGTTTTAAATCCCCAATCAATTATAAAAGCACGCCAACCAATTGCAGCCCCTGAACATAAGGTTATTTAAACCCTCAATTCCCAAGAAATTCAGCTTCAATTAGAGCTCCCACTCGCTTCCAGTCTGATCTCTCTTTCCACGGACCAGTGACCAAAAACATCCACCACAATATATACTGAATGACTCAGTTACTCCGTGTAGTTCCATTTATTGATTTTTGAACATGGTGGCTGCTGAAAACAGATCTTTGTTCGTTTGTGACAACAAAACCTTGAAAAGTTAATCTAGACGAATCATTTGGAATATTTATTGTTATTTCAAGTCGATGTAAACAACGGGAGCTACCCACGATGACATTTCAGATGTGACCAAGCAATAACCCTAGTGAAGAAAGGAAATGCTAACGATTGGTTTGCTGTGATCACGTGCCTCCACAGATATAGTGAACGGACTATAGTGAAATAGTTCAGGAATAGTCTATTGAATGCATTAAGCATTCAATTAGAACTTAATAATTTATTATTGGGATTAAAGGATCTTCTTTTACGATGCCTTTATAGGTTACGTATGGCTTTTTCGCTGGCTCTGAGGGATTCTTGACTATTGGGCTGAAAATATGGTTGATAGTCAATCAGAAGCTTTTATTCCGATCCCATTTAACACCTGAGAAAATTCCGTGACCCTTAGTAAGATTTGAACTCTATTTTTCTAATCCCCAAATCAGCGCCTAAACCACCGGATCAGTAAATCAAATTTTCCTATAGTCATTATTTTATTAATTTAATAATAGTTTATTTACCATACCTATCGTTAATCAAATCTGAAGACATTTTAAGACATTTCTTTTTCAAATTAGCTTTAAAGTGCAGTTTTCTATCCAGAGAATTATCACGATTCAAAGCACATTGCAAAATAGAAAATGAAAAAACAGATTATTTCACTTACATCTAATGTAGAGCAATGGCTTCAGTTAAAATACAATACATGTATCTGACTTCTATTTGCTGATAGTTGGAATATAGACCAGTTTTTGAATTTTTAATCTGTAATATGTCTAGAGTTTCATTGCTTGTATATGACAATATTATCTAGTGTTAATGAAACCAATAGGACTAACAAATGAGGGGCTCACAACCATAGTGCACCAAGTTCGTATTTTTTTAAAAATGGAGATAATTCATGTTTGAGTAACATAAAAACATGTACTAATCACTGCCGTAGTGAATCAAGTGATTAATATGTTTTCACTCCCAGAGATATTGGCTTTACAATATTACTTCCATAGACTTCCTTGCACATTAAAAACTTCAAACCGTGATTTCTCCAAATTAGTGTAGATGACTTGGTCCACTATAGTTGTGAGCCCCTCAAATGACATTTCAGGTTTTAAGAAACTTATTTTATTTTAATTTAACATATCACTACTGCGTTACATTTCAGTTTTAAAGAAATAAATAATTTCATTTTAAATCAATATATATATATATATATATATATATATATATATATATATATATATATATATATATAACATCGACTGTTTCTTCTTCCAGAAACAGCTGTTTCATGCTTTTTGACGATCTTCAGCCAGCAGTAGTCATTAGCTGATGATCGTCAACAAGAGTGAATTTGCTGCAAGGTGGTCGCATTTATTGACGTTCTTTGATCAATGTATGCGCTTAATAAACTCATTTTTGGCTGGTGTTAAAAGCAGGTACGTCAATTTTAGGCCTTTCCTTTATCGAATTTAGCCAACTAGGAACCACGGAACTAGCCCAACCTGACAACGTCAGAGCGAAGCTAGTGAAAGTCAACATGGAGAGACGAGATTCACATCCCGTCCAGGATAACCCTATAGTAACTACCAGGGAGAAACGGATGAAACACAGAAGAAAAAAACAGCCATGCTAACACCGGGATTCGAACGCAGGTTCCGACACAACGGCTACACGGCAGACTGCTCGGCCATGCCGGAACGGCTTTTAGGTCTTTATTATAATGCATTTGTTTTCTTTTTCACGAAGATACTATTATAGTTTGTCTTTTAGTTTTTCTCTATCGCAATATTCTTTAGCTTAAATAAAGCATACATTTATTTTGAAATAGAAATAGCTTTAATAATAATTTCTTACTGATCCCTAAATACTTCATTACTTCAAAAATACTATAGGGAAAAAAAAAACATAAATAAAAACAACCTGTAATATAAAAAGTCATATTGTCCTCCCAATGAATGATGGCCACCCTGTTTTTGTAGGATCTGCGCATGTATCATCGATTAGTCTGGTCAGGCACCTCCGTCTGATTTAATGAAAGGACGTCGCCATTGTGCTAATCGCTTGTTACTTTGCAAAAGAGCATTGTATTTATAAATAATGTATATTTATTTATTTATATAAATACTTATTGTTAGCAACTGGTATTGAAATAACGCTAAATAGTCGAGAGAAGTTTTAATTTGGCGTTCTCAACATGTCCTTCTCAGTGAAAACAGACTACGTCATCCATTGTGACAGGAAAACATAATTGATCAGCTACCGGAAGGGCTGCGCAGTTCAAACTTCCGCCGGCCATCTTTCATTTTGAGGACAATAGTTGGTTTAACAATGTGATTTCGAGAAATCGAAATCTGATATATTGGGGCTCTGTTGGCAACCAAAATATTTTAAGTTGAGACTTTCTAATTAGTATTTAATGATATAGAACATGGGAAGTAAAAACAAATATAAGATAATTATTTCTCCCTCCCTAAAAAGAAACTTATCCACAAAATATTTATTAATATGCATTTATTTCTATAAAGCAACATTCACACATCGATTCATTCTCTCTCTACGTATTTTACGAGTATAAAGTTTTGAATTTTACACTGTTAATCTTTTTAAAATCCAATTAAAATGAATTGAAGCTTTTCTTTTCATTGTAATATCGCTGTAATTCAAGATGTAATATCCTGTATTTATTTTTTCCTTTATTTTCTCGGGGAATTTTCTTATGATCCGATTGGGTGATTATTCATGTGAAACATTGAACCGTGAGACTAAAATTTTCTATCAATTGATTTGATTTTCTCTAGGGAGTCTGTGTTCATTCAGCGTCGTATGATTAATGAGCACAATGAGCTCTGAGCGGCATTTTCCTTTGTAATTGTGTTTGCATCTCTTAAATAACTGTTAAACTGTATCAGAATGTGAGATTTTAAAAATCTCTCCAAGTCCAATTGATTTCGAATAGAAGGATGCCCAATTCTTTTTTTTTTTTTTTTTTTAAATTTCAACCGGAAGTAGAAAGTTTTTACTTCCGATGATTTCAGCTTCGTTGTGAATTTTCGTTAAGTAAATAAATTGTTTAATTTATTTTACGGTAGTTTTTTTTTTTGAAATCTCACCGTGGAATTAAGGCAAATTTTATATTTTTTCGGATTAAAGCGATTCATTAATACATGTTAGGAATAAAAGTGATGGAAAACCCCGGCTTTTTTTGGTAGTTTTTAAGAAAATTAGAGATTTCCTTGGAGCTCATTCAAGCGCGGCGGATGGCAAAAAGGCTAAAGGTTGTAGCGCCGTTATGAAGCGAGCCAAAAAACACCTGGCAGAAAGGATTTTTCGTTTGTAAATAAAATATAAAAATAGCAAACATTTTCCGTGCAGTTAACTGTAGGTTAGGTTAAGTGAGGTATGGTAGTTTTCAAGATGTTTCGTTTGGAAAAACCCCCGAAAAAAATATGCTATTCTAATATATTTCATTTATTTATCTACTTACTCCTATTGTCCTCCAAATGAGAGATGGCCGGCGGAAGTTTGAACTACGCAGCCCTTCCGTTAGCTGATCAATTATGTTTTCCTGTCACAATGGACGACATAGTCTGTTTTCACTGAGAAAGACATGTTGATAGCGCCAAATTAAAACTTCTCTCGACTATTTAGCGCTATTTCAATACCAGTTGCTAACAATAAGTATTTATATACATAAATAAATATATATTATTTATATATACAATGCTCTTTTGCAAAGTAACAAGCGATTCCGTAATGGCGGCGTCCTGTCATAAAATCAGACGAAAGTGCCTGACCAGACTAATCGATCATACCTGCGCAGATCTCACAAAAACAGGGCGGCCATCTCTCATTTGGAGGACAGTACGTTATAAATCATTTGTAAAACGATTTCAATACCTGTTGATAGAAATTTGATTAAAAAGAAAGAAAATGAAATCCCTTGGAATTCTTACTTATTTTCCAAGATGAATTCATATATTTACTACATTTTACATCTGCAAATATTTATTGAAATATTGACTATCATGAATTGACTATCAGGTTTTACAAATTCATTAGTTCCCTTCAAACCTTCGGCTGTTTCGAAGTATAACAGGACAATCGGTAATTTGTAGAAATATTTAATCACTTCCTCTTTTGAACAAATTAAAATGGAAACAACATTAAAACTTTTTTTGTATTTGTATTAATAAAGTTTTACGTATAATTGCGTTGTTAAAATAATGTTGGACAGAGACAGGTTAATAGGTAACTACTGACTTACTGACTAATTTTATTTACAGCAACAGAGGTATATATACAAGCACTTTGGATTCCCAGAGCCGTAAAACCTATCTCACCTCGGTCCTCCTGTGCTGAGAACCAAATAGCAAGACCTTCATTCCAGGAACAGTCTTAATTCCCATGATGCTAGATAATCTCTTAATCCCTTGACCTTATGAACCACACATCAATATTGAATCGATGGCTATTAGAATTAAAGTTCAGATCATAAAAGAATACAAAAGTGACAATTAGTAATGATTAATCATTTCTAATCTCACCAACATCTGTTGTTGAAAAACTGAACTGTTGTAAACTGCTTATTAAAATTAATACGATGTCGTAATTGTGTACATCTTGGGCGTGGCCGTACTATTATTGTAAATTTAATATTAAATTTATATTTAATTATCAGTTTTTACTTATTAATTGATTTGTTTGATTTGATTTGAACAAGTGTGGTCACATAGACTTCCATGCAAGATTAGAATTTCTGGTTATTTTCTTATTTGACAAACTTTTATTGGTAAAAATAATTACAAAAAAAATTAAGTATTAAGTAAAATTATTAAGTTAATAAACAAATCTTTAGCAACAGGCACTTGAAGAACATTCATTAATTTGATTAAAAATGTCTTCTCTTCCAAACAAAAAAAAATGTTGAGAGAATCTATATGATAACTTTTAAATTATTGAGATGCAATAAAGAATAAATGAAAATTAAATCTTGACATTGCGCAGGAGCTATCTCTTCCCACTGTCAGAATAACATGGCAAATGTTCATTATTATTTGTTTAAGGCGATTCCGTTCTTATACAGCTGCCGTAAGGAGATCTTGAAGATTGCTCAGAACTAATTCTGTCAGGTCCACCAAAAAAAGATTTGTCGGGTTTGTTTTTTCATAGTTATTTCCAACTATCTTGAATAAGATTTATGTCAAGAGAGAATGGTGGCCAGACAAAGATTCCATGATTATTTTAAGGAATCGATTGACCTCTCGAGATAGATGAGAATGAGCATTACCGTCTTGTAGTATAAAGTTCAGTATGTAGTTCAACAGTGACTTGTCCGGTTAGTATTTTAGAATATCACTGAATCTTGAATACTCGCCCGATTTGACATAAAAGCCCAAAACCTGCTGGAATCCTCTTGTTACTGGCGAACAAGATATCAAGTACGTATACCCTTTTAGCTTACATTGTCATCAGATACCTAAAGAAATACGACTTTTGCCAGCAAACAGAAATGTGTAATTGACTGAAGATCTAATTTCACTGTTCTCTTGTTAATTGCATCATGCTGTTTAACATTGGCCTTCACGCTTAAAGATTAGTAAATCGAAGTAAGGTACTTAGATATTCTGTGTGGATATGGATCTCCAGTTGTTTCAGAACTGCATTAAATAGGAGCGATTTTGTTGTCATAAAGGTTCTGACTCGAAAGCAGCCATTGCAGATGGTGAAGTCATATGCCATGAAGTTATACCAGATGTCTGTACAACGTACATAAGTCTTCAAAACATTAACATTCATATCGACTGATTATTTATTAGATTGACTAGTTTACCTAACGGAAGGGGATGTCACACTTTAGATTAATTGCTTACATTCACCACATGTTAGATAAATATATCCCAATATCCCACAATGGTCAATGGAACGCTGGAGGTAAAACGTCCAATGTTTCATTGACTTGGGACTGAGATGAGGTCGGTAGTCGGCCGTTCAATCAGCTCGCATTCTTGGGAATGATATCCGGCACCCATTCTACAGAGGGCTGGGTGGACCCTAGGAGCTCCAAAAAATCTTCAGGCTCATGGATTGAACCCCTGCTTCTCTAGGCAGCAGTCAAGGTCCCTATCACTTGGCTACCGGACCTACATATTCTCCATATTTAAATTATCCACTAATTAACTTCTATCTTTCTAGAGGCTTGTTGGCGCATCCATGTCGTGATACTAGTTGAACTATTTTTTGTGAGCCATAATTGCTACAGCTTCAGGATTACCACATTTATCAACAGTGGTCAATCCTCAGTCTTTGAGACATTTTCCTTACAAAATAATATTGCCTTGATATTTATGAGTCAAAGCATTTGATTTGATGTTTATTATCATTGACTTTAGGTGGTGAAGATATTTAGTCTTCACCTGAATCAGAATGAACATAAAAACAATGCATATTTAATCAATACCCAATCAAACTAATTACTGGATCGAACATTCTGGTATATTGACTCTATTTAACTAGTTAAGAAACTGTTATTATTTCTTTAACAGCTAGACTTTTTGCTTTACAAAAGCCATTTGTATTAATAATAATAATAATAATTTTACTTATTTTTAATTTTTATAAAATTATTAAATTTTTCGGATTCTAGAATGCCATGAACAGGTGCTTATCAAGTAATATAATTATTTACATTAATGAATAATTTATAATAGCAAATACGCAATATTGCTATGGATTTAAATAATATGCTTAAATTGATTTGATTATTTAAATACTAGCAGCAAAGCCTGTCGGACGAAAAAAAATCTGAAAAACCATTTTATTATCATATATATAAAGTAAATGTAAATATAAAGTGAATGTAATCTAAATACTGTGCTAATTTGTGTACGAAGCTTCTACGGCAAAAATGGTTTTGAGTTTCAAAATCAGAGTAAAAAAACTAAGTATGTCAAATTTCATTAAAATGGATGCAGTGGTAACAAAATTATTTGGTTTTGAACGTGTTTTGTTAGAATTTCAGTTAAAATTTCATGGAAACAACACGGAATGACGAAATGTACTAATATTTCATCCAATTTGAGTACCCTTGATTCAATGGTAGAGAACCTTGGATCTATCTTAATAGCTTAATTATATCGAGTTACAGACAGCCAGACAGACGAAATTACCAAATTATATAAGTTGATTTTTTAAATGTAGTAAATAAACTATGTCGTATAAGTAAGCAATTGATTGCTTAAGAAGAAATATATTAAAGAAATAATTATAATGATATTCAATGAATAAATATATAATTACTATGATTAAACTGCAATTTTATAAATAATCCAAAGAATATTGGTCAAATATACATAACAACTCAAATTTTATATATTATGTTTAATTTTTTATTCAAATACCAATAATTTGTTGAAATATCAATAATTTCCAAAACAATTACTTCTTTAATTATGTTTAAAATTAAATATGTACAATTCAATTTATTTAATTTATTCAATTTATAACCATGTTCAAAAGGAGTATTATTTTAAATGATAATAATAATAAAAATAAAGATCGTACATCAAATATTTAGTACATCATAGAAACGAAAAACAATTGGAATATTGGAAATGAAAATACAGTTCAACAAGTATTTTTCGTCCAAAATGAAACATTCAAAAATAAGAACTATTTCAAAGCCATTTTTAAAAACCGAAACAAGATGAATTGATGATCTCTGCAGAAGAAAAGTGATTGAATTCTTCATATTATTGTCATTCCTTCCAGAACACTGGCAAATACTATATTGTCATACAACAACTTACAACTTACAATTCATTTGTTAGTGAGGACTTACCCAAGGATTTATGTTCCGAGTGAGTGGATCAAATTGAAAATCCTCGGAGCACAACATCCTTGAGTTTCTCCAAAATCTTTTAGGAATTTCTTGGACAAATGAGGTTCCTGATTATTCCCAATAGATCCGGTGCTGTTTATACAAATTTCTTCTCTAAAAACTGAAGTCAATTTTCTGATATAACATCAGTCAAACGGATATTGTCTGTTCTGCGACATGTTCACAACTTCCGTTTATTATTAGCATCGCTGTTCTTCAGAAACAAACAGATATTACACGACATCTGTTTTTAGTAGTGCCTTTGTCCCTGTGGTTGTCTATAGTTGATTTCCTGAACCCCTCTTCTGGTATTCTCTTTCTAAAGAGGTATCTTGAGCAGGTGTAGCGTGGATGCTTGCAGTTCGTTGTGTCACCGGAAGTGGAAAAGTAATAATAATAACATTGAAGTTCTCGAAAATGAGACTCACAAATTGTACAGGAACCGTTTAGTCGTGGTACTGATAGATCCAATAGACCAGACACATTCTCACTGATAAATATATATTCGAAGTACATCCTATTAGCAATAAACAATTAGCAATTGAAAAATTCAACATTCGACCTGCCGAGCTGAAATTGCAACACCCAATATTACATAATGTGAAGTAAATTTATACAGACAAAAATGCAAAAATACTGTACTACGAACTTTACAAAGAAAAAGAAGTTCCTCAAGAAACTTAAAGACTATTTTTCTTGAAATGTTATTCTTTAAGATTTCTTTTATTGTTATTATTAGTTATTATTATTTAAACTGATGACAACTATACAAACGAAAAGTTTACATTAATTTTAAATTATATCTATACAAACAGAACAAATTTCCCATTTCTTCTGAAATAAGTAACTCTACATTATTTACTTAAATCTTGAAAGCCATGAATATTAATTATAGAAATGGCGCGAAAATTCGTTGGCGAAATAATGGGATTTATCTCCTTGTTAGATTTCAATGTTTAGTTTCTAGGGCTTTTTGTCGCTTTCTCGTGCTAATGTGTCGGTGAGGATGTACAGGGAAAAGAATTCCAATAGAAAAGTAAGGTCGTGTCTAATCCAGTTTTCAAGAAAATCCAGTCAGCAGTTCAAAAGGGTGCACACACACACACACACACACACACACACACACACACACACGGACATACAGATTTAATGGTTTCAGGAGTCTCACTTTCCTAGTATCAAAAATTTTAGAAAAACTTGTCATTTTTTTCCGAACAGATGAAAACGCAGAGACAAATAAAAAAGCGTTTAGGCCTATAAAGATTTAACTTCTAACTTTTGTTACTTCCCAGAAGATAATCAAGACTAATGCTTATACAACATTAAAATAAATTCTCAACTTACCTGTTTCAGCAATAGATAGTAACTTCCTTACTTATTTAGTCGATCGTTACCGTATTCGCCATGGCAGACAAAATAATAATAATAATAATATATGTTGCGTAGATAGCTGAAATAATATATATATTGCGCAGGTACCTAGTTGATACCTAGGTGTCCGGTGAAAATTTCGTATCAACTACACAATGTCAGTAGAATTGATTGTGTTTCATGTAATTTTGAATAATAATAACAATATATAGAATCACAATATATAGTTTTTCATAAGAAAAATTAAAATTGAATTCATAACATTTGATTTTTATTATTATGAACACAAAAAGATTTGCATTCTTCGCTTACTGTAGGATTACTAGGAATAATTGAGCATTTTATGTGTAGTTTAGAGGTTCTTATCTTTTTTCACTCAATGACTTTTTTTTACCGTTATGAAAGTCAGACAGGTTCAGATACAGCAATACTTTGCATTTTCGTATGATTGGGATCAGAGAATGAACAAATGCCAACGCACAGCTTTTGTTTAGCTTCCAAATTTATTTAACTGGAGCAAACTTAATTATATGATGCTTCGGTAGGTCGGGAATGCAAAAACAAACCGTATTCATAGTGAAATGTATGTATACAATGGTCACTCGAATGTGCTAGAAGGTACACTTAAGGCTCAGAAATAAAAAACAACAAGTAAGATAGACAACCTGTTTATTAGCCCTTTGTTTATAATATGACAGAAGGGTGTACACTTACCAGGTTCACAGTAGGTGCTCAAAGTTCCTTCCACCAATAGTAATACACGCTTCTTAACGAGCAAGATGATGTGCAATAGTTCGTGTACTAATATAAAGATTGCGTTCAATTCGAGTGCGACCTCTTCCTCCATGGGAGGTGTGCGCGTCGCTCGTTGCCGACCACAATCAAGGATGTTTCCGTCGAATGATCCAGTTTCACACAAACTCTTATGCAAACGTTTGATGATGGGACACACGTCTAATGGGGAACTGTTCACGATACAATCGTACAGCGGCTCGTCCATTTCCGTTCGCTGCCCCATAGGCTAGGTGCATATCTCTCAGCATTAGTGAAGCGATACATCCTACTCTTACAAAGTCAACATCTCAAATGACGATGGCTCACACTGCCCAATTAATGTTCTGCCAAACAGCGTCCTCTAGCACATTCGGGTGTGACGTTTGTGGTTACAAAAGATAGGTATTTTATTTTTGTATTCCTAACCTCCCTTTAAAGTTTGTACAGCGAATTTCGAATCACTCTGTATTCAAAAACAAGAAAAAGTCTGAAATTATGGAAAAGCATTATTCAGTTTACGGAAAAGCTGCACAGTTTCTTTTTCCAGTCTCCAATTGCAATTTTCATACCTGAATATAATTGCAATTTTTATACCTGAATGGTGCCTTAAGGTATTATTTAAGGGTCATTCAAATGAAAGCGAACCAAAGAGCTTCTTAGCAAGACACTAGTCATCTCCCGCAATGATTATGTCGGTGAAAAGGAGCAAATGTTCCAGGGAAAGACCCATGCCAAGGTCTTTCTGCACAGAATCCAAGTTGTATGACACCCACTGCGCACAAATCTTCCGGTATTGCAGACGATCCTTGATAATAGTGTGCGCACTTCCAACTTTGTCAGCAAGTGCTTCCATCGTGACTCTCTTGTCTTCCTGAATGAGACTATTAACTTAGGTTACGGAAGCATCGTTGATGGTAAGATGTACTTGACCTGACCTCGAATCATCAGTCAACGATGACCGCACCTCTCGGTACCATTTACTCCATTCTTTAACACTTGTCGTGTGCATTTTTCGTACGATGGATTTCTGTACAATTGACACCTTCCGCGGTTAAAAATTGAATAACCGCTCGCTGTTCAACGTTCGTTGCTTCTGTCATGACTGTGTGGACGGTACACTAGCACCACTGTTCAGACGACGTCCTGAAATAAAGCAAAAAGGTTTTGAAATACAATTTTAATTCGAAATATGTAAATCCCCCCCCCCCCGGTCTGTGATCACGATATTGAAGCGCTATGCATCCTAGAAAACAGAAGTTTCGAATATAGCTGCAGATTGTTACAAGAAAGATTGCTACTGACAATGTACAAATCAGACCAAATAGAAAGGAAGGAGCTAAGGCAAAATATGTTGTTCTGAATACAGCAGTGCCTGCGACAATTCATAAATTTTGCAGCCAACATGCTTGAAATTTTAAAAGGCACGTGTAAGGTTTTTACAATTACGATCATTGGTTTATTTTGATATACGTCCGATTAGTAGATAAGGACCTAGAGCTGAAGAACCCCCGTTCATTCTCCTTCTGCAAGGGCTCACTTAAAAACGATTTATCCTAATAAGCTGAAACTTTTGTAGGCGGTCTAGATGCTTATAAGGAAGAGTCTGATTGATTTTGATAAAACTCGGAGCAATAAGAAAGGAGGAAAGGTAAACCGTCAACGTAAGCAAATTCACTTTTAAAGAATTTTAATATGTCCTTTCGATGAGGGGTCTTCGAAAGTTGGCACGACGACTATATTTTATAATATTTTTTAGTGGTTCACTGTGATGCATTCTCTGTATTGCTTCTACACGTAAACAAAGTGGTCCTATCATTGGAGATCCTTGATATGACCACTTTGTTTATGTTTTTTTAGAATTCTTCTTGTTGTAGTTCATAAATTTGCATAATTTTTTTTTAACAAACAATAAGGTTTCTATTATATTCAGAGTTAACTTACTTTATACTACTTTATAAAATCTTAAAGTAAACAATATTTCTTTCTTTCATTATTGCATTAAAACGTTAAAGTTAAATGAATAATATTAATGTTGAGGCTGCATGAAGTTGGTCTCTCATCTTGGGCTTAATGACCATTGATTATATGATAGCGTTAGTTTCCAAATTCTGTTATAGCAAATTTTATGTACAGGAAACTCGGTTTACGAACGAGTTCCTTTCCAAGACGTTTTGTTTACACGTTTTATCTTGCATTCATGAGCTTTTACAATATTATAATGTTAGCAATCATTTTAAAGGTTTAAAACCAGTGTACTAAATACCGAATGGTCAAATATGGTTTTGTTTCAAATATGTTCGTCGCTTCGCTCTGAACCCTTGGATATATAGCATTAAAAAAAACTTTATTTATTTAGCAAATTAATATTAAGATCGGAAAATATACGACTTCCCAGCTCGTTGTGGCCTTCTCCGCTTAACTCAGGTGTATTGCGGGTTGGCGCCACACACCTGGGGTTGCGCCACATAGGCTACATTTTTGCATGTATCTTGCAAACGCAGAAACGTTTGTGAATGACTGATATATCGTTCGATAGAACTTTCAAATACCAACATTTTCTCAATATAATGTTCTCTTCCAACTTTTATACTTTTCGTTTGAATTGAGAAAAAGTTAAATTTTGACCCTTTAAAAGGCGATATCTTGGAAACCAAAAAATTTTTCGAAGGATTTTTGTAGCATTTTGTTTGTCTTAAATAGATCTACATTTTATCCTTTTGCAAGACCAATCTATCTCTTATAGTTTGGTCACAAAATTGGAAAAACTTAAAGTCTTAAGACAGAATGACAGACAGAATAATGTTTTTATAATATATAATTATAAGGTACGCATATATTATTGTTTAAATGTAACGTAAGAACTATACCGGCGTGGTCAAGTGGATTAGATGACGGTCTTCCCCGAGGTCGACGCGTTGGCTTGGGTTCGAATCCCCGCATCGGCTTGGATGTTTACTTTGTTTCCTGTGTTTGTCTTCTCTTTCTCTTCCGCTGTTTATGGCATTGAAGGGTGTGAAAAATTGTCAGAATTGAAAATGGAAAAAACAATTACTGTCACAATTTTTTACCATTGTGAGGTTAGTGCGGTAGATACGCAATGGATAAAAGCACAGGTGGGGTGTGTCCACGGCCCTATGCCGAATAAAACAACAAAACACAAGAAATCGTATTTTTTTTAAACTTTAATTAAAAAAATAAATAGTTATTAAACAGAAATAAATAAATGAGTATTATTATAATATATACATACATATATATTCAACTTCTTCTTGTCAAAATCTTTATCAGAGCCATATTGTATAAATTGTGACTTTCGTTACAACGAATATTCATAAATCGAACGTTCGAGACCGAGAGTTGCCTGTACACCTAACCCCCGAAGAACACGATTAATTGGTTCCGTGTTCTTTGAAACCGTGTTGTTCGAGACTACATAAAACGTGATTCCGTTTCAAGTGTAAAAATAAAAAAAACTGTTACGTTTTAAATTTTTTTTGTTAAATATAAAACTAAAAATTTTTATTTTTAAAAAATTTAAAATACTTACTATTAAAGAAAAAGTTATTTATAAAATAATTATGAATAACATTTATAATGTCAATAGGGAAAAAAATCAAAATAATGAAAAAATAATTAGATACAATTGGTTAAAAATCTTTCAGATCAATAAATTGAATAATAATTTTGGTTTAAGATTAGAAAACTATATAAAATATAAATTATTCAGTCAAATTAATTGGGAAAATATAATTCTAAAACACTAAAAGTATTAAAAAGGTTAACACTTAATTAATCGCTGACGTAATTGATGAGAATATTACTCTAAATTTTTAACTACTGCGATTTTATATCAAGTAATATATGTATTTTATTCTTTTTCAAAAGAATTACTCGAAAATCGTGTAGTTTGAAACAGTGTAATTCGGGGGAAGGTATCCGTGTTCTTCAAGTGCCGTGTTGTTCGAGGGTTACATGTATTACCAATTATTATTATAGTGAAATGATAGTAAAAATAGCTTACATCTACTCTAGTATAAGCTATCCAATTGCAGTTTAACACATTTTAAACAGAGTCTGGATTATCAAGGGTTTACACCATTTCACGGCAGATAGACTATTTCTATAACATTTTGGAATTCTGTTATGAATTTATACCTGAAACCGGAAGGTTCAGTCGCCTACCCATGTTCGTAGTGGTTGTAACTTCTATCCTCCAATTTTAACTGAAAGAAATCTAAGATTTTGGATCTTTTTTTTTTGGAGGGGTTGGAAAGACATCATTATGTTTGATTATTTAAAAAAAAAACCAAATAAACACATAAACAATTTTTTTTTTTTTTTTTTTTTTTGAAGGCTAGTACAATTTTTCTCTTCTTCCATTTCAAATTCCTGGACAAACTCCTGCTAAGGTACTACCTAACGTCAGGTAAAATATCATGATGGTAGAAAACTTGAGGAGAACATATTTGTCAAAACTGTTTTTGAACTTTTCCAGAATGCCAAATTCTTATATCAAATAACATTCAAGGAAAAAAAAAAGTTCTTTTTTTTTTGGAATATTTTTCCTTTCAAAACAAATAATCTGATGAAAAATAAAATTATATTGTATTTGCTTTTTTTTTTTTTTGGTATTTATGTGTGAAGGTTAAATTGAATGTATTATGTTTTCATAATATTTATTAAGGTAATATTAGTGGAGTCAATTGACCATCACCAGTGACGTAATTCTTTGACGTCATCGAAGCGTGTGTTTCGAATAAGCCACAATCCGTGTGTGAAGGCAGCACGCGGGGTCACGGAAATAGGAAATAAGCAGTGGGTAGGGAGAGGTAGGAGGAGGAGTACTAGCCTAGTCTGACGCTGAAATCATGCCGAGGACGGCTCTGCTACAACCGGACCAATGCTACGAGGACCTGATCGCTATGGACAGCGACGAAGAGAGCCAGTGGTCCGACCAGGACGCGCGAATCTTCAATAACTACTTACGCGACATACGAGTGCTACGGGATAATATCAAGCGATGCGACCAGTACCTGCGGGCGTATGAGCCTCCGCCGGCCGCCTTGGCTTGCAGGCACCACGGCCCGATGCACCACCACCGCTTTGCGCCTCCCGATCACTGCAAGCAGCGCTCGAGGGCCGAGCAAAAGAGCCGGGAGCTCGCCTATCGGCAGGCAGCTGCTGCAGCCGCGGCGGCGGCGGCCGTGCGAGAGCCGCTTCGCCGTACACGTGCGGCTCGTAACCACGCGCTGGCCGTGTCGGTCGCTCTCCGCGAAGCTAAAAACCCGAGTCACTTGACCGGTAGCTGTAATCTTCGCGTCCTGCCAAATCCTACTCGGATTAGAAGACAGAATAGGAAGAACCCGAACGGAAATGTAGGAAAACCCATCAACAGAACACAGTATCATTCAGGTAAGCGGTGAAATTATATTACCTATTTATATTTATTCGAACTTCCTAGCTAAAATTTCTAGATCTCATTTTCTACGGTTTTGGTTGCGATACAAATATTTTTCGTCTTTTATAGCTACTATGCAAATCAACATTAAATTTGTCTTTTAGTTTGTTTAATGTATGAGATCAAGCCATTCAAATAGGTGTGCAAAAGAAATAAACTTCCTATCAATTCAGTTTTAGCAATTTATTAAATAACTACATGTAATTACCAACGCATCTTACTTGGAAAAGGTGGAATGAAATAATAGGAATTCGAAATTCAATTTTCATGACAATTAAAAATGAAACGTTTAATATTTTTAAAAACGCCTTTAGTTTTTACAATGGGTTTACCTTCTATATGAAATAAAATTTCTGCTTATCAAATTTATCTATCTAAGATTTCTTGTTTTGCTTCTGTGCCTGAAAAAAAAAAAATCGTAAACATTTAAAAGTTATTACTGGATGCTTACAGTTTTGTCTGAACTATTTCAGCCGTTCCATACCCCCCCCCCTTAAGTAAAGGTCTTAAACTTTGGATATAAATCACAATAATGTTACGATAACATGTAAGCTTTTTATAAACTATCTAAAGAATTCTAGTTTCGCCAGTCCGTATTCTACATTCTTAAGATGAAGGACAAATTTTGATGAAATTTGGTATGAAAAGCTACTTCCCTGAGCTCAAGATAATGATCCTGCAATTGCACTATATTTATTCCATTAATTGTAGCTCAACCTCAAGAATTGTTTACGAATTTAAACGCTGCAGAATTGAGTGAAATGGAAGTTGTTATGTTTTTGTTGTTGTTAATGTTTTATGTGTATTTTTAATTGGATGAAAGTTTTAGCGAAAACGAATTTAAGCCTAAACTTTGATTTTCGGCTAAAGGATAAATATGCATATCATTATAAAAACTTAAAGAAAATATAACAAATATAATTTGCCTACATACAACGAAGGAGAGGCAGAATTAAAAAAAAAAAAAAAATACATCTTTACAACTTACCGTAGCCTACATAACCATACAAAATAAACTTTGGACTGTGATCCCTGTAGGGGGGCGAATGTGTTCCGGGGTGCTGGAAGAATGTTATTTAACCTCTATTTTTCGAACTATTTTGAATTGAAAGAGAAATTAGAAGTGAATGTAGATCTTTTCATTAATGAATTTAAGGGGTTTTTCCAATCAGAATTCACTGAACGATATACGTACTTGACAAAAGGCAGAACACAGCGATGTTAATAGTATCGTAAGCAGATAAAAATTCTGAAGGAATCCCATTAATTGAAGATAATTACTTTATGAATTTTTACGATTTGGAAAACGCTGTACGCCTCGGAAATGAAATCGAAATTCATCAACGACTAATCTTCATCAGTATTCTTACCAAATACTGTGCCAAATTTCTGCTATGAAGAGAAGAAAAAAAAGAACAACAAACTTATATACATACAGACTGTGAGGAAGGAATTCACACATATCTATAGCACATTCCTACATATTCTTTGTATTTTAGGATCCTATATTTATATTCTACAGCATATTTATCTTTCTGTGCGTGTGTGTGTGTGTGTGTGTTTGTGTGTGTATATATTTCAAAAAAATAGGTTTTTTTCATTAAATTAAATTAAACAAAGGAATTAATGACAAACGTGTTAAAATTAAATTTTCCTAATTAGGTTTTTGCATCATTTTAATATTGGATCCAGACTTTTAGAGTTTAAACAAAATCACAACAGTCATTTAAATATATGATGTATTGGGGGTGTTTGAACGCAAATAAAATGAATTTCAATAATAATGAATAAGTAATAACATGAAAATATAACTCTTACATGTTTGACGATTATATATAAAAAGTTTCAGATTTTTATGAGCAGTAGTTTAAAAGGTATGGAGCGGTGAAAACCACCAATACTTTCCAGTACCCGGTATATCGTCTAAACCTCTCAGTTTATGTATATATAAATTGATAAGCTTACATACATAACTTATAACATCACAAGAATAGTGATAACTTATATAAACAATGTAACTGTATTTCGGTCTTACTCTATGAACCCCAATTTTTGGAATTATTGATATTTTAATGAGTTCCCTTAAAATTTCATCAATTATTATTTGCAGAATGTTAAAAATTAAGACTTATCAGTAACAGTAGTACTTATAATGGAAGCAATCATATATTAAGATTTGAGGTGTAAAAATAAAATTGGTGTTCGTGTAAATATTTTATATGTTTATTTGGTATTTGAAAAAAAACAATCAAAATAACAAATATAAACAATAAGAAAATGAGACATGGAAAAAAAAAAATTGATTTTCATTCAAATTATATTATAAATATTATATTGTTACTTTCAATAATATTGTCTTTTCTTTATTATCTCTGTTGATGTGACATTACAACAAATTTTTCATTTGCTTTTATGTTGGATTTTCAGTGATTTTGAACAATGGAATTTCTCAGTTTGTTGATTCTGAAAGAAAATTTTTTATAAATATTTGTGGCAGTGATAATTTATTACAATTTCAAGTAGACTTTCAGGAATACTTTTGCGAATTTTTAACGTCCATACAAAGTATCTAATTAGGCAAATTACTGTAGATCCTGGAAAAGTGTAAATATATAATTATTATTTTTATTTATTATATGATACAAAAAATGATTGATTCACAAAAATAATATAGAAAGTGATTCGGTAATCAGAATGTCTCTTATTGTAATACTGTTTTTTTAATAACGAGATATTTTATATTAGTGTCCCGCTTTATTAAAAAGTGGATTTTTAATTTGCTGATTCTAAATTTTATTTACGTATGTAGTAACATGTAGTCTCTTACGGATAAATAATAAGCAATAAGTTCAGAAGATATTTGAAATATTCTAAGAATTGGAATGTTTAGGAGAGTTTATAAATAAAGTAGTTTATTCTTTTATAGCTCAAAAATATATTAAAAAGTAATAATAAATCAATCAATAACAATAATTAAAAAGTAAAATGTTAAAAGTGGAATATTATTTGCAGGGGCGTATATAAGGGGGGGGCCGAGGGGGCCCGGGCCCCTCCCGAAATAATGAAGATATGTCCTCCGAACGTTTTTTTTGGTTGAACAGATAGATTTTCATTGGTTTTTTTTTGGTTAGTTGAATAGATTTTTTGGCCCGGGCCCCCCCCCGAAAGCCCTCCCCAAGTTTTTTTTTTTTTTTTTTTGGTTGAACAGATAGGTTTCCATGAGGTGGCGGCCCCCCCCCGAAAATATATTCTATATACGCCACTGATTATTTGTAATTTCTTGTCAAGGGAAAAAATAATTATTAATCTTTAGTAAGCATTGCTATCATCTTTTTAATATATAAAAATGAATGTTTCTTTGTTTGTTTGTCCCGTATGCGTTCCTATTCCATTCATCAGATTGCGATGAAACTTTGGTGAGTTGTTGTGCGAAGGTTTCTGAATTAGTAGAACCATTTTGCAATATCTGTGCGCGAGGCGTTTCAACAAATGAGTGTATTTCCGGTTTCAACGTTTGCAGTTTCCGGTGCGACTCGCATTTGCAATGACCATCAACAAATCACAGGGACAACACACGGACAGCTATATGTGGCCTGCTCACGCGTCGGAAAACCTTCTGATTTATTCGTGTATGCACCAGACGGAAAAACAAAAAAATATTGTGTATCCAAAAGCACTTCAATAAACAGAATTAAAACACAAACACTTTCTTTCTTTGAGTGGGATTGCAACGCATGCCGGGTACAGCTAGTTAGTAATATATCTCAAACTTTTAAGCGAAATGAAAGAAGATTCTGGTATTTTTATTTTGTTTATTTATGTATAATATAGTAGTTGAATAATCCTTATTCCGGAGAACCTTTCCTGTGAATGGGTTCCGCAGAATAATTGAAACTCAGCGAATCTGGTTCACAGTTCGTTTTTACCTACTTCTTCAAAAGTGAGACTCGTCAGATTTCTCACTCTGTCTGTATGTATGTATCCGCAATAACTATTGAATTGCTGAATGAATCCTCTTGAAACGTAGCATGCATATTTAAGGACAAGACACGATCTAACATTTGATATTTTCTTTCCGTGTGGATTCTTCCATAAAGCAACCAAAACTCTCATACAACCAAACAAGAATGTTTACCAATGAGTGTTACTTTTTTTTTGACTAATCGACAAATTCCGCATGCTTTGATATGAATGAAATTAATCAGATTTAAGCAACTTAAGTAAATAATTAAGACTGGATTAATTTATTTATTTATTTATTTTATTAAACGAAAAAACTGGAAATTAAATTTTCTTTTTTGGATTTTTTTTTCACGATTAAAAAAAATAAATAAAAATAGAAATTTTAAATTCAACATTAACGTTAAGGAAAGTTCTTTCAAGAAATTCTTATAAAATAAATAAATATATAACAATTTTGTATACAACTAGTCGGCTACCCGTCGCTTCGCTCCGGCAGCCTCCCTTATGTAACGGAAAACAATTTTTTATTTATTAAAAAAAACACACACTCACACACACACAAATTACATCAAGGAAACTAAAACTAACATTTTTTAAAAGCTTTTTTTTTTTATTTAATTTTTGATGTCTATATTCTCTCAATCTACGACTGCTTTTAGAACCACCTTGTAAATCATATATCTATGATATATTTTTATTTTTTACAGAGATTAGAATGTAGGCCTAGTGGTCTAATGGCTAAGACGTCTAACTTCTGAGCAGTATTCTACCTAATAGAAATAGTGCATCTTTCTTTCTTGACTATCTTTTTTTTTATTCCTATTGATACTTTTCAGTGGTTTTCGAGTTAGAAATAGTGATGGTTTTTGAGTTACAAATAGTGATTTTTCAGTATTCTACCTAATGAAATACTGCTTCTTATTTCTTGACTCTTTTTTTTTTTTTTATTCCAAATGATACTTTTCAGTGGTTTCTGAGTTACAATAGTGTTCAGTATTCTATCTAATAGAAATACTGCTTCTTTCTTTTTTGAGTCTCTTTTTTTATTCTAAGTGGCACTTTTCAGTGGCTTTTGTGTTCCAAATATTGATGGTTTCTGAGTTACAGATAGTGATTTTTCAGTATTCTATCTAATAGAAGTATCGCTTCATTCTTTTTTGACTCTCATTTTAATTATAATTGTCACTTTTCAGTGACGTTTGAGTTACATTTATTGATGGTTTTTGATTTGCAAATAGTGATTTCTTCGGTATTCCACCTCAAAAAAAGAGTGCTTCTCTCTTTCTTGACTCTGTTTTCTTTACTCCAACATCTGGCGTGTACACCCACATATTTTTCAATATCACGTAGGATTTGGTTAAGTAAGAATATTTAAAATATTGCAACGTTTCGGCAATTATCGTTCTAATTGTCAGTTTCGAATTACAAATAAACTGACTGATGTGAAATAAATAAAAAATGTTGAGATTCAAAAAAAAGATTGAATACATTCCTTATTGATGGGGGAAAGGAAAGGAGATATAAGTCAAAAAACCATATGAAGAGAGTTGTAGTCCCTATGGTCTAATGGATAAGGCATCTGATTTCGGATCAGAAGGTTGCAGGTTCGATTCCTGTCGCGGATGTTTCATTGTAAAAATTATTTCTATTTTCCATTCTCTCAGAAAATCGCGCCGGACAGACACACAGACAGACAGACAGAGAAATAAAAGATTTTAGTAATATAGATTAAGATAAAATAAAAAACGTTGTTATCGAATTGAAATCAAACATGCCTTTGATATTTTAGAGTTAGATAATTATTTGGCTGCGCGGTTGGCGTTGTTGCTAAGACATCGGCCTCTCACCTCTGAGTCCCGAGTTCGGTTCTCATGTGGGTTTCGTGATGGTGGACGATCAGCGCTGGGCAGGTTTTCTCGGGGTTCTCCCGTTTCCCCTGCACTTCCCCCACCATACTTTCTCAGTCTTTCTCTCCATCTGTCCATATTTCCGTGGGATAGTACAATAGACCTCTGGTCGCAGTGTTTGGCTTCTGACACCCACCTTCACTACATACATACATAGATAATTATTTTATAATGTAATTATGTTTTAATATTAAGAATATTTAACTTTTTAAGAATATTCTTATGTAAAACTATATAGAATATCCTAATAATTCTAAATAGGTAGCATATAATACTTATTAAATCTAAATTTGGTCAGAACATTTTTCAAAGATTATTTAAGTATATTATCTTGGGAATGGAAAGGTAATCATTATTACCTTTTATTATGTTGTATAATATTATAATCATATTTATCATTTCTATATTTGAAAAACAACATTAAGGATATTTGTTTTGAAGCACTAATTATAGGATTAAAAATGTTATGAGAAACAACATAAATAGTTGTTCAATTAATGCCAATGAAATTCTGGTGACGTCAGAGAAATCTACACTCAGCGCTCAAAATTTTAAATATTTTCAGCTTTATTTTTTTTTGCTTTTTTTATCTTTCTTTCTTTCCTTATTTATTATTTAAGATACTTCATCCATATAGGCCCGAGTACTGAGACCTGGTTGTATACTGATGACTGCTCCTAGCTGATGATCGCCATATTAGCGTGAACAGCTGTACTAGGATGTCATTTAGTATATAACTTGGTCTCGCCTTTTATGATATTTTATGCTGTTGCCAATAAATTAAATATAATAATTTATATTTCATCAAATTGTTTACCAAGTGGCATCCTGCTTTTGAGGCACCACTGCGATTCCGATGATCAATCCTATTAGCCTCAGTGCGGAGACCTCGTTGTTTACTGGTGATTGCTCCTGGCTGACCCAGCATGTCGCTTGATAAACCCATTTGGTCCCACCCATTGTTATTTATTAGTAATTCAATGCACAGATTGAATGTTTTATGCTTTAAAAAAATTCATTGAGGCCGGCGGAATTTTGGCACATGAGTTTTCTCACTAATATTTCATTAGTGAGTTTTCTATTGTTTATTTTTGCCTTGAGACACCACTGCGCTTCCGATGAATAATCCTTTTTACATTATTTAACATTAAACCGAGTAAATGTTTAAAGATTTTTTTTAGATTTTTATTTATTTTTATTTTTTATTTTTAACGTTAAATAAGAACATGCAGGGCAAACCGTAGCATTTCCTAGGCGCGTTCACATTTCGTTGTTTCTGAAAAGCACTACTAGATGTCTCTATATCCGGGGAAAGATTTAGGAAAAATTAAATTTATATGGCTCTTAATATTATTTTGAATTTGAACCTGGACGATATTTGGAATTTACAAATTAAATTATGTTACTACAAATCAAATTTCATGAATATCAGGCTACTGGGAGTTGTATTGCGTCGTGCGGACGAAGACAGACAGACAGACAAACGACTAGACATTTTTCAAGAATGAAGTTACCCAATACAATGAAGGAAATTTTTCATTGTCTTATCTAATAATAAATCCTAATAATAATAATAAATCTAATAATAAATGTTTACCATTTATTAATATTTTGAATATCAATAGGAATGCCTTCATTTATGAATTTATGATATGAGGACTTAATATTTTACCCAAGATACATTAGATTTCTACTTTTACTTAGGTACTTAAAAGTTTTTTTAGCTTTTTATAAAAAAAAAATGTAGGTTTTTTTGTTTTTTTGGTTTTTTTTTTTTTTTAATTGAAGTAAAATTGAAAATTTTCTGAAAATCGGGACACACAGAGTTGATCTCTTGTAATATTAAAGTTTTTGACTTAAATTTAATTATGATAGCTTCATTCAATTGTGAGAATTTTAGTGCATCACAAAGTGGCACCAGGGTTAAGGCGACCGCAGAGTGATGCTAACCACATTCCATTCTTCTAATAACTGGCTTATAAGTTGAATGCTATAAGAAATCGGAAGTGTCTCGTTTTAAATGATAAAAAAATCAAAAATAAATTTCTTATTCTTTACATTTTAGACAATTGAGTAAGTGCAACCAATGAGAGAATTCATATTTAAATCTTAATTGCATCGGAATTTTTGTTAAAACTAATGTCGAATTGTAGTCCTTGCTTGTTCTTAAGACCTGCTTCGTTGCTGACTGAGGGTCGTTAAGCGAGCCGTCGTAAACCAAACCCTCATTTCCAATATTAAACATGGAATTCAATCTCAGAAAAAAACTTTTCACTTGATCTTAAAATTGAACATTGAAATAAAAAGAAAATACGATGTAGGAACACATAATGACAAACAACTTAATGAAGAAACTGAAAATTAAAATCATAAAAAGAGCTTTTATGATTTTCTTTCTTTTTTTTTTTTTTTTGCTTTATTTTTATTAATTTTTTTAACACATTTAAATTCCAGACATACAAAAGAAAGATTATTTAAAATAATATTATCATTATTATAAAATAAAGACAATACAATAAAAAGGAAACTCGCACATGAATAAGGAATCACTGATTTGTTTTTAGATTTTTCGATACTGGGAATTCAGAACAGCTGTTTCAGGCTTCCTAGCCTTCATCAGCTGGATTCGCCCAGTATCTTACAGTCAGTGATTCCAAGAAACGAAAAGAAAACAAAAGTCAACAAGAAAATGGCCCTTCATAATGCAAAACAACAATATATAAAATAAGAATAAAAAAGGGCAAAAATTTTAATCCTCGCTATCAATCACTAAGCTTAGTAAGGATTAAATTACAAAAAAGAATACATTAACAAGTTAACCGTGCGGAAATATAGATGTTTTTATTGTATTGTCATTATTATTTCCGCACGTTAAACTTGTTGTTATTATAATACAGTTTCATTAAAATGTTCAGTAGGTTAATAACCGTTTTGCTTTATTCAGCGATTTGATGAAAACGAGATGGGGAGGGCAGTGAGTCGTCCAGTACGCCGCACTGACTCCGCGTTGACAATCGAGAGGACATAGTTGTTCTAAAAGATTTGTATTATTTATCGTAGGGTAGAATAGTAGGATCAACTGAAGTAAAATTCTTCTTTCATTTTCATCTTTTTAATCTTCATATAAACAATAACATTTATTAATGCGCAGTTTGAATTTTTTTGCATTAAGAAAATTCATTGGGGCCTGCGCAATGCAGGCACATGGGTTTTCATACTAATATTTCATTGCTGAATTTTTCTTTGTTTATTTTATACTTTGGGGCACCCATGCGCTTCCGAAATAACATTTATTATTTCTCTGCAGTAAATTTCAAAATTCTGATATGATATAATACTTATAGAAGTACGTATATTTCATTGTCCGGTTGGCGATTTTCTCTCCATTTATGAATGATTACGGACGTTAAACTTGCTTTCTATAGAAGTACGTATTGTTTATAAATCTTGACAGCCCAAGCGCTTTAAGAAAAATAAGACAAAAGAGGTCAGCTTTGAAGCAAATAACAAAATGAAAATAAACAATAAGGATTACAAAAATGTATTAACGTGTGTAGAATTAATTATGCTTGATAAAATGGCTCCAACACACATAATTAAGTTAAAACAAACATATGTACGATTAAAAACTGACCGGTTTCACTAGCGAATCGTCTAGCATCCTCAGGTGATGATAACAAAATGTTCCATGAATTTAAAGCTTCTAGAAGAAGTTCGCATTAATTATAAAGAAAAATGACTTTGCCGCCAAAAGCACAGTTCAATGTCAATAAACGGGGGCGTAGTATAACATTACTTACAATCTGCCAAACAGTTACAAACAGTTAAGGTTATACCACGCCCACGTTTATTGATATTGAACTGTGCTTTCCTGAAGTCTCATGGGATTGGCGGCAACGTCATTTGTCTTTATGTTAATGCGGACTTATTCTAGAAGCTTTAAATTCATGGACCACTTTCCTGAGGATGCTAGACGATTCGCTAGTGAACCGGTCGTTTTTTAATTGTACATATGTCTATTTTTAACTTGATTATGTGTGTTGGCGCCATTTTATCAAGCATAATAAGGATTACATTACAAGATAAATAGTAAACAACTGAAATATAATTTTTAAAGAGATAGTTGAGAAAGCCATATTTTGGTGACGTGAAAAATTACTTTTTTATTACTACACAGGAAATTTTAAATTATATATTACTCAAATTATGTATTTAGCAGGTGGATTCTTCTATGGGTCTGTGAAGACACTTGCCTATAAAGAAAGAGGAAGTGATAGGAGAAGAAAAAGAAACGGTTATAATATACCATATGCTACTAATTATTGTCCGACTATATAGAAAATTGTGCAAAATATAAGCCTAAATATTTATATAAGTAGGTATTTCAACATGCGATATTGTCATTAGAGCTTCAATAAAAATCACAAACGTAACTTTTTTAAAAAAACTGTATTAAAAAGTAAGGTTCCATACACAACTAGTTTCACCCTATTTTTTTGCTTCCGTAAATTATTTATATAAAAAAAATCTTAATCCCTGAAGTACAATTTTAATGGAAATCCAATTTGAGGAACTGAATAGCTGATCCCTCTTCCTTGATAGTTGATATCTTAAATAAGGATTGGATAAAAATAGTAATAATCAATTAGTTTAAACATAAAACGATAGCCGTTGGGGTGCTGTGATTGTCTGCAGTCTCAGATTCTGTAAATCATTGTTTAACAGCTGACAGCAACAAGGACGAGTGGTTTTTTCCTATTGGGTCTCCGAGTAAATAATGATAACTAAAATTCATTGTTCCGATGATGCAATAAAAAATAAAAATAATGCATCACGCCTGTGCCAGATTAAACTCTGTAGAGTTCGTGATGGTGGACGATCCGCGCTGGGCAGGTTTTCTCGGGATTCTCCCGTTTCCCCTGCACTTCTCCCACCATACTTTCTCAGTCTTTCTCTCCATCTGTCCATATTTCCGTGGGATAGTACAATAGACCTCTGGTCGCAGTGCTTGGCTTCTGCCACCCACCTTCATTACATACATACATACAACTCTGTAGAGGCCCTAGGCAGTCAAAATCTCGGGGCCCCCCTCGAAAATTATCTGCTAACGTTTTTAATTTTACCAACCAACAATTTTAATAAACCAATTTTATTATACAAAACAAAAATTAACAATTATTAATGTTATTAAACAAATGATATATGTTATTAAACAAATGATATATGTTATTAAACAAAAATTATAATTTTTAATTTTAATAAACCTACACAACTTTGAACATTCACTTCCACAATTTGTTTTGGTGAAATCTTTTAGGATATCTCGTAATCTACCTTTTGCAAGACGTCGTATTTAGTGGCCATAATGGCAAGTGAGTTCAATCGTTCTTGTGACATTGAAGATCGATGACAATTTTTCAGCAGTTTTAAGTTCGAAAAGGTTTGTTCACTAGTAGCGTTCGTGATCATGAGACACCTATAAATTCTTAACGCTGTCGTAACATTTGGCAACGTTGGTTGCACCATATTTTCAAAAATGAGTTTTCACGATAGCCATGCTGGCATTGTTTCATCAGCTTTGAAATCTTCTAACTGTATATGAAATACTGGAAAACCATTTCATCTGTAAACTGCAACTTCATGTCCTCTGGATAACTCTCTTTAAATCTTCGGGCAGCTTCTTTAATTTCGGCGTCTGTCTTCGATGAGAACACAATAGAGAATGAACTTTGTTATATGCTTTATACGATGGGAAAGCTCTGCATCTAACTTATCCAATATTAATAGGCAAGTTTCAATCTTGAACTTTTCTCTTCCTCGAAGCACAACCTCTTCCACGTCACCATTGTCGTGATGTGTTTTTCTTAAATGCACACGTCTGCTTTCATCAATGTATTGTACATTGATTTTTTCCTCTCTTAGTCTTCAAGCATTTCTGTTTGTGATGTTAAAAAAATAGAGCAGTGATTTCAGAAGATCGACAGCCGTTTAAAGTTCTGTTGTTTCCTTTGTAGGGATTTGCTGACACCATTGATCCGGTCTAGCATTACAGCCCAGAAGCTTGCCATGATGACATTTTCCTTCTTTGACAGGTCATTTAGCAGACATTTGGCCTCGTGAATTGTCACTGGCTTCTGATTCACATCTTCAGCAATGACCTGCAAAGGGTTTTGGAAGCTACTGTAGCCTTGGGTTAACGCTTTGGTCGCACCGGCCCTTGCACACCACCTTATATCAGTCACTTTTTAAAAGCAGTGCAGAACCTTGCTGACGTTCGCAACTTCGTCCTCAAGATATTCGAGCATAACCACCCAACGGTAGTTTGAAGCCGAGAGAAGTTGTACATTGCTTGAAGAAGCCCGAAGAATGAGATTGCTCCAACGCAGTTTCTATAGTATATACTCCAACCAAATTGATCAAGGCGCACGGAATGTAGTTGCAAGCTGATTTATCTTGGCAATATGCATTTGGAGACCATTACAGCACCCCGACATGTTTGCTGCGTTGTCCTCTCAGGTTTTTGATGTCAATACAACATTTGTTTGAGAAGATCAAAACAGGCAAGCAATTCTCCAGTGTGTCTTGCTATGGGGATGAAGATGAGAAAACGTTCTACCATTTCACCGTCGGACATTCCAACATATCTACGCACTACACTCAGTTGGTCAATGTG
>JAFIDM010000004.1:52086015-52096523 GCA_023159025.1 Thereuonema tuberculata
TAAAACTTGAAGCTCCTGTAGCGAGATTCTTTTAAATCATCGCTACCCAAACATTTTCAAATAGTATTGACGATCTTGTTTATACTCCAGGCGATAGCACTTGGTTAAGTTACTTATGATGTTTTTGGTTTTTTTTAAAACTATCTTGTATATTCTTTTGGCTGTTGAAGTACGTTTTAAAATAAGTTTTCATTGTTGAATTCCTAATTTCAAAACCAAAATTTCGCTTTCGTTTTTCAAAACACGACCAATTCATTCAATTTAGAGACACAGAACATAAATACAGACTATCGGCCCTTATTTATTTATTTAAAATGTTTATTATAAATAATATATATAAATACTATTTTTGATTTTGGTGAAACCTTCCATGTATTTTAAACGTGCCTATTAATGATTATTTTTTTAAAAAACTTAAAAATTTCACAATGGTCGGTTCTAATAATTATTATTTCTTATTAACGTTCGTTTACAGTTAAGAAAAAAATGTAGTTCATTATTTTAAAAAAATATACTAAAAGTGATTTAACTGTTTCTTTGACCTGTTATGCATTATAAATAAAAAATATATATTTTTTAGAAATAACAAACCACAATATTTAGCTAGAAGCAAAGACTTTTCGTAGAGCAAGTGAAGCACAACACTGATCATAAATTAAGCCTAATCAACTGTCGGAAGTTGGACAAGATTAATCGAACACAATACAGCCAGCGAAGCAGAAAACAGAGCTGTCCTATTACGTGGTGCAATTTCAAGTAAATTTCCCCAATTTCAAACACTGCCATCTTTTATGATGGGAAGTTTGGACGAATTCTGCACCAACTCAAACGCAATCATTTGGAAGCATCTCTTACTGCAAAGAAGAAGTTTCGATTTTCATGAAGTGTAGCGTCGTGTAAAAAAAATGGTGGAAAGCAGGTAGTAAGAAGAGTTAAAACTGTTGAGTTCAATTATATTCTGAATTAGGATTTCGATGAGAAAATGCAATAACTCAGAAGTAAGGGATAACACTAATGCTTATAACTCCAGATTAGCTTAAGTAGATACTTTAATCTTTACCATAATGTGACGCTATTCCTCCCGGACGACTTATTCAATTTGACGTAATTCTGGCAAATAGATGCAGGCAATAAAGGATAGTTTAAAGGTAATAAAATTGGCACCAAAATACACATCTGTTTTGTGTAGTGCAACGCACAAGATCGCTAAAACACTGAACGAACCGTAATTCTTGTTAGGAATTGCAGCACGATTCACTTTACTGCATTGGTTTCAGCGGTAATTCTGATTTCAAATGTTCATTTGGGAATTCTGTAGACTATCCTCAGTTAGCTAACACTAATATTAATCAAACTTTCCTTCCGTTAGATCACTGTAATCACGAATTTTGATTAGATATTAATAATGAAGATGACGTAATACAAAGAAAATACACAACAATTACCAACATGAACCAACGAAGAGGGTCCTTGGAAATTGGAAACGGACTGAAAGAGTGATTAATACTTTAAATGAACGACTGTTAATGGAATAATAACAGCAACAGAAATTAAGAAGGACTCTAATAAAAAAACAATTCAAGATCATTTTATAAATTATGGACTTAACAGGCAAATTTAGGAACTTAAGTCTGATTTGATTGACTTATAGAACCTATTCTAAGTGAACATAAGCCTAACAAAGACACTCTTGAGTCGAACTTAACGTTTTGTTATGATCAGAACAGAGTAAAATAATTTAGGTCAAAGCATTTTTCAAAACTGTTCAAAATTTTTGAAACACTGTTCAAAAGATCGTCAAAAAACACCTTTCTCAAAAAAATCGTTTGAAAAAGAAGAACTTTTTCTGTGACTTGGAACAAAGCAAATATTTTTCAATTTCCGTTAAGAATATATATATATATTTGGAGCTTTAGTCTTCTATGAAGGTAACTTAACTATATGAAGATATTTGCTTTCTCTGGGTCAGGTAGCCCAGTGGTAATGCGGATGACTTGACAGAGTGAAGGGATTTTTTTGCAGCTCAATTCTCCTCTAGACAGATCCTAGGGTCCACCCAGCCCTCCGAAGAATGGGCATCTGGTTTCTTTCCCGAGGCAGGAGAGCGTCGACCACCCGACCTCAACTTAGTCCCTTAGGCCATGAAATGCCGGCCTTTCGCAACACCGAAGGCCTACAAAGGCCTGCAGTAGGATACTTGAAGGCCTGGTCTACACCATTGAAAATGCTAGCAACGCTCAGTCCTCGCATGTGCACTTTCCTTTATTCATCCGTACAAAAATATCTGCGGGCTAAATTTTTGCGTGTAAACCACTTGTAGCATTGTCAATGCTCTTGTAAATCGGTCTTATTATCAATGCGGCCAGAATGCAACGCAGATTATAGATTTTCCTTTCCTGGCCGGTCGGTCACATTCAAATAGAAGAGAAAATGGCGGTCGCTGCTTCACATTCAAGATTTCGACGAGGAAAACTTCTCAAAAGTCAAGTAGGGAAATTATTCTTAATGTTGCTCGTCGATTTCAAGAAGATGTATGTGAGATTTTTGATATTTCCTATTTTTGATATTTGAGATTGATATTTGCTGCGGAGCTTATGGCATTAATACTGGAGAAATTAGTCAATGATAATGTGTTTCCGGTTTCAAAATTCGCCACGACGACTATCAAGACATTTGCTTTCCAGCTTACGTTGCTATTTAAAGAAGGTTAATAAGAATCGAACTAAAAGAATCGAACATTCTAAACCAGGGATGGCCAATCTTTTACAAGAGTTGTGTGAGTTCAGACAAATTGATCTCTTGTACAACTCTAGTACTACTATTTAATCCTTGTATAAATACGTTATTACAGATATATCTTTCCTGAGAATTTATACAAATCGGTTTTTATTTAAACAAGAGTGGACTTCGTTTTTACTACATTATCCACCGGGAGTGTAGTGCGCCACATCTAATCATCCAATGCGCCACTTTTGCCGAATGCTCCGTAGGTTCTAGGCAGTGATTATCATAAGAAAATTTCTTTCTTAAGAACAGATAACTTCATAAAAAAGTCATAAAAACCGATTCAATGTAAAACACCACGAAAAAAATCGAAACTTAGAACGATAGCTATACGAGAACCAGTCTCGTCCCCATCCGCCTTTGGGGACAGAGGGAAGTGCAAGATATCATGGTACTTAAGCCTTGGGGTCTACAATGCTCGCACAACATTTTGTTTTTGCTATTATTGACTAGACCTCAACGATTCTTAACTATTTGTAACTATTATATTATGATCACAATGTCGTCGCTCAATTGTAAAGTCACTTTGTAATTTATACTTTACCATACTTTTATGTGACTCTGCAGTAATCGTTCAGAGCCTGAAATCTCATAGGATACCTGGGACTCGTCATCTAATCTGCACGAAAGCTCCTGCCTTACTTGGGCCTGTAGGGCTCGTCATCTAATCTGATTCGAAGAGATCCATCATCTAATCTAGATCTCGAGGGAGGGAGAACGCTACCAAACTTTAAAATGGGAACCGAACTGCACGTGTGAGGGAATAAGGCCTGAAAAAGAACGTTCTACGCACAAGGATCAACCATGTTACATGTAGCTGGAAACATTGGCTGGTTGCGAAGGCTTGTAACTACAGCAGTAATTTTATCAAAAACTAGTAGAATACCCGTTCTTCGTATTGGTTACAAAAAAAGAGTAGTTCTCATGTGGATAAGGAAAAAAACTGAAATTGTGAGATCACTTCGAAAATTTATAAGTTGGTACAAACATCACGAGATAGGTACAAAGTAATATTATATTTGAATTTTGTAACTCTAGATCCCGAACTTCCCATTCCTTTGTCCCATTCTCTTATCACTTCAAACCTTTCCCAGTTCACAAAATAATCATGTGATCATTATAAATCTACATTTAACCCGAAAATCCCGTAGAAGTATCCTTAGACAATGTTAACCCCCTTACCCCCTTGTCACATTTAAATATTAACACTGCCGTAATGAAAGATTGAATGAAGAAAAAGGGTAAAGATTTCAATCTGTCCATGGACTTCATTTCAGAAAATGGAAACAGGTAATGACGTTTTCTGAAAACAATACAGATTTAAAGAAACTTGACAACTTTCTTGTTTTAGTTACCTGTTGCGAACCACTGTTATTAGCGTTTTGAAAATCTATTGGATGTTAAAACAATCACTCCTCTTAAGGCAGACGGTGGGTGATTTTGCATTGATAATAATCCCCCGGGGGAACACTAACATAGTGATTTTGTCGCTGACATATCTACCTACGTTGCATTGTAGCGATCGTGGGATTCGATCATAAACGCCCACAAGAAGGAAGTATAGTCCTGTAAGGAAATCGACCAAAAAAAGTCCGACTGCGAATGCGTTTTATTTTTCCCCGCCCTGATTGTATCAGTTCGGAATATATTTGTTGAAGCATCCTTTAAAAGGCTTCGAAAAAATACAGACAGCAGCGATTAAATTCAATGAAGCACAAAAAGGCTTATATTGTGCAGCTATGTGGGCAGTTGATCGCGGAGGGATATCAGTTATTCGTAGTCTCTTCATCACAATATAACCGAACTCAATCGTGCTATGAAAAGAAATGCATAAAAAAAATGGTCGTTTTGATTTGTATTATGCAACTATATATGTTTTGTGTGTGTGTGATTGTGGGTGTATGTTGCTTCCAGTATACCTGCAGAGAAACATTCAGTGAATAATTATATTACCGTGGTTATCCAAACGAATCCGACAAGAAACTTTTATGAAAGCTACTTATAATACAGTAACTTTTTTTTCACTTGGTGGTTCGCGCGAAAAATTTACGAAATGTCGTTGCTTATTTGGCTGTTGATGACTGGGGTTCTTTTTGGTAGGATGATGAGTAGAGGAAATTCACAAAAAAAAAAGGAAGAGGTTCGATGGTTAAACAAGCGAAAATAATTATATGCTAAGGCATGAATTTAAGGGCGACCTAATAAAAAAAATTAAAGTACATTAACATAAGTAAAAAAATAAAACAAAAAAAAGTTAGGAAAAAATAAAGAAAGCATTAGGAAAATAAGAAAAACAAAACAAAAAAACCTACGCGGACACTGAGGAATATATATATAAGCCAGACAGTGATATGTGATTTGAAACACCAATATCACCAAATTGCAAATGATTAATTGAAATCTACGAAATTTGAAGACCACCAGCTTCAAGTTTTGTGTGTGGGATTATATATACACACACACACACACACACATATATATAAGTAGATATGCGGATTCGAACCGACAACCTTCAGTACGTGAGACGTTAAGCATCAAGCTGTAGCTGACAAGTGAAATGAGATGATTGCATTTCTAACATTTAAGCTAATAGCGGAAATCCAATGATAACAATGCCAAATATCTCGAACAGGGGAGAGGGGGGACATTGGCCTCTGAAAATATTCTATTCCTACGTTGTCTGAGCACGATGGTGAAGTCCGTTTGTCGATCCGACCTTCCGTTCGGGAGTTGTTTGAGGAGGCCAGACACGGACGGACGGATGGACAGGACAAACGCAATAGGTACCAGTTTTGGTCGCTTTCACAATAATTCCCAAATGGGTCGCTAAAAACAAAGATAATTGCTGGTGTACAATAAATAAGTCTCAATTTATTAAAGATTTATTAATATTGGCAATTAGAGATTTTCGATAGACAAAGAATCAGTTACGGGGAGCTTTTCAGAAAATAAAAAAATTAAATTGATTACAGATTCATAGCCGTAATTGTGGGTGGAGAGATGAGTAGGAAAATGATCTACAGTAGGGATTTTACTCTTAGAAAGATACTGAAATTCGTCATTTTCAAGACATCTGTTGGAATCTGAACTAAATGACGAAAACACGGTCGTGTGTGTTTTGCCACAATTTGATTTGTCGAACGAAAAGAAGTTCCTGGAAGAACTTAAAGTCTAATTTCCTTACAGTATTATCCTTGAAGTTTCTTTATTATTACTACTTATTTTAAATCGTAAAAATAAAAAAAAAAACAAAAAAAAACTACAGTTTGTCCACCAAGACTTGAGACTTAGCCACGCCTATGTCACGTGGTAGGCGACGAGTCGAAGAAGTCATTTGAGGGGTCAGTGTGATAGTTTTCCATTTTCAAGGGAAATGCACAGATTTTGTTACTTGGTTATAATAGAGGAATTGATGATATAAAATACGACATTCCATATGTTTAATAGTAAATATTTTAAAAAATTTTCCTAATCTTGTTTTTTTTTTCCCAAATTTTTCTTTTACAACCCTCACCCCTATTGTGAAATGTTTTCTTCGTATGAAGAGGCGTGGCTAAGTCTCAAGTCTTGGTGGACGAACTATACATTTATTTTTAAGTTATTATATCAACTGAATACCAACAGTCCAAATTTTATATTTCCTGGAAGAAAAAAAATCGCATTCATTGCGTCATTGTCTAAATATGGTTAAATTAATAAACGACGTTCAAATTAATGGGCTACAAATCGATTTATAGTCACTGTTTAAGACGCCGATTAAAACCCAGTGCCGGATCTAGGAAATTTATCAGGGGGGGCAAGTCAGCCCCATGCCGCCCCTGTAGCTGTTTTTCACTATTTAATGCAATAGTAAATAACTGTTTCAATCCTATTTTGCCCCCTCCAGGACGTGCCGCCCGGGGCAGTTGCCCCCCTTTTGCCCTTGTATTGTTAAAACCCCACTGTTTGCATTGGGTTTCTATCGTTTTTCTATGGGGATTTTGTCTGTTTCTCGGCAAGGACTCATTTAGAAGGCTACACGTGTTTGGTTCTGAACGAGGTATTTGTTTCCCGGAATAATTACATGGAGAAACATTATACAGGGTTAGTCAAAATGAATAGGACAATAAGAAAACTAAACCAAACTACAGCAAACTACTACAGCTACGTATGGATAGATAAACTATCCAAGTTTTTTCTCACCTTCACAGATGTTCGATATGGGCGCCCCTTGTGACACGGCCCCTTACAATAAACATACATTCGTCTAAAAATAGTTTTCTTATTGTCCTATTCATTTTGACTAACCCTGTATAATTGTTTATTTGTTTACTCTAATACCTAGTGAAGTGAAATGTAAGCCTGAGAATTGGACAATTTTCTTGAGGTTTTCTTCCTATGGATAATAAACTTTTATCCTGAAACTGGTAACATGAATCCATGAGCTCAAAGTGTTTTAAAATTATCGTGTTGCTGTTAAGTACCGACTCACATCCGGTTTCGCGACACTCGCATTTACGATCCTTTTAATGGTCATCCTATTTTGATTTTGAGACACTTGCTTCGGAGACTTCCGACACTTTTCAACCCTAACTTGAAAGGAATCATGCCTGTTACACCGAAATCTACAGGAAAAGATAAGACAACGCAGCCTCAAATGTAGGCACTGCTTCTACCATGTTCGTAAGTCCACTGCAGGCCTGTTCTCATGTTTCATTTAATAGATTCGATTTCTCGTTCGGCAAGTTATTAAAAAGTATAAACATTTATGAATAAGTAAATGCATACAGTTGTTTAAAAATAGTGAGCACACTTTTTAAAAAAAACGAATGGTATGTACAAGTTAAAAACCATGAATAATAAAAATACTTAACAAAGGGGTCGTCCATCCGTTTTAACGTGATGCTGGTACAAATAAGCAAATGAAATAGTGAGACTTCGTTTGCTCAATGACATCAAAACAAAAAATCTTATACAGGTACTCTTCACTTTACGACCGAGTTCCGTTCCGACGACTACGTCGTTAAGCGAATTGGTCGATAGGCGAGGAGCTTGCGCCGGGAATATAGGATCGTTGTAAAATTATAATATTATACAAATTAAGCAACAAACTTCATATTTATTCAAAAAAGACATGCATATGTATATATTATCATTTGTTTATTTGGTTATCTGGAGCTACAGAGGGTCCAGGTAAGGGAGATGACGACGATGAAATAGAAATCTTCAAGGGCGGAGGTCGTAAATGCGAGTGATCGTTAAGCAGATAGGTCGTAAAGTGAAGAGTATCTGTAGTGGACTGTCTCCATATCTAGGATAATCTGACAAGGAACTATCAACAGTATATATTTTACCAATACTATTCTTGTCAGATGGGTTATTAACATTGCTCTATTAGAAACAGATTCTTTGATATTCTTGAAAAACAAATGGCAGTTGATTAGAAGGAGATAACTGAATGAATGGATGTAATTTACAGGCGGTGGAATGTAGAGAGGCCAGAGAAACAGGAAAGCATTTCCGGTTCCGCGCAATATATCTCTCTCTTCTATCTCTGTAACTAATCTCATTATAGCGCCGTTGGCGAGTAAAAGAATATAAATCTGTTCAGATATCGTCGCATAATATGGACTGAGCATGCAGTGCTGGGAGCATCAATTTTATAGACGGGGGGAGGAAGTAAATCATGCTCTTGTATTAAGTTGACCATAAATAAACTTCGTACTAAATTAAAAAAAAAAAAAAAGAAATTCATTCTGATGAGACCAAAATGAAGTAAGTTTAATTCTGGCCACAGATAAGTGTCGTTTCAAGTTTTAAGGAAAGCGGTCCAACCGTTTTAACGTGATTCGCTTACAAATAGACAAATGAACACACACACAGAGGACAAAAAATGTTCAGTCAATTATTGTTTATAGAACAGATTTCAATCGATTTTTCTTTCTTTGCTAAAATGGCCACAATAAATTCTGCATTTTTCCATGACTTCTTTTTTTTAAGTAAGTTGATATACGGTTTTATTATTTATGATGTATTATGTGAATGTATGTAAGAAGTGAATCAATTCTCTTTTAAAATACGATTATCAAGGGGATTTGAAATAAGAATTTAAGAGAATCGTGAATCCATCATTCCTCTCCAAATTCTTGAGCTCCACAGCAACGAATATCGGAAAAGAGAAATGTTGAAAAACTCTAATACCGATGTTCTATAAGTTTCTGGAATTCAAAAAAAGCTTTTTTTGTAAATCTGAATTAATTAACTTAATTTGGATAATTCTTTTTTATATTTTTATAATTATGTTTATTTTGCGTGTAAATAGTCCGAGGGGTCTACTCAGCCTTCATTGTAATGAAAACCATGAATCTTATTTGATAGCCCAATATCTTCCTTCATCCTTTCTTCTGTATCGACTTATAGAAGTCCCCTCTGAGGACTTATTACTCGGACGACTGCTTTATTTGCAACTAATCTATTACATACACATCTATTCATACTTAACTTGTAAAATATTATCATTTCAGTAAAATAAATCTTTCTAATGTCAGAAATTACGTTTCTTAAGCCCTTTTCCTTCTTTGTAATGGAACAAAAAATAAGAATACGTAGCTCTCTTCAGAAACCCATCAGCTTCTGCTGTGATGACGTCATCGATGGGAATTGTGGGTTGCAATTCTGAAGACAGTTGCATTCAACTGCTGCATCTGTGAACACTTTCGTGATATTTAGGGTGAGTTAAAATGACGTCAGCAACAGGCTTTGATGATGTCACCGCATTTCCGGATAGTATTGCTAAATTTCCAGGTTGAATTCTGAAGAGGAGCGAAAAGATACCGAGTTACGGAAAACAAAAACTCCTTAAACAGCGCCGTAAGATGGAAACCATCTCAAACCAAGTTTCCGTTTCAGTTTTCGCAAGTAATGTAGTAATATCCACAACAAATGCATATTTTTTTTTTTATTTTAATATATTTTAAAGTCCACTTTGTTGAAGTACAATCTATTCATTTTTTTCAGTCAATTTAATTACAAAATTGATTAAAACAACAACATTATATTCAGTAAAACAGTAAATTTCCATTTTCCGAAAACAAGTATAAGAACATCAAGAAACACAATGAACAATAATAATAAAATCCGCATAAGTTGTCTAAAGCCGGTTATTTTGAACAAAAATAAAACACAAGCTAATTAACGGAGTAGTTAAAAGATTAATACCATCGATAAGAATTCAAGTTTTAATTTGTAGTGCATTTCTATAAACTTTTTTTGTCATCTCGCAACAATTTCTCGACAATGACCAATTTGGAAAAGATTTAAAAGTTAAATAATCTGCAGTCCTTTTAAAATGCATACTTGGTTTTCAACAAGATCTATTTAGAGGTTCAGAAGTTGTTATGGGATATATAAATATATACACAGGCTAATTTCAGAGGCCTCGCTTTTCGAGGAAGTAGGTTAAAAAAAATCGACTGTAGGATTTACTTATTTATCTGAACGATCAAATTCATGTTTGATCTTGTAACAAACCGTTAAAGGTGAAAAACACAAACGCTTTTTTGAAGCGAGAACCCCCTTCAAGAAGTTATGGAGTTGCCTCGGGAATATTAGGGAATTCTGCTGAAAATACGAACTTCTCCATTTGTTTCCCAGCCAGGGCTCTTCTCACAAAAGGAATAAGTCATTTTGTAAATTCGCCGACCGATTAACATTTCTGATACCACCACCACAAGGCCTTAGGGTTA
>JAFIDM010000004.1:52103221-52134118 GCA_023159025.1 Thereuonema tuberculata
TTTCTTCTTTGTACATTTCTATTCCTTGATCCTTTTTCCTCTTGTGTTCTTACAATTTAAGGTGTTAGGCAGAAATTTCCGTTCTTCTTCACCCTCTGGAAGGAGAGATTTAGACGAACCTTAAATTGTATAAGGTATTCATTCCATAATGTCTGGGTAAGATGCATCTCCACCACCACCATCAAAAGACCAGTCGCAGTTTAAGGGACTTTCCAAGTATTTTAAGCCATGCACTGCATTATCTTCCGAAATGCTGTCTCTCGGACATAGGGCTTTGCTTTAAGACTGAAACTTAAAGTTTCAAACATTTCAAACTTCTGTGAATGCTTTGTGGAATTTTTTGAAATTTTGACATATTTTACAACCTGATAGTCAGAAAAATCTATCTGTATTCAGATATCGGATTAATTATTTTTCTAGGTATCATGGAAGTGAAATTGAAGAGGTTTCAGTTTAAATTTGCCTCATAGACAGAGTATTGAGAACTGACGTCGACGGAGTGATTCATGCTGATGTTAAATGGTATAAGTTGTATGTTGTGTAATATGTCATTCTGTTTGGTTTAAATGAAACCGCTTATCTTGCTGTGTTTCGTATTTCAGAAACTTCGCAACATTTACATAGTACAAATATACAGTTATGCTAAGCTTATAAGCATAGACATCTAGCATTGGATTTTTGTATGTTTTCGTCAGTACACATATTTTTCACTCAACATTAGAACCAGGAAGGCTGTTGGAAATTTGGTAGGGAAAAACAGATGTAGTTGGCATAAGAACTGTGGAAAATGGGAGGATCGAAAAATAATTGTTTCAAACCTAATAGAAGTAACTTTTCAGTAAACTTTAGGTATGTTTCTTACACTGCACACTAAGACTCCTTACAGTGTTTGTAAGGCTTTGCTCCATTCATGGACCCAGTTTCTACAAAATCAGTAGGCATTCCAAATTTTGTCTACCATTGACATTTCGGTTTTTTTCTTTAAGTAATTTCATTACACTTTAACTCTTCATTTCCTTTCCGTAAATATTCATACAGCAGTCCTCGCAGTACATTACAATGCTTCTTCATCTTCTAGAAACATTGAGAGTTTCAGATCGTTTAAACATCAGAGGAAATGTGTAAATCACGTATCATCAGTTGAGATAGCTTGGATAGATTAATACTTACTATGAGCTACTTCAGTAAAAAGGAAATTTCACAGAGAGCTTTCGAACAAATACAATTCGCAACCTGTAATTTCTTCACATTGCTTTACTAGCGGAAGACAGTGGAAGGAAGGGGAATTTCCAAGGCCAGAGTCGAATCCAGATCAAGAATGGAAGCGAGGCCGAGATCACTCGATCACACTACGCGACAAATAAATCTTTAGTTTTTTAACTACTGAATCTCCTCTTTGGCTAAAGTTATTTCCTTATCTTTCAGAAGAAGTTAATTCCTATCATTTAGGTAATTATGTAGACGCGCCAGCGCTTTGGGGACAAATTATTGTATTTGCTGTAAACGAAATTGTAGCAATTTTAGTTGTTTTTTTTTTTTTAATCTACATTTACTAAGAGAGATTTTACTTTTTTCAGTATTTTTAAAAAAAAAAAAACAAACTTTAAAAGCTAGCATAAAACAACGTTTCTCAAATTGTAGGTCAAGCCGGCTAAAACAATAAATATTGTTAGCTAAAACAATAAAAACTTCAACCATTTTTATATAAACAACAGTAAAAGTGTGTACTTATATAATTTTATAAATAAGTATGTATTTTTATATACTTCTTGATTTATTTCGTAATTTGCTTGCTCAAAGAGATTTTTTTATGAACTGACGATCGCCAAGTTAGTGTGAGACAGGCTGTCTTGAGATGTCAGTTTGAACATTGCTCTCAAATTTTAATGTGTTAGACATTTTTAGGCACTTTTTCTTTATTTACATGCGCATAATAAATTCGTTGAGGCTGGCAGAACCCAGCATATAATTTTCTTTTTCTTTATTTTTAATGTTTTGTTTTTTTTATGTTTTGAGTTTGTATTAATGGATTCATTGAGTTTGTTTCTCACTCTTGTTTTTTTATGAAAACTCTTCCAGAAAAAACAAGAAAAACCAATGAAAAAGATTTGAATTTTTTATGGAGCGAATTTTTTCGATGATAACCGTTTTCTTTTAAAACAAATAACTTCTGTATTATAAACATAGCTTATTAGTTCGAAAACTTAGTTTGGTTAGAGAGTATTTTGGTTCGTGGTGGTTTCTATCATTAAATCATTCTACAGAAACCCCATTTCTGGTTTGATCAGATAGTGAGCATGCGCAGTCACAACTACCATTAGGTAGTGGAAGTGGGTGGTTGGAAGAACAACCAATTATGATGAAAACTGCGATTATCCAAATACGATCCATTTCTTCTCTTTTAAGTATTCCAGGTTCAGAATGGAAAGGTCTGATATTAAAAGAAGCTTAAGTTGAAAAAAAAAATATGTGAAAGAACCATTTCTTTAAAATGTATTTTTTTACAACTTATTTATTATTATTTTTGTTTTTGTTTTTTGTAAAGTCTTGAAAACAAAAGTAAATTCTATATTATTTAAATTACTGTATCGGATTCTTTTAACTCTTCATTTTCTCAAAAATAAATAAATAAATAAATAAATAAATAAATAAATAAATATACAAATTTTCATTATTTACGTAATTTTGTTTGAAACGCATTAGTTTTAATCTTAGGAACTCGTGCGGAAAATTAATGGTTAGCTAAAAGGATAATATTCCTTGTCTATGATAGAACTTCTTTGTTTATGTTCTAATGTTTTCCTCTGGCATCTTCTCAGATAAGAATCCACTTGAACTAGATTTCAAATACAGTGGAACCTCACCATTCGTCCGCCTCGCTACTCGTACAACTCGTTATTCGTCCAACTTTTTCAAGTAAAATTCAACTCGCCATTCGTATGGTTGCTCCGCGATTCGGATAACGTGACCTTGTTACTGGCCGCGCCACGCGGTCGCTTCAGTTCAGTCTCGTGCTAGCTTCCGTACGCTAAGCATCATCCACGCAAGCTTCGTGAAACTTTGTGCTATTTTATTGTTATTTTTTGTTATTTTTATTGAAAATAGTGCAGCCATGGGTCCGAAAAAGATTACTGATTCAACTAAGCCTAAAAGGAAAGCAGTGAGAACGACAATTGAATTGCAAAAAGAACTCGTTGCGAAGTTTGAAAGTGGAACTCATGTCTCTGACCTGGCAACTCAGTATGGCATGGCGAAATCAACCATATCGTCTATACTGAAAAAGAAAGACATAATAAGAGAAGCCTGTATATTTATTGTTTTCATAGTTTTTATGTATTTTAGGCTTAAAATATTATTACAAAGGTTTAAATAAGCACTCATCTGTGGGTCTGGAACGGATTAATCCAATTTACATTATATCTTATGATTCGCCATTCGTACAAATCGCCATTCAAACTGTCTCCTGGAACGGATTGTGTACGAATAGCGAGGTTCCACTGTAAATAAAAGTTTGATCGTCTTTGCTTGTTCTCAAATAAGTATACAAAGTTTCAAGAAGAT
Organism: Thereuonema tuberculata; assembly: GCA_023159025.1. Lineage (NCBI taxonomy): Eukaryota > Metazoa > Arthropoda > Chilopoda > Scutigeromorpha > Scutigeridae > Thereuonema > Thereuonema tuberculata. The sequence goes on from JAFIDM010000004.1 coordinate 52,106,783, forward strand.
TCATTTGTGATTCAAAAGCTATAGTGTGAACACACACATACAAACGGACATGTAAACATACAGTGACTGAGGGATTTGATAAGCCTATTTGCAAACAAAGCAGGCTAAAAAATACAGCACTTGATTGTTTTTTTGTTTTTTTTTGTTTATATATAGATATATTTTCCAGTTACCCCTTCTTTAATTATTATCCCTTTTTGAAGTGATCGTGTTTTTTAGACAAAAATAAAGTTATATAAGTTACATCGTCAATAAACCAAATGCTTTGATAACTTATCAAAATTATCTGTTCCCTATTGATATCGTGATGATTTACACTCTTAAGAAACATGATTTCACCTTCTACACTCAGAAAACCGCATAAAAATTAATTGAATGGTTCAAAACTATGAGCGATGATTTACAGGGCGATCGTAATTAAAGTACCCTTAAGCTACGCGAACACATTTCAATGAAACATCTATTGACAAACAATGTAAAATTTCCTTTTGCTGGCAAATTAAGTAAATTCGCGTTATTACTAAGCGGAATCATTTTAATCGTATCAAACCATGCCAAAAATAAATGGATTAACTATGTATTAGACTAGCTGTACCCGGCATGCGTTGAAATGCCACTCAAAGAAAGAAAGTGTTTGTGTTTTAATTCTGTTCATTGAAGTGCTTTGGAATACACAATATTTTTTTGTTTTTCCGTCTGGTGCATACAAGAATAAATCAGAAGGTTTTTCCGACGCGTGAGCAGGCCACATACAGCTGTCCATGTGTGAAGCATGGATTTTTCCCAAATTTAGTCCAAACACTTGTAGCGATTGTCCTTGTGCTTTGTTGATGATCATTGCAAATGCGAGTCGCACCGGAAACTGCAAATGTTGAAACCGGAAATACACTCATATTTTGAAACGCCTCGCGCACCAGACATTATAAACTACTAATTCAGAAACCTTCGCACACCAACTCACCAAAGTTTCATCGTAATCTGATGAATAATTCATACGGGACAAACAAACAAAGAAACATTCATTTTTATTTATTAAGAAGGTATAAAAGTTACATCGTCCCTACTCCTCGTATATGCATACCAAGTTTGAAGAAGAACCACCCAGAGGCTCAAAAGTTGGATGAATACATGTGCATCCTACGAAAATTTGCTAAAAAGTTTAAAAAAAATAAAAATAAAATAAATTGTTGTAATCTGTTTCCCTTTGCTATAAAATTAAATGTGACCGTGTTTCTTCGTTTCTTGCCGAGTCTTTAAACACATCATTAACTCTCAATTTCGTAGCAAAGAACTTTGGAGCATAATAGGAATATCTTTATAGTATCTTAATACATTTACAGGAAAGCAAAAGTTTATAGCGACGTAAAAACAGTCATAAGACATCTAACTAATCTACGTTTCACCTTCATATTGGAATCCGTTAACGTCCATTCTTGGATTGACTTAATTTCGGAGAAAGGAAAACAATTCGATTGCACTTCGATAAAAATTTCCTCACAATTTCGATGGAATTTAAAGTCTCTGAATCGATCATCCAACCAAAAAAAAAAGTCTGCCTTCCTACATCGAAATTTGGGATGGGAGGAATAGGACATCCTCATGGTCTTCTACCTTATATCTGAATAACAGCATCAAAATTATTCAGTACATTAATGAATATGAAATGGACCTAAGTATACTACAACCTCGTTTATCCGGACTAACTGGGAACAAAGGCAATCCGGAAAATCGAAAATCCGGATAATATGGGTAGTAAGCAAAATAAATCCTTAAATAAACAGACTTACCGTTTATAACGATAAAAAACTATGTTTTGTAGCTTCAACGCTCTGTGACAATTCTAGTAAAGCTCAAAATCAAAATAAAAAGCGAATGTTTGGCGTACTTATAGTTATGTTCTTGTTATCATAGTTAAAATTATAATCTATGTCAACATTAAATAAAAAAAAAAAAAAAGTCTGCAAATCTGATCCGGATCAACGAGGCCGGATAAACGAGGTTGTAGTGTATTTAAAATGGCAAAGTGATATTGGATGTCTACAAAAGTGGATCTAAAAAATGCTAAACGAATGAATGTAATTTTCTGCTAAAGCATAAATTTAATGGCGACCCATAATAATAAAAAAAAATTAAAAATATTTATAATAAAAAAAAGAAAGTTTATTAAGGAAAATTTTTAAAAAAAGTTTGGAAAATAAGAAAAAAAAATATAGATCTACGGATTCGAACCGACATCCTCCAGCATATGAGATCGAGACCTTACCCATCAAGCTATAGCTCACACCTGAAATGAGATGTTTGCATTTAGGAAAATATCGGAAATCCAATGTAAACAATGCCGAATATCTTGAACATGGAAGGGCGTTGATCCCTGAAAATACTCTATTCCTACGTTGTTTGGGCCTCTGAACACTTTGGTGAAGTCCGTTTCCCGATCCGACCTTCCGTTCAGGAGTTGTTAGGGGTGGAAAGACACGGACGGGACAAAAGCAATTGTTACCGATTTTGATCACTATCACAATAGCTCCGAAATGGGTTGCTAAAAACTTTTGAGGCTTCATATTGTTAGTACTGGATAATTATTAATTCAGTTACATTACATTTCTCTGTCGTCACTAGCTCTCAGAGTACGGCAGCTATTTTTTTTTCTTGATTCATAAAGAACTGAAATCTTACAGTCGGTACAGTATTGACCTTAAAAAGGAAAGAAAAAAAAAGCCTAAGATAAAGAAGGAAAAACATCCAAATCATTGCGGTAATCGCAATTTCGACTTCAGCTGAAGATCAAAGTACCAACAGCCTGGGTCACTCGACCACGCCAGACGGCAGCTTATTCTCATAGACAAACTTGAAAAAAAAAGTTCATTAGAAATTTTTTTTTCTTCCAAAAAAAAAAAAAAAAATTAATAAAAAAGAAAGATTTGTAAATGCATCACTACATCAGTAAATTATGCAAATTTTCTCATCGGAGGAGGAATAAGGAATTTCACTTTGAAACTGTCAGTCATGCTACTTGACTCTGCGATTGACCCTTGAATAAAATTATTCTGTAGCTTTGAAATGTGATAGTAGATGAGAAGAAGATGCCCTGTTGATGAACCTTCCTTCCTCTTTGGAATATTTCCTAAAAATGGCTGTGAATTACCACACCTGCGTTATCACCTTTTGTTTACTGGTCAGTTCTCAACGTGAGAAGCCCTCTGATTGGCCGGAGTCAACGCAACAGTGTTGGAAACTAATTAATTGTAATTATTTAGAGCTTAGAGAAGGCTGTAATTACAAATCCGTGTGAGAAAAAAAAAAGGGAATTCGTCTAGTAGCTTCCATCAACCGACAGGAAATAATGAATATGGACAAGAATAGTCTTTAATGACGCTGCCTCTGCAGGTGTCAGTGTTTGGTGTAGCGCTGTTGAGAGCTGGATGACGGACACAGGTAGGACTAACGATACATTTCTTTTAATTAGGATCGGGTTACGAGTTTTTTTAACAGCTTCTTAGTGGATAGAGCACATTGTTTTTATTATTTTTATAACATTGATGAAGAATTTGAATACTTTCATACAATTTTGAAAAGATATTTATTGGAAATATACAAGTTTTTTGGTTGTGAAAATATCTGAAATTGTAGCTTATTATAATCTCATACTGAGGATTATATTTTGTGATAGAATGTTTATTAAAAATTCAAGTTATTGTATGATTTTATATGTTAGATGAATGATTATTATAAGGTTCATATTCATCAATACATACATACATACGTATGTATGATTATACATAATTTTAATTTTTGTTTATGTATATAGGTATGAATGAATCATAATTTAATGCTTACATAAATTAATGACAATGTGTGTGTATCTATTTATTTCTGCTGTTTTTTGTAAATGTAAATGATTAAATTACATTAAATGATTAAATATATAATATATAGTTATATATAATTTATAGTATATATTGATAATATAATAATCGACAATTACAAAGCACACAATAGTAAAATTATTGTTACTGCGTGTAGTTATAAAAATAATGCATAGCAACATAAATCGTACTACTAGCATTAGTAAGCATTAAATTTTTATTTTTAAAAAATTTAAAATACTTACTATTAAAGAAAAAAGTATTTATAAAATAATTATGAATAACATTTATAATGTCAATAGGGAAAAAAATAATCTAAATAATGAAAAAAATAACTCGATACAAATGGTTAAAAATCTTTCAAATCAATAAATTGAAGAATAATTTTGGTTTATGATTGGAAAACTACATAAAATATAAATTATTCAGTCAAATTAATTGGGAAAAATATAATTCTAAAACACTAAAAGCATTAAAAAGGTTAAAACTTCATTAATCGCTGACGTAATTGATGAGAATATTACTCTAAATTTTTAACTATTGTAATTTTATATCAAATAATATATGTATTTTATTCTTTTTCAAAAGAATTACTCGAAAATCATGTAGTTTGAAACCGTGTAATTCGGGGGAGGATATCCGTGTTCTATGAAACTCGTGTTCTTGAAGTTCCGTGTTGTTCGGGGGTTACCTGCACTATGATGTAAGTAATAGAGAACTTTGTTGTTAGAAATAGTAGTAATTACAATGATAATGTATTTCTGTAGTTATTGATACTATTATTTATGTAATTATTTTTATTATTCATACATTTATAATTTTAATAGGCATAGCTTAAAAACTGTACATAAATACCTTTCAAATTAAAGCTTTTCAATTCATTTGTTTTTAAATCGCTTTTTTTAAAATTAAAATCTGAAGACACGGTGTCTTTCTGATTAAGGCTCGGATAAGTTTGTTTATGTGTTTTAATAAGAGTTTGGTTTCAAGATAATTTCATTGTTTATTCTTTGAAAGATTTGAATGCATTTAATAGTCTTTGCATTACCTGCTGAAGATATTTAGGCCTAATGGAATTCAGACGAATAAAATGCTGAAAAGGGAAACATGAATTAATATTAAAAAAACTTGCTTACAAATTAACTTTGTAATGAAAATAAAAAAAGAACTACACTAAACACTCATCGAAGCAAATTTTGAGTTTTTTTTTATTAATAATTATAATTTTAATACTTTCAATCATCATCATTTTTAATCATTTTCAATCCACTTGAAGTTCAAGGTCAATTATTATTTCCAGTTCTTTCTCTTCATCCAACAAAACTTTAAATGTCATCTATCTCGTGGACGCTTTCTCAGCCTCCTTTCATTCCTCGGAATCCAGTTTAGAATTTCTGCTGACCAACTGTTACGCCTTGCTACATGGCCAGCCCAATTCCATTTGAGCTTCTTTGTAGTGATAACAACAAATATAACTTCAATCAGTGAATTTTCAAGTAAATTTACTTGCAGACATTTTTTGAACTTTTGAGTCCACTTAGGAATAGCCATGATCAAACTGTGGGATCTGTTAAGCAGTTGATATGGTATTGGTTCGAATGCCCGCGCTGGCTTGATGTTCAACTTTCTATCTACTGTGTTCATTTCTACAGGGTGTAATATAGATCAGAGGTGGCTAAACCGCGGCTCGCGAGCCACATGCGGCTTTCTGACAACAAATGTGCGGCTCGCGAAAATATGTTGACTGATCTACTTTTTGCATCACAATTGATATAAAAGGTAAATATTGTAAAATTTTCAAGTTTTACAATTATTTACCAAGTATTAACTGAGACTCCACTGGATTAAGTTTAATGTTCATGAAAAGTAAATATATCTAAGAATTTAAATCCAATTGTAATGCTTGATTTGAGGTGAGGGATTAAAAAAAATTAGGATCAGCAAGGATTACAATTGTTAATAAAACGTGTCTGTAACATTTGTCCATGTCTTGCGGCTCCAAAACATCTGAAGGCCATCTTACCTTAACTAATTTTGGCCACTCCTGATATAAACTGCCTCGTTTAGTGCAGACGACGATTTATTCGGCAAACTAGTCTACAATTTTCGTCTCTTCTTAAGGTGTAGCCGTTACAACAAAACAAACAACTAGATCTTTGAAAATGTATAATCTATGCTCCTTTCCTTGAAAAAATTCGTAATAACTAAAAAATTGAAATATTTTATTGAATCATTTTATTTTCGAACTACTACATTGTTAAATATACATCAACATTCTTCTATCAATTTTGTTTCAAGGAAAAAGAATTGGAATTTAAAGAACAAGTGTTACTTGAACAATAAAATGTATTATACCTATCTTCTATTATATCTATTATTATAATTATTAGCCTATTTTCTTAGCAGCGAGGCTCATGAAGTGTGTGTGTATGTGTGCCCTTTTTAGTAACTTTAGATTCACTGGATGGATCTTCTTTAAACTTGGTATCCATATTGCAGGAATAGAAACAATCTAAATATTATCTAACAAGGAGCCGACACACCCTGTATCTTTCAAATAAAAGAATAAAAACAAAAAAACAACAAAAAAGAAAGTAAAAAAAAATGAAATTAAAAAAAAAAAAATACATCTCACCCACAGCGGACTCGAACTCGGGAACTTTGAATTTGGCCAGTGAAATATTGTTAGTTCACGGTAACACTTGCTTTCTAATGACAGCAGTGAGCTAATAAGGCAATACTTGAAAATCAATGAAAATAACACCGAATATCTCGAAATCTGTAGGGCATTGGGCCCAAAATCTATGGATAGTTTTGAAGTACTCCATGTGTACTTTCATCTCACAAAAGGGCACTCAGATTTGAAGGATACAGGGTGTGTCGTCTCCTTGTAAGTCTTTTCCTAGTGAGCCCTTGTCGAGAAATTAGCCCGAAAAGGAGACAAAAATTGCCATCGACACAACGAGCATTAGCTTGTAAATAGCGTCGATGGTCTTACACAGTGAATATTAATCCTTTTTGCTAATCTATTAATAAGTTACTTGTGATTTGATATGATTAATCCGATTTAGGCTACTGAAGTAAATAATGCTGATCAATTCATTTTTTAATTTGAGTAAATATAGGTTTTTCAGTTTCGTCAACTTAAAAAGGAAAAAAAAAAAAGAAAAATAATAAGAAATTTTAAATCATACATTTTAAGGAAAGTAGGCTTTAAGTTCTTTCGGTAACTTCTTGTTGTTGTTTTTTACACTATTTTATATGATCGAGTTTTTTTGTTTCGATAAAACGGTTGGTTTTTGCTGATTTCTAAAAATTTGCTACGAAATGTTTAGAAACTAGTTTTCTACTTATATTATATTTTGTATTTATACATATATATTTTATATTGATATATATTTTTTTATATTTTATATATATATATATTTTATATTTTATATTTTCAAATTAGAATTTGACTTTAATTCAGTTAGAGAGTCTAAGCTGATTTTTAGCTAAGCCGAGCTTTTAAACTGATTTTGAATTTTAAAAAAAAATCCACTAATTTTGAAAACGCTTTATTACTTGAGCCACTAAACCCACCATATTGTAATATGGTGGGCTTGGTGGCTCAAGTGATAATGCATTCGCTTGCTTGGCTAGAGAATCAGGGTTCAATTTCCGCGGAGGTTTGAGGTATGTCATTGAATCTTTCTTCTTCAGGCGGTCCGAAGATTCACCGCCTAATTCGTCAAATGGTACAGATGAAGGTGGTATTTGTGAAGGTTAGTAAAGGCGCGCGAGCGTTGGACTGACCTTCGGATCTCAACTTCGCCCAGAATTACAGGTATCTTAACTTTTATGCAGCTTACTCTATACTTTGGATAATCTGTACCACTTTACATTACGTACAGGATTGTAAATGGATGATTCAGTGTGTTGTACATTCTCAACTCAATTTTTTTGGAACAACTACATGATTTTCAAATCATTGCTTTCTTAAATTCATGTCCTTAACGTTATCATTTATCATCCTTTTATTCTCATTGAAGATGCTCTGTTTCATTTACATTCAACCTATGATATGGTAATTAATTATCTAATGTAGATTCTGTAAATACGAATGAATTTTCAACAAATTTCATCATAATCTTTTTCCGGATCTAATTAACAACCCTATCAAAGGTTTTGATAGCTCCAACTGGATCCGAGTGTTAAGTGAGCAAACAAACGTTCAATTGAGTCATCTGAGAGATTTCTGCTGAATTCATGATGACACGATAATTTATACAGAAATTCATATTAAACAAAGACAAACCACAGACTAAATTGCATGTAAGCTAGAAATTAAGATGGGTTTAGTCAGTCATTGCAATATGTGGATACGTCACGAACTGCCTGAAAGGAATTTGTTAAGAGTTCGGCTTGGGTTAATCTGTTGCACCGTCAAATATCTGATCCATTTCTGGACAGACTGATATCGGCAGACGAGAAATGGATATTATATGGTAATTGGAAAGGAAAACGAAACCGGACCCTACCAGGAGAGTTTTCTGAAACCATTGTAAAGCTGAGATTGCATTCAACGAAGGTAATGCTCTGTACCTGATGGGACTGCAAGGAAATAAAAGGAATAACTTATTGTAAGTTGTTTGAGATTCCAAAGAAACCGCAATGCAGTGAAATACAGTCAACAATTGGAACATGTGAAGCAGGCGATTGAACTAAAACGTCCAGCAATCGCAAATAGACGTATTGTTTCTTCATGATTTTTCTTTTTCTCCACTTTCACTCCTCCCTCCATAATTGCTACCCTCCCCCACCGTTCCGTAGTGGATACCTGAGAGTTATTCCTAGTGTATTATTAATACAAAACCAGTAACAAAAAAAATAACATGAGTGAATTAAGATGAATTAAAAATATTTTATGGCAAAAAAAAAAAAGCACTAAAATTCTTCAAACGAATTTAATGAGATTAATATTAATGTTTCGATTATTTTCGAATATTTTTTTTAATTTTTACTCGATGATTATTATTAATATTATCAAATAGCATATAATCCGAAGCAGTAATGTATTTCAATTATAAATATAAATTATAAATAAAGTTTTATTTTATTCAATTATATTTTATGAATTGAGTAAAATTTCGTAAATTATGCAGTTAATTTATTTTAGTTTTTTTGTGTTTTTTTTACAAGTATTGGGATTTTTTTTTTTTTTTTTGAAATCATATTGAAGCTCCAATAAAAAATTTAATTCTAAAAAAAGTAAGACAAGATTTACAAGAACTAATAAACCCCATCATTGTGTTATGATATTGAACTGGAACTTTTTATCACCTTAAATTTGCATTTTTTTTGTGTTTTTTGTTTTATTGGGAGAAAAACAAAAAAACTACCTTATCTCGCTTCTCACGGGAAAATAAATAAAGGATGGATCATTTTTTTTTTCCCTCTCTCTCAGAAAATGGATCAGTAATTTTAATTTTTTTTTTTTTTTATTTATTTTTTTTAACGCTTCACGAACAACTTGGGCTTTTTTGTTTTTTTTTGTTTTTTTTGAAATAATCTTCATCTTTTTCCTCAAAACAACAGTTATCATTTTGAAATAAAATGCAATTTATTGTATAAAATTATTGGCTTAGAAGACGGAAAGGTAAAGTCTGTAAAAAGAAAAATGGATTAATAATGCGAAAGTCTTCTATCGAAATATACTTTAATAAAACAAGGTAGGGATAGCGATTAGTAAACCAATCACAACGCTTCGCAACGTCTTCTGATAAGTCTATGAAAATGTAATTGATATTGCCTTAATTTCCTTATTACTATAAATGTGATTGTTGCGATTGCAAAGGCGCAATTGTTGCGATTATTGTGATTGTTGCGATTGTTGATGCGATTGTTGTTGCGATTGTTGTCATTGTTGCTAATGATATTTTAATAATACTTGTCCCCAGACAAAACGGGAATATTAGTCTTTTGACACTTGTATCAGAAGACTAAAAATATATTATTATACTAGGACCGGCGCTGTCCGACGGTCATAAGTTGCTTTACTTTCGGTGACCGAACCATCAGTTAGTCGCAGTGAGGTTTGCATTTTTGTTATCGATATTCTACACAATTATAAGATTAAAACAAATAATAAATAATAGTCAGAATAACTTCGTAATACGACCGCAACGAAAAGAGGTACCTCGTGCACTGTTACATCAGAACTTAATCAAAACGTCAAGTTTTAAAGATGGATATCCAACTTTGTTTACCGCTGCGATTTCAGCTCTGTGAATTTTCATGAAATAAATAAAAATCCTTCCTTATGTTAAGGTATATTGTATGTTTTCACATTCAAAAAAGCTGTAATTTATCAAAATTTGTGAGTCTTCCCGGGTCAGTTTTGGGCTTATTTTACACAGAATTCTCTAGATCGAATATATTTATTGACTGAGCATGGGAAGTCTCATTATTTCACAACAACATTCTTGTGAAACATATTAAAAATATTAAATAATCCAAATAAATCTAAGTACACCTGCATTTACGATATTAAATGCCAGAATAAAGAATGTATGAACATAGGGGAATCCCGACGCCCTTGAGATATCCGACTAAAAGAACAACGCTAGGTCCATTAGGGTGAATAACATGGGATTTAATATGGCAACACATTTAACTTTGCACGGAAAAGTCCTAAGTCACCCAAATAACTTTTGAACTAAGATATCTAGAGAAGTCAGGTATTGGTATTTAAGAAAGCGACAATGCTCTATCCGATGAGACTGACGGCAGCGCCCCTAGTGGCAAAATGTAGGAGTTAGTAAACTGAGAAACAGCGATACGGAAAAAAAAAATGTTTGTAGTACAGGGCACATACAAGAAAGACCTAGATAGTTCAATAACGTTTTGTGAGGGAGGAAGACATCCGCAAATTTAAAGAATCCATGATGATTTTAAATGATGGAAAACTATTTAGGGGCGTCCATTAATTACGTGAGCTCAAAATGAGGTCTGGCAAAATCTCATTTAAAGGGAGGGGGGGGGGAGTCAATGAAAATCTCACGTCAACTTTTTAATTCAGAGAATGTATATATTATAACAGATTATAACATTTGTAATATTGTCTGTGTCCATCTATATATGTCTATACGATAGGCTGGAGTGGCTGCACGAGGGGGATGTAGATACATCTAATGACTGTCTTCCTATACTACCAAAAGACATGGACGTCGTGTGTCCCATCATTACAATAGAGAAAGCACATGAATGCCCATTGAGCGAGTGAAGAATTAGGGAAGGTGGTGTCGCAGCCTATTTTTTTACTTTTACTAAATTTAATTAAATTCATTTTGATGCACCTTAAACATAGTATCATTTTTCTCCTCTTCTTTCACAGAAAAAAATGCATTTCATAGAAGACATCAGTAACGCTTTATTTAGTGGTTTGAAACAAAATACAAGAACATATCAAATAAATTTAATTATTTAAAAATTATAGGGGAAATCTCACGTGAGGGGGAGGGAGTCCAACCCTATCTTACCAAATCTCACCAAGGGGAGAGAGGGTCCAATTTTTTTTAAAAAAAACACCTCATGTAATTAATGGACGCCCCTTTATTGACTATGCAGAGCATTTTGGATTGCATTGTAGTTAATTCCCAAAAACGTTTTTTTTTTCCTTTCTAATCTTGATGTGACCGTTAATTTTTGGTTTAATATGGTTCACGATTTGAACTCTACTTATGACTCTTATTAACTGACTCTTATTGGTTTAATTAAATCTTCTTCTTATTTTTTTTTATTGGTTGTTTAGCACCCATTCCCCCCCAAAAAAAAATTTTGGACATTGCTTATTTTGATCCAACTAAAATATCAGCACCTATTAGCTTATTCCTTTTACTCTCCCCTTTCTTTCAAGTCTTCAAATTTGTCCTCCCTCTTCCTCTGCCATTCCAACCGCTGCGCTGCATGGACTCGATGAAGAGCATAACGTACACTTAGTGAATGGAAATGACAATGAACTGAACTAATCAAAATAAGCAACGAAATAACGGAAATGGAAAAATTAGAAAAATTCAGACACACAGACAAAAAAAAAAAAAAAGCCTTCAAAATAAATCTTAAAAGTTTTTATTTTTGAGATCAAATTTTGTAAAAGTCTTCATCGGGAAACTATAGTTCAGGTTGCAAATAATACAAAAGGGGCGGAGCATTACTAATGGATTAATCCTTCCAGATATCTCAGCGACATTTATTGTTGAAAAACTGAACTATTGTAATTAGGGATGGGCAAGCGGAGGCCTTTGCTCCGGGCCCCCCCACTTTTTGGAACTCAGGATTAACTCAGGTTTTGGAACTCAATTAAAACAGAATAGTTTAATTAATTTAATAATTAATTTAATAAATTAATATAGAAATGCACAAATATTTGAAAATATTTTGTTTTCCCAAATTAACAATAATTTAAAAGATAGTTCAGGCATAGCCTTGTGGTCAAGGCAGTAGCCTGCCATGAGACTGCTATGTCTGAACCGAATCACGTATTGACATGATGTGATTTCTTTCTCTGATATAATGTGAACTATCTTCTATGGTGTTCCCGAGGCAATGTTTCTTCGGCTAAATAGTTGAAAGTATCTGTTCCTTGTTGAAGCCAAACATAATTCAAAACAGAAACATAATTTTAAAAAAAAAATCTCAATTTTATATAAAAATTAGGAATCGAAACGTACTGTTATAACAGCCCTCAAAAAGTAAAGTTGTCCGGTCCTCGCAAACGCTACGAACAGCACTAGTTGTATATTATTCATGGATAAATGTACACACAGTATATGATATTACATGTTACTATAACATACAATACTTGAATGTGCCAATATTATTATTGTAAATTCAAATAATAACTTTATTTTCATTATCAGCTTTAAAATTATTAATACCAATTTTATTCGTAATTTGAATAATTATAAAAGGGACACGGATTATACCTTCTTGGAGGCTACTTTGGAAGGAAGTAAGACTTTGTGTTAAACTACACAAGACAAAAGCAAGACAATAGACAAGGAAACTATACAAGAAAAACAGATAAGGAAATTATAGTTGGCGTGGCATCTTGAGAATATTCGCGAATAAGATCCAACATTAATTGATCAAAAAAAAGACAATTGATAAACTAAACTTACTAAAAACTACAATATTGTAAATAAGTATTTTTAATGTGAATCATTTTAAATTTAATGTATAAAAATAAAAATATTTATATATATTTTATTTCTATTGAAGGATCATGGGTAAACCGCTAAGGCCTTTAGGCCTGTTGAACAGTAAAAAATTAAGGGCCGTAGAGAGCTGAAAGGAGAGAAAGAAAAGAAAAAAGAGAAAAACATTGGAAAGAAAGAAATGTCCATATCTGCCCCGGGATTCGAACCCAGATTCAAGAATGTCAGCCAAATGAGTAGGCCACCACGTAGATCGTTCGATTTTGTCTTCGAACAACAAATCAAATATGAATTTCGTCTTAAGATTCTTATTTAGAGTCCCAGTTTTTAACCAGACCTCAATAAGACTAAATATCGAGTACATTCGTTTATCTTAATAAAAATTCAGACCTCAAAGATAAGTAGTTTTGGAGTTATTATGGGTGCAGTAATTTGAAAGCCATGAACACTATTAAAGTTTTCACTATCTGAACAGTTCTTGAGTTAATGTAATTACAGCATTTTAATGAAAGAATATTTTAGCATTTTTTTCTTGTCTATATTGTTTATCTCAATAACTTTCTTCTAAAATCCAAATTATCTGTTAAATTTGAGTTTTTTGAAATAAATAGTTTATGTTATCGCGGACAAATACAAATACAAATTTTGATTTTAAAATTGCATTTTTTCTACACCATTTTTTTTCTTTGCTATACATATTAAAAAGATGCAATTTTTATACATATTACATCAAACCTACAATATACTTAGGCGTTACGTTTGAAATAACGAATTCACCAGCGCAATTATGGTTCCATTCTTTTGTGAAAATTAAAAATTAATTTTAATGAAATTCAAATGAAATTTTGACATCTGATTTCGTTAGTAACCTCTTCTAACTAGTACTAGTTACGGCAGTGGTTACGACAGTTACGAAAATGAGAAACTGGACCGTGTGCGTTTGAGTAATGAGGTGAAAGGTCAGAGTAGTCCTACAGGTATGTAGTCGTGTTTTCAATATTGTTGTTCCTCCTGATCCAATGGGTGATGTCTGCTCTATCTGTAATTTTCCTTCCTTAAACTTGAAAGTTGTTTGGCAGAGGCAACCTCTGTGACCCGACTGGAGAAATGCGGCCTTGAAATGGGTTCCTCCCTCGCCGAAACAAAGGAACAGCCGGTATTAAACACAACCACACGTTTTTCAGTTCTTTTTTAAAATAATAATAATAATAATAATAATATTAAATAACCGCTGAATCCCCCTCGAAATTTTTTTTTCAAAATAATAAAATCAATAAAAAAAAAATTTACTTTCATTTCCAAAAATTTCGTGCAACCATTTCACTCAATATATTTAATTTTAATGTTGATCATAAGAGTGGTTCCTCGTGGCTAAAAACTGAAGCAATTAATTTACTAAACGATATTGACTTGAGGGGATGTCTGCATAACTTCGTCAGGCATCCAAATTATTTTTGTAGAGCACTAAAATTTAAAAAAAAAAAATCCTAAAAGAAATAAAAATATTACGACAAAGTAGTTCTGAAGTTTTTCAATTAAACAGAAGCTTTAAATTCTAAATTTATATCATTACTGAAACATCTTTATTAGAATTGTTATATTTCTTCCACCTAAGGAATTGTCGCTCATTTCCTATACTTTGGTTGAAGAAGAATAACAGTGATGAAACGCGTGTTCAACAGTATCTCCAATTCTAAATACATTTTGAATGTGAAATAACGTTTCAATTGCGGTTTTTACAAATTAGTGAAGAAATGATTTTCGTTGTGATTATTTATTTTTTTTTTCCATTTTATTTCATTGATTTCTTTTAGCAAGATATCTATGATTATTATTTTTTTTTCTTTTACTTACTGTAAAACCAAAATTTTTATCATTTCCAAACCAAAACTTGAAATGATATCTGACTAAACACAAGAAGTGGGCGAAGAAAATTTTAAATTAAAGCAAATTTACATGTCTCGGATCTTGTGATATCCATTTTCACAGAATCATACTATTAATAGGCAAAAATTGTACGGATATTTGTAAATTTATAAGAAGAGTCAGAGAAATAACCAATCACAGTGCAGCGTTGAAACACGTCAGTCGTGATGTCACGCCCATTTGTAAAACATGGCGCTCTACTATTCGCCCTACTTCAGCACGACGGAGCGCGATTATGCAATTATTATATCCGCGTATTGAGATTTTCTTCCACACATAAATGAAGTTTACACTTAAATGCATGAAGTTCACGCGTCTAAATTTATCAGAGTTCGTAAAACCTCGGTTTTTACGTAATTCCACAGCTTCGGCTGTTACCCCATTGAACTCTGGGATAGCCGCTTGCTCACTACTCAACAGTAGGGGAACACGTCATTGTTGCCCAGGAAGGATGATTGGTGTTGGCTGTTGGACATTCGTTATTGTTATTGTTGAAACTGGAAAATTATTTTTTTTTTAACAAAATTTGGCTTAGTCTTTCAAACTATATGTGGGCTGTTGCGGAAGTCATGGCTTTTAAAAATATAAATATTAACAATATGACAAGATTTAACATAGAAATGATTACAAACAATCAACAAACTCGAAACGTAGCAATTCAGAAGTAATTGTGTCTATATTTTTATGTTTCTAGTTTGTTGATTGTTGTAATCATTTCTACATAAGATCTTGTCATATTGTTTAATATTTCTATTCCGTTTTCCTTTTTATGAATTGACTGAATATTTTATAATATAATGGATCTTCCGAAAAGTTAGATTTGCTTTGATTTAAGATATTCTTCACCCATTTCTTGAATTTTGATTATATTACGTTTTTGTTTTTTTCCTGTATTTAGAAATGATATCTATGAACCCAGTCTAACGTAATCATCGTCTCTGTATATGTGTATATAGGAGTCTCAAAAACAAAACAGAATCGACTATGGATCTTCGTGAAAGTCAATATATCATTAAAATATAAATACAGTAGAGTCCCGCTTATCCGAGTTAATGTGGACCAAGACTAACTCGGATAACCGAGAAACTCGGTTAAAGCGAAAATTGGAAATAAAATAAATCGTGTACGTTTAAATGTATATTTTAACAAATGCAAAAGTTATACAGATACACCACATGCAATTAATATTGAAAGAGTTCTTTTACTTAAAAAAAGTCCTTAATTTTTTGTTTGTTTTACGTTACTTTGGTGTTTTTCTGCAGCAATGTTTCGCTATTTTTTTAAGGATAACAGGATTGCTGGTGTCGCTTCTTCTTCTTGTTCTATATATTCAATAGCACTTTCGATAGCTTTTAGTCCATCTGTATGAAAGATTTTCAATGTCGATTTTCATCTTCACTGTCTTCATCATCATTGCTAGATTCATTTTCCTTACTGACGATCATTTCATCTGTAATGTCTCGTCAGCGTTTATCCAGTCACGCATATCCTATTCGTTGATTGATGAGATCAAGTTCAGAATTTTTGTTTGTAGTTTTAGAAATGGAAAATGTAGAACAAAAAAAAAACTAGAAATATTTGATAACTCGGTTAAAGGGAAACTCGGATAATCGGGGCTCGGATAAGCGGGGTTTTACTGTATTAAATTTTATAATTTAATTTTCCAGCTTTTTATTGATTTGTTTTTTTATCCTTAAAAAATTAAAATTACAAAAATGACGGCCTTCGAAGTTAATTGAAAGAATAATTTGATTAAAAATATAACCCACTAAAACTTAAGAAACTTATTTTTTTTTTAAATATCAGTAATTTCTCAATTACCAAAATGATAATAACGTGTAATAGTTAAGTCCTGTAACTCAGACGAGTTCAAACCCAAGCACAGTAATTTTTTTTCTGGACGAGTCTTCAGGTTCACCCATCCCTTAGTGGTTTGGGGGGACCGGTTTAAAGGCGTGCGATTGAGCGCCTAATCTTCACTAGTCCAGTGAACACTGAAACGTCCGAATTTATACTTTGGTTGAATGAGGGAGGAATCAAGGAGGAACTGGATGATCTAGTGTGTGATCTGGGATTATCAAAATCGAAAGCAGAGCACCTATCATCCCGTCTACAAGAGTGGAATTTGCTGGATAGCAGCTGCAAGATCACAAAATAAAGTGCGTGACATGACCTATTGGCATCATACTACACTAGTGATGGTAATCTCTGAGTGACAAAAGTGGCCTCTTCTGTGAAATTGGAATAGCAGAATCCCACCGAGTGGAGTCACTTCATTTACAAATCAACTAATTGAAGGCTGTGTTGCTGCATAATAGCAACAAATATCTCTCTGCCTGTTGGCCACTCTGTTATATTGAAGGAGGACTACGTCAATGCAAAACAGCTTCTAGAAAAAAAAAATCAAGTGCGAATGCTATGAGTGGGATGTTTGAGGTGATTTCAAGATCCTCGGTTTTTTTTTACTGGGTTTCCAAGGTGGATTCACGAAGTATCCATGCTTCCTCTGTTTTAAGTCCATACTTCTTTCTAATTTCCTTTCTACTTATTGTCATTTTAGTAAATAAATGTCATCTTCACCAAAATATATTATAAAATATATTTATTGAAACAAATTTTCGGAAAGTCTTATCTTCTTTCCTTTTTCAAGTTTTTCTAAACAATGAAATAGTTACAAAGATGTCTTCCTCTGTTTGTGAGACAGTCGAGCAACACTGTCTAACGAGAGTGGCCTTTACAGAACAAACTTGTTCCAGGATAACTGAATGTGCTACATGAACCTTTTGTTGAGAAGGAAAAGATCTTACAATCAATTCTCCACATTCAATTGGGAATAGAGAAGCAGTGTGTGAAAGCTTTGGACAAACGGTCAGATGATTTCCAACATATTCGCTCCATTTTTTCCACATTTATCTGATTTGCTGAAGTATTCAATGAGCCTCGGGTTAGAAAGATGCTGAAGTCCATAGATTTGAAGCAAAAAAATAAGACCTATCGAAAAAAGTGCCTGGTAAGCATTTCATGATGTGGGCCATGACTTCCGAGACAATAACAAGAGCCCAAATTACCAAGAGGTGATTGAGAACTTGCTGGGTACAGTTCATAACTTAGTTTGCAGAATGTCAACAAAGCTGCATTACCTGCACTCATATGTGGACTTTTTTGGACAAAATTTGGGCAATGTGAGTGAAGAACATGGGGAACAATTCCATCAAGATATGCAGAACATGGAATTGTGGTATCAGGGCAGAATATATGGATTTTTCATTGTAACTATACATTTGGCCAATTTTCTTTGTGGTAATGTATACGCACATTAATCAAACGTATATGGTTAATTTCCCAGACAACTATTGATGCTACATGGATAAAATTGACAGTTTTGAACTCAGCTTGCGTGAATTATATAGGAAATATCAAAAAAACTGGGAGAAACAACAGGTTGCCCAAAATTTGTTACCCAGGTGTAATCAATGCATTAATGTATTGTTTAAATACCCGAGGAAATTAGAAGCCGAATTCGTTCAGGAACCTCTTGATATATCAACCGTTTATTTATTATTATATAACCTGCAAGAAAAGTAAAGTAGAAGAAAAAGAAAGTAGACGAAAGTAGAAGAAATAAAATATCCTAAAAGTAATTAATCAGTTACGAATTATAAGTTTGTTATCATTAAAGGATAGATAGAATTAGACTGACTCTTCTACAGTTTGTCCACCAAGACTTGAGACTTAGCCACGCCTATATCACATGGTAGGCGACGAGTCGAAGAAGTCATTTGAGGGGTCAGTGTGATAGTTTTCCATTTTCAGGGGAAATGCACAGATTCTGTTTCTTGGTTATAACAGAGGAATTGATGATATAAAATACGACATTCATATCTTTAATAGTAAATATTTTTAAAAAATTTTCCTAATCTTGTTTTTTTTTTCCCCAAATTTTTCTTTTACAACCTCACCCCTATTGTGAAATGTTTTCTTCGTTTGAAGAGGCGTGGCTAAGTCTCAAGTCTTGGTGGACAAACTGTACCTCAACTTCGTCTCGTTCGCCTGATAATCTCACGAGCCTCCATTGTCGTCTATTTAGGAAAAGCGTTTCCTTTAATCTAAGCTGTTATTATAGATTATCCTGTTTTTATTATTCCTGTGTCAAGTGATGAGTGACCATCGCATCGCTTTATGGAGGAGGACCGGACAGTGCTCAACTTCTGGCACTATTGGAGAGAGCGTTACTTCTGGTGTTATGGTGTGGGGAGCCGTTTTTCATCGTAGCTGATCGCTCTCATAGTGATTCTATGAATTTTAAATACGCGGTACTAAGTGCAGGCCAACCCATTTTTTTTTTGCCCTGTTTCATATCTGCCATGAGCAATTTCCAAAAAGATAATGTACATCCCCACACTGCACATACACTTCCCAATAATGTCTACAAATAATTCTTTCGTTTCCTTGGCCTGCCAGGTACCCTTCCTGTCCCTCATCTAGCATGTCTGGGACATGCTAGGATGCCAAGTGCATCCATCATCGTTCATTCGGCATTTGGAGATTCAGCAAACTTGGCCTGATCTACTGTAAGACAACATCAGCACTTCGTTTCACTTCATGCCACTTTATGTATAGCAATGATGCTACTTTTGCTCAATAAAAATTTATTTTCAATGTGAAATTTGAACCAATTCTAATTCTCTTTATCCAAATGGCACCTACAAAGTTATATTCAAATTGGACTCTTCCTTCATGATGCTTTGATGTTTTTTATCAAAGGGAGTAGATATAGTGCGTTATTTATGTTTTTCAGCGACCGAAAGACATTTGCTAAATAAAGACTATGCTTAGTCATTGGACGATTTTCGCTAATCGACGGTGCTGTAGTTCTAACTTGTAGAATAATCGGGGCAAACCTGCTTTTTTGTGATTTTCAAATGAAACTGCCAAAACAACTGCCTAATACTGCCTACGTATTAAAAATCATCCTAGGCATGTGTATTTATGATAATAAATTACCCAGCATTCCCTTCTGTCTCAGATCGCTAGTTGGGAGCCTCAGTAAATCTACTAAACCACAGTCCGTCAATACTAGGATAAATTTGACAAGAACACATTTCATTCCATTTATTTCTCCGGCCTTTCTGACTAAATTTTCCACAAGGAAGACTGACAAATACCATCTCCATCTCTGTAAAACCTTTCTTCTGATTCTTTTAGGTGTTGTGTCTTTTTTTTTTTTTTTCCTCATTCGACTTCTGCTGCCAAAGATGATAGTGGTCATAGGGTTACCGAGTTCGTTTTAACCTGTTTTCATTATCATTTGAATAAACGTCATAAAGACTTGTAATTTCCTTGGGATGTTGTATCTTCTCGAGTCCTCTGCAATGTAAATGAGTTGTCTGTGAATGGAGTCGTCATTTCCTGTTTTTTATATTAAAATGAAAGCACTTCCTGTGGTTACGGCAATAACCTCTGATTTACAACCTTAGTATAAAGACAAATACAAATACAAATTCTACGATATCAAGAGGATTTTCTTCAAGTAGACATCTCGTTTCGTTCATTTATACAACTATTTTTAGCTAAATTCCTTGGAAAAATGAGGCTCATCCGATCATGCAGTCGGTGTGTGTGTTCCTCTTCCCCTATTAACGTTTGAACCACTGAAAGCATCTTCTTGAAAATTAATATGCATATTTACGGATTAAAGAAGACCTAACTTTTTTATTTGAAATCTTTTGCACGTCGATCTTTATTAGTGTTGGAAGGAAACAAAAACATTAGGATTCCGTAGAAAAGCATAAGATGGAATCCTAATTCTATTAATATTCCTTATTTTTAATTGAATGAATCTTATCATTTTATTAGTAGTTAGTTAATCCATTAATTAAGATATGATTAATTTTTTGACGTTAAAAAAAATGCGAATTTATTTATTTATTTATATATTTATTTATTTACATTTTTTTGGAAGATACAATTTCAAAGTAATATAGGCTTATCCTTTTTTGTCGTTTCCACAACTTCCACAAATAAAAGGGAAGAAAAATTTTTTTAAGAAATAACATTTTAAGGAAAGTAGGCTTTAAGTTCTTTCAAACATCAAAAGGAATGTGGTACCTTCAAAAATTAAACTAAAAACAAAAAAAAAGTACACATTAAAAATCAATATAAAGAAAATTCATGTGCTAGCCTCCGCCAGCCTCAATGAATTTTTCTGTGCACAATTCAATACAGCCCCTAAAAATTACACATCAATGAGTTAAAAGGTTAAGACCCAGTGTTTTACTGGTGACTATTCCCAGCTGATGATCGCTAATGAATGTGAGATATCACTTAGTGGGTTTCAAATTTAAAAAGACCCTTTAGCGGAAGGGGGAGACCTCAATTTTTTTTTTAATTCTACTTCCGCTTTCGTTTCTCTTTATAAAATGAGTCTGCCTTAATATCTGTGTGTGTGTCTGTCTGTTGCTTCTCTAGTAACTTTTGAACAAGTGAAAAATTTGGGAAAAAGAAATAAACAATTTTTTTGAAAATTATCCATATTTTTATATTGAAAAAATTCAGAAATTCCTAAAAAAGCAATAAAAACAAAACAATTAACTCTCATTAATGGCAAATGGAAAAAATTTTACCCATTTATAATAATTTTAACGTATTTATTTCTTTAAAATTATTAACCTTGAAGAAGTCTAATGCGTAAACTCAGGATTTAAACATACTCAGTTGTAATGAATTTTTATAATTTATGTAATTATCAAAACGGAACTGGCACCACTGCGCCCCCGATGACCGACTGCTTTCCCCTCTTGTGTAAAGCCTGCTAAAAGTTGTTAAGAAAAAAAAACTTTATCAAGTGAGTTTTTTCTGCTAGAATTTAAATTTAGAGATTATTTAATTTTTTAATTATTTTTCAATTTGTACATTCTATCCATTCTAAATTGAAAATCCTAGAATTAAAAACATCTTGATAAAACTCGTGGTTCAGCGATTAAGTGACAATCTAAAAGAAAAGCAAGTACCATACCTCGCACATTCCTAAATTGCACTCAGGAAGATAAAAATGGGAGATAGAAATGAAATAATCAAATCTTAAACTAATATTCAATTGTTTTTCACTCTTGTCAATTTTAAAGTTAGTACCAAGTCTTAAGGAGTGTTGAATCTCAAGTCGTAAGAAATTTAAAAAATTTAAAATTTAAATAGATTTTTGCTTTAATTATTGGAGATCTTGATCTCCTCCCTATAGAAGCTAACGCTATCTTATCCATGATTATTCTTATTAATGTAGATGAGTTAATGTTTGATATTCCAATCTGAATGTTATGATTCTGTTAGGCCTAAAAACATTCTATTTTCCATGTTTTACCTACGACAATACAAATGCGTTATTTTTGTTATTTCCCTCAGTCCTATCTTTGCTATGGAATAGGTTTTCTTAGTTTCCAATTGCAGTGTTTTTATACAATTAGTTTCAGTTGATTAGTTTGTTTTTAAATGAATGCCTTGTTAGACGAAATTTCGAAACATCGCAGGAAGTGGATAATAATTAAACACTCTTATTTAAACACGTTATTTTTTTGACTGGATGATCGATCGGGATATTCCTTTCCGAAATAATGTTCTACATAAATAAATTCTACACCCATTCACTGAATAATAGTATGGCGTAATTGGGTCACTGTTCAAATGTCTACAACTTTTGTAATTGAATCTTTAACTCAAACTTTAGATTTTATTTTTATTTTTGAGATAAACTTTATTATCTTTTCTAGTTATTAATCTTTTTTTTTATATTATTATCCTTTCAATTGTTAGAAATTTGTGAATAATTGATTAAAAAAATCTTAATAAAAAAATCTAAATAAAAAGCTAAAATTAGGGAATTATTTTTTTCGATATTTAAAAAAAAAAAAAAAATAAGTAAAAAATTTGACCGCAGGAAATGAAATACGGTAGAAAACGTAATACAGTAGAGCCCCGATTATCCGCGAGTGCCGCTAAAAAATTTTTTAATTACGAACCTCATAAAAGCCAATTGTAATCCAAGCCAACAACAGGAAAAAACAATAGGCCCTACAGTGCGAAGGTCGAAAATTACTGACAGGTTTATTGTGCATCGTAATCCTATAGGCCTTCTCGGAATTTGTGGATGCAAACGTAGAGCAAAGGTTTCTGCTTTACTGTATATATTTTACAAGTTTTACGTATGTTTTTTGTACAATAAAACATAGTTTTTAATGGTGAAATATTTTTTTTCGTGTTAACACCTCATTTTTAGTACTTGAAATTCAGTTTTGAATTTCTTTTGTCTACCTAGGGTAATTTCATCTTGCTACGTGCCCTGCCCAGCTCGTTTTCTTTGTAGACTTAATATCAGGATATCAGCCACTCTGATCTGATCGTACTCCCAAACACTTCATTTTCCCTCTCGTGTTGTAGAAATCTTTTAAGGTGTCTTTTCATACTTATTTTGATTTCTATAATTTCTGAAGTATATTGCAGGTCAATATCGACGTCTCTATATTCACACGAAATACTGTAAATTATATAAACGACAGTAAGTTACTGCTTATAGTGGACGAGGGATCTCTGCCATTTGTCGGTCATCTCACCAACTTCGTTCGGATATTCAAATCTTTTTGAGTGATTGTCTTTTATTTTTCGTGTATGCTTCTCCTGCTGCTGTACAATATAACTTTTTCTCAGAGAATGTTTAATTGTAAGAACTGTCTATAAGAATAGATATAAAAGTCAAAGACAAAATAGACCTCAAACCTGTCATTGGGTAAAAGAAAGTTCATTATTCTTTGCTTTTTAAAGAAAAAAAAAAAAAATACCTCTTAAAAATTATTATTAAGTAAGAACTTCCATCGAAACTTGTTAAGGTAAGAATTTGTGAAGTAAATGGCAGAGATATCTTCTTGTAATAATAATAATAAAATAATACAGTTATGCGTAAAGATGAATATTAAACGAACAGCTTCATGTGCAGCTGCCAGAAAATTACTTGAGATATTTTTGTTTTCCTTATTATTTACAAGGGGAAAAAATAAAATTAATAACATATTAAATAAATAAAAAGAATTGGTGTAGATACGTTCATTGAACTGGCACCATTTACAATGAGTTGCTGATATTCATCTGAGAGCAATTAAGTATCTCAGCCTAAGATACGTGACCAAACAGCGGTTAAACTATATTTAAGTCGTCACGCAGATCTCTTAATTAATTCGGATCAGTGTACGATCGAACGATAGCCATTGAAAGGTTTCAATTCATAAAAGGTGCAACCGTAAATTACTTTTCTATGATAACCTACATTGACCACAAGGAAACTCAATGCAATGTTAATCAATAGCCAATGATACATCAGCGCCATCTGTAGACTGTTTCAATATCGAGCAGTATGCCAATACGAATCGTCAACACAGAAGCGCCATAAACAAAACAATTGAGCAACAGAAACAAACTTGAATCCAAATAGGACTAAAAAATCATTTTACAACCCTTTAGGAAACACGCTTATTCCAAAGCATACAATGTAATTTTTTTCTCGAGAAGATGCGTATTTAAGTGACAATGGATTCCAAAAATATTTCTAATTTAAAAACAATCAAAATGATATTTCTTAAATTTTTTTTTAAGTCGTGGAAACGATAAAACAAAAACTAAAAGCCCCCATTTTTATTCAAGCTATAATATCTGCTGAATAAATAATATAAATTTTCCAAAAAGTTTTCTGAAAATGCTCTGCAAAAAATGAATGAAATCGGTAACATTTAGGTCAATTGTCTAAAACGGATTAATTTAAAGGTATCAAACCATTCGTAATGGATTAAGTACTTGATATTCATTCTTTAAGAATTTTAATTTCATTGCTGTTCCTTAAGAATTCTTGTGACCTCGGTATTTCTTAACAAAGATCCATTTGTAGAGATTTCAAATATAAATGTTAGATCGTCTCTCATCCACTTTTAACGTCTGGAAAACAAAAAAGTTTTAAAATCAGGTTTTCGTCGAAATGCCCACGTCCTTCTTTCAAGAAACAAATTGCAGGATAGAGGAATTCGCTTTTTAATAAATGCATAAATGGTCATTATTGTAAGTCTAACTTTATTCTATATGTGTTTCCTTCCTTAATAACCTTCGAGCCGCTGTATGGATCTTCTTGAAACTTGGTATAGATATTTAAGGCCTAGAGACGACCTAACTTTGGTATTTGAAACATTTCCTAAATGGATTCCTATTCGAGAAAGCTGATACTTCTGTCTGTGTCCTGAATGATGATTATCAATCCATTAATTTACGCGTATTTTGATGTGACTAAAATTAATCCGATCTAAGCTACTTCAGTAGGTAATGCGAATTTTTATCAGAAAATGAAGAATTTCTACATTTGGCTTCAATAAAATAATTTAAAATAAAGAAAGGTTTTTCGTTTGTACGACTTTAAAAAGAAAACACACGCACACACACAGTTTAAGGGAAGTAGCCTCTAAGTTCTTGAAGAAACTTCTGACATGAAGTGTTTATTTCACGTCTCCATTGTTTCGGGCAATCCAGAATGAACTTTCGACAAATTACTTCCTGATGGAGAAACCAAAAAACTCATAACCAAATTTTTGTTTTTTAATTCCATTGTTTTCTTACACTTTAGAATCCCATTTGGAATGAATAAAAATAATAATAATAATCTTAAATTAAAATTAAAATTTGAGAAAGTTCCTCAAATACCTTGGAATCTACTTCCGGTACTGATCCATCGTCATTTAATGCATTTATTTTTATTTTTCATTTATGGATTTCAAAAGATTTACCAGCAACCCACCTTTTAAACTTTTATTAAACGATTCTACTATAAAGGTAGGACCTATAGTCTGAAGACAGTTTCAAGTACAGAGCAAAGATAATCTGCTGTCCTTAAATATGCATGTAAAGTTTCAGGACCTTCTGTTCACTGGCGAAAAAGTTGACAGATCAGTCTACACACATTGATTTTAGTAAGAGTTCGTTCGATTCAGAAATTGGCTTAATTAGAAAGAAAGAATTTAAAACCTACTTTTTAGTCTTCTGATCACGATCAGAAGACTTATATTCCCGTTTTGTCTGGGGACAAGTATCATTAAAATATCATTAGCAACAATGACAACAATCGCAACAACAATCGCAACAATTGCGTCTTTCGCAATAATCACATTTATAGTAATAAAGACAATATCAATTATATTTTCTTATACGTATCGGAAGACTTTGCGAAGTATTTTGATTGGTTTACTAATGCAATTACTACCTTGTTTGTAGAATACTATTCTTTTAGGGCTATTATTATTTGTTTTGAAAGCGACACAAAAAAGGCTATTATCTACTGGTTACACTATCTCCTGGATGCAATAGTAGGAAATTTCTATTTAATGAAAACAATAATTAATTCCTCATTATTTACTTAATTAGCCGATTAATTTTAAAAATATCAAGTCAGACGCAAATCAATGGATTAACTAAAAGGATTAACATTCATTACTTTGAGTGTAACGATTCAGTATGGGAATTTTTGTCGCTATCGACCTAGTTTCTCGATAATAATGACTTGGATCGCCTGTAATCCACGAATATACACTGTCCGGCTACTTTATTAGGTACACCCCTGCTGTGTCTCACAACTCTTCAAGCCGGTGGGGGCAGTGTCATGGTGTGAGGGATGTTTTCCTGGCACACATTGGGTCCATTGATACCTCTGGAGACACATTAGGATGCTAGAGCGTACCTAAACATCGTAGCTGACCAAGTGCAACGGTACATGTTAACAGTTTATCCTCATGCAGATGGCTACTTCCAGCAGGATAATGCGCCGGGGCACAAAACCCGCATCACTATGGGATGATTTGAGGAACATGACGATGACTTTCTTTGCTGCAGTGGCCCGCTCACTCCCCGATCTCAGCCCGATTGAAAATTTGTGGGATGAGCTGGAACGGGCTGTTCGCTCCAGACCTATACCTCCATCAAATCTTCAGGAACTGTGTGACACACCATGTCTGCATGGTACACAATATCTCAACAATTTTTCAGCATCTTGTGGAATCCATGCCTCGACGAATTCAGGCTGTTTTGAGGGCGAAAGGAGGCCCAACACGCTACTAGGTAGGTGTATCTAATAAAGTGGCCGGACAGTATACAGACCAAGTTCGAAAAAATTCATCTTGCGGTTCAAACATTATTACGATACACAATCTTACACACACACGCACACACTGACTGAATGATCTGATATGCTTCACTTTCCTAGCAAAATAAACTACAAAAGAAATTTGTTTAAATTTAAAGAAATTACGCCGCAATCTGTCTTGTTATTTCCT
>JAFIDM010000004.1:52139118-52151826 GCA_023159025.1 Thereuonema tuberculata
TGTTTAAATTTAAAGAAATTACGCCGCAATCTGTCTTGTTATTTCCTGTCTACTACGACTGCTGTTTTTCAGGCGCGTCAGTAAGGATCATTTAGCAAAAGCGCTCTTATTGTGTCTTTTGCGAAATAATTAAGGAAAATTCGAAGGTAAAGCGAGAGCTTTGATGCGAGACCAAAATACCGCCTCAGTGAAGTTTATGAATGAGGTCGAGTCACGAAAACACACAAGATACTAAAAGAAATTTAAACTCAGTCCCAAATACAGCTTGAATTAAAAAGATTACTCTGATTTCTTATCACCGAAGGAATAAAAGATAATGAATTACGCAATAAAATTCTTTCTTTTAGAAATAAAGAGAATAATAGTTTAAAACTAAAAACATAGATAGTCTTTGTCATTCTTAACTTCTTAATTGTTTTTAAGTGGATGAAATTGATGAGGTAAATTTACGTAAATTTTTCCTTTTTTTATTTTTATTATTTAAATATTTTGTAATTTTTCGAGTACAGCGGATGATCCTGAAAGGCGTGGAAGTTGGGGTGGGTGTTTCAATCTCACCGTCTACGATTGTTTGTCATGTATTTTAGAGCCCGAGTCTTTATACGGTGCAACTTGGATAATTCGAACGTCTTTAATTCGAAATCGTGGTTAATTCGAAGATTTCTCTTGGTCCCTTGAATTTCTTATTAAATCAATGTTAAAAAATCGTGGATAATTCGAAGTTCAACTTCCTTAATTCGAAGTTTTTTATAAAAAATTTCGAACTATAACGACTTTTCGGCGTTTCATCGTTAAGAAATTCGACACGTGACGCTTCAGACGCCATTCGAGCTTTCTGCTGTCAGTGTCACCGTGTCTTTCAGTAAACCACGCGTGTACAAGAATTTAACATTCGCTGAAAAGGTCGCCGTCATTCGCGAGGTGGAAAAGGGTATGAAGAAGAAATGCCAAATCGCCAACGAGTTCGGGATAGCACCGAATTTCGTCGGTACATTGAAGGACAAACCAACGTAAGTGAAGCTGTTTTCCGTTCACTAAACATGTTTGATGATTTTGCTAACCTTAAGCGACTGAATTCTACAAAACAATCAGACATTGCACAATTGTTTGGAAAACTGTAATTTTCTGTATTGAATGTAATATGTACTGTAGCTTACGTAATGTAAATCTTATTTTGTTTACATACATAAAGCCTTTCATACCATGATCTTTCTGAATAAATATTCACTTACTGACAGAATAATCTTTTCAAGCATTCAGTGGACCTGAAATTAAAGTTAAAAGATGTAACTTGTTTAATTCGAAAACTTGGATAATTCGAAGTTTTGTAGTGGTCCCTTCAGCTTCGAATTATCCAAGTTGCACTGTAGTTCGTATATTTTATAGTATTCAAAGGATAATCTTTAAACAAAAGGGGAATTACCCTTCATGCACGTAATGAAAATAAAAACAAAACAAAATTTATGCCAAGAGCTTGTCAACGAACTGGAGCCTGAGACTGCCGTTTCATCATCTTTATGATTCTTCAGCCATACACTTACCACTTCGATGATAAGCTTCGAAGGCACGAAGTGGAATCCATACTCGCTCCCGAGTGTGGGTTTCGACACAAGCAAACAGGAAAAGAAAATTACCTGTTGCTTAACAGGATTTACAAATGTGTCCCTCAACTTTCGGGGACAAGTAGCAAATAAAATACAAACAAACAAAAAATCACTCAAAGTAAAAGGTGTTACAGAAATAAAGCTTAAACATGCAGATGAAGATGTTAAAGAAGCGAGGAATTACCCATCATGCACATAATGAAAACAAAAACAAATCCATGCAATAGCTTGTCAACGAAGTGGTAAGTGTGGCTGAGGATTCATAACAATGATGAAACGGCCGTACCATAATCCACTTCGTCAAGCTCTTGGCATGAATTTGTTTTGGTTTTCATTTCGTGCATGATGGGTACTGTCCGTTTTGAAAAGCGAGAACCACGACAACACAGACGGTTCTACCCTGCAAAGGGGTGATACGCTGAGATGCACTTTCTTAAGACCTGTTTTTCTTTTAGTACCTGTTATTTTTGCAATAGTATTTATTCTTTCCCTAATTCTTTCCCAAAAAGCGCAAATAGAACGCAGTTACTAGTAAACTAACACTATTAAAAACTAGTAGCTGTTTCTCTTTGTTTCTCCTCATACCTATTGTCATGAAATCGAAGAAGACCTGACGCATGCGCAAAAGCGTTGAAGGCTCTCGTAAACGAAAACGAACAGTAATTCCTTTTTTCTTTAACATCTTCATCTGCTTGCTAGCTTTATTTCTTTAAAATAATCTTTCTTTATTATAAATTGGAGTAAATAAAGCTGAGATTCAAATAACTCAAACATTTTTTAAAGCAATTGTTTATTTTACTGACTATGTATTATACATCCTATTTAGTAAATTGCGTTTGATCATTTGCATGCTACGCTTATATTAAACTTGATTGTTTATTATTTTCTATTTAGCTATTTGTATTATAATTGACTTTTTCCATTAATTAGTAAATACATCTTTTAAAAAAAATCAAATATGTAATAAAAGTTTTTTATGTTTATCATTACACTTTTGGATATTTGCATATATATTACTGTTATATATATTTACTAGCAGAGTACCCGTTCTTCGTACGGGTTACAAAAAAAAGCTTCTAACGTGGATGAGGAAGAAATTGAAATTGTGAAATCATTTCGAAATTTTCCAAGTTGGTATAAAAATCACTACATAAAAAAAAAACAAGATAATTAATGCTTTTAGATAGTGTCAAAAGCAAAGCGGTCCCATAATAAGCACAATTTTATAAACACAATTTTGAGCGAGACCGTTCTTTACGCAAGCGTGAAGCTTCTCGCTTTGCATCAGCATTTCGTTTTTCCACACGTCGCGTCGCCACAATCACATTATCAATGCAACTCTACAACAATCGTAACCATGACACTACACGCAAAAATTGCGCCTTTTGCATTAGCAACAATCACATTCATAATAATAAGGAAATACCAGGTTTCTTGGTTTTTGGCAACAAATTACGAAACATTCAGTTATACGAAGAATTTCTCATTCACCGGTGAAACCCCCATAGTCCTATATGTAATTCACTTATACGAAATATTCACTTATACGAATAATTTTTGGTTCCTCCTCATATTCGTATAAGTGAGACTTCACTGTATTAGCGGAACACTATTAAAAGCTTGCCTGTAAAACCGCTAGAGGACAGCTCTTGCTTTTCTGCTGTCATGTAGCCGCCAAACAGTTAGATATATTCGAATGAAACCTTCACCATTGTGTTCAACATCAAAAAGTAGGTGACCACGTGTAAAAAAAATCAGACGTCTACGACCACTCTCTGACCCTCCCAAGGCCCACGTTGTCTTTCTTTTAAAAATGCCTTTAAAAGACAGAAAACGCCTTGGGGGTCAGGGAGTGGTCCTGTAGGTCTGATTTTTTACACAAGGTCACCTACTTTTTGATGCTGAACACAATGGTGAAGGTTTCATTCGAATATCTCTATAACTGTTTGGCCGCTAAAGAGTGTGACAAATAGACAGGATAAAACCAAGAGCGGTCCCCTAGCGGTTTTACGGGCAAGCCGTAGCCTTGGGGCCGCTAAAAATCACCTGCATAGTTTTTCGACTCGAAAATTTAATATTTTCGATTTATTAATTTGTGATATACTTTTGTATATTACTATTGATTGTTTGTTCTTTTTGCTTCAAATTATGATGTTTATTCCAATTTAACCCGTAAGTTCCCCTTTCCTCTTAGTAGAAAATAGAGGAAATATGGCAGTTTGGGACACCTCTTTTTTTTTTTTTGTAGGAAAGCCATCGTTTTTTTTCCCCCCCCCCCGCCCTTCCAAATGACAAAGGACCATCTTAATCCCTCCCATTCCTAATTCCTGGGTTTGCCTGTGAAAACCCACCTCTATATGCATTAAAAAAATTACAAATTTGACCTAAAAATGTAAATTTGACCAATATGTGAACTAAAAACTGTCTAACCCAATCAATCAAAAATAATAATTCTAATATAAAATAATAACAAAATCGGCTTCGCGCAGTATTTGGGGACCAAGCAAATTCCTAATAATTTATCTGAAAAATATCCCTAATGTGATTGAAAATACTCTTAAATATTTCCTTATTTACCAGAATATATTTAAAAATAATTAAAATTTCCCTAAAATTTAAAAAAATGGTCAAAACATGCGTTTGTTTTAAACCGTGTTTTCATCAAAAGAACTTAAAAGTTATATGCACTGAAAAATAGAATTGATGCCAAGTAAAATATATGATACATCATAAACAACCGTAATCTTCCTAATTATATTCATAATATATATATTAGGAATATATATAATCATATATATTATTTTTTTTTAGACTGTAAATTTTACTTGAAAGTTCCTATAGAAATTTTCTTTAAATCTATACAGAATCTTCCAAAATCCATTTTTTTTTTCTGAAAATTATCCATAATATTACCCTATTTCATTTTACCTTTTCTTATTATCTATTTCCTTGTTGTTGTTGTTGATTCTTTTTTCTTGTGTGTGTGTGTGTGTGTGTGTGTGTGTGTGTGTGTGTGTGTGTGTCTTTTATTTCTCTACATGAGTTTGTCGACTTTCCGGCACAGTCTTGCGGACAAAGCGGTGGCCTGCCACGAGGCTGATGTGTCCGAACTTAGGTTCGAATCCCAGCTGTGGGCCTTGGGTGTTTCTTTTGACTGTTACCTAACGGTGTCTCCTGGATTGTTACGCAAACGACAGCATCCTATTACCCCCATCCATTGAGGTGCAACTCTCCATAACTACATGACCCAAAAATGGATCGGAGGATAACTCAGCTGTGTCATTAAGTAGTTCGAGAATCGTTCTTTCGCTTTCAATCAAATCTAATATGATTTAATACCTTAGAATCACTCTTTATTGATGATATATTTCTAAAGTATTTAGAAAAAAAAAGTTAAAAAATTATTAAAAAGATTCCTTGTAACTTTAGATCAAGTTACAAGAAATCTTTTTAATAATTTTTTAAATATTTTTTTTGTTTTTTTGTAAATAACCAGATTTCTGTCACTAACATAGACTACAAAGTCTAAAGTCAAAGTCTACAAAAATACTTAAAAATAGGCTATATACATTCTTGAGTGGGAAAGAAATGGAACCTACTTGAATTTAAACTAAAAACATAAAAACACATTAAAAATAAAGAAACAGAGACTTCATGTGCTGATCTCTGCCAGCCTCTAATGTGCTGATCTCTGCCAGATCTAAATAAAGGAATGCTCCTAAAAAGTGTTTAAACACATTAAAATTTGAGACCAATGTTCAAACTGACATCTCAAGACAAGCCTGTTTCACGCTGATTAGGCGATCATCAGTTGAGAGTAGTCAGAATGAACAAAATAGGTCTCATAACGGAGGTGTATTATTATATAAATTCTTGTGTGTGACTAACATAAAAATCAACAACAATGTTAGTGTAGATTCGTATAAAATCGACTTACAACCTACATTGTTTATAGGCATATTTTTGGATATCGTATTATTCGGAAGGTGTCATTGTTTGCGTGTAGGTATTCAGCAAAATACAATTTGCTATTTAGGACATTTAAATGGTTGAAATCTACTATTCATTATATTTAACTATTTACTGTGTTATAAATATTGTTATTTATTTCAAGCTAGCAATTTAGAATATGGCATTTCACTAAAAACTTATCTGGATAATTGAACTTCCAGGTTATCGAACATTTACTAAAGCGCTATTGTGGACTCAAAGTTCGCTCAAGAAAATCTTTTTTCTTTCGATAATGAAGCTTATTTGTCTAATTCTCTTGAATCCCACGACGTGTAATAACGATGTAGGTTTTAATTCACTTTGATTTTCTTTGTAAATGAAGCTGATTCCTGGGGGATGTGATTATGCTTCAATTCCCTCGACTGAACTTTTTCTTTCTTGGCTCCAATTAACTTTTGTGCTCAATTTGTTCCAATGAATGGAACGAACCATTTCCTGAAAAAGGTTTACACCAGAATGGCCCAGAAAAAAAATGTTAACTTGAAGACTCTGAGCTAACAACTGAAAATAACTGTTTTAATAATTGCAATGAACCCCTTCCCATTGAAATAAGCTGAAGGGTTCTTTCGGTCATACATTATTTCTGGTTTGTGTTAATATGTTCTTTTTCTTTATGTACTGTTCTATTAGAATATTAAATTTCCATCAACAGGTTCTAAAATTTTGTTTTCTATTATATGATGTTTATCACTTAAAATATATTAGCAAAATAACATTACAATTACATATTATAATATTATATATAATATATAATATTATACGGTTTTAGGCTTCTGATACTTGTATCAGAAGCCTTCTAATCCCGGTTTGTCTGTCCATGGACAAGTATCATTAAAATATCATTAAATTATCATTAGCAACAATCACAACAATCGCAACAATTGCGTCTTTTGCATGCGCAACAATCACATTTATAATAATAAGGAAAGTATTATAATTGATATTGCTTTAATTTCCTTATTATTATAAATTTGTTATAAGACAATATAATTGATATTGCTTTGTCTTATACATATCAGAAGCCGTTGCGAAGCATTGTGATTGGTTTACTAATCGCTGTCACTACCTTGTTTATTATTTAGTTGTTAATATGTTAATAGATGATATGTTAAATACTACAAAAAAAGTAAATAAAAAACTGTTGTCACTGAATAATAAATAAATAATTACTGTAATTAATTTCAAATATCAGTACTTGAAAAGTAAATAACTGAATATAATTTTATCTATCAATACAAGTGCGCTAGGGCTAAAGAAGTAAGTTTTATATTTACTTCAAATTACGCAAGGATGTACTGTACAGTAGTGATATGATGCACAGGTACTCACTATTTAATGTAAAGTAGCGTACGGATATCACTAGCCTGGGAACAGATCAAAATTCAAAAATTCATTACAGAATGTTCAACGGTATCGTAATGTCGTAAAGCGAGCCATCGTAAGGCATCTGTAATGCGCCTGTAATGTTGATAGTACATTTTTAACAGATTGATATTAGCTATTATGTGATCTAACCAACATAAATAAATCATAATCTCAAAGATAGGTTACAAATGATTTTCAGTATTTATGAGATTTTAAATGGATCTCGTAAAATCGCCTGGCAACTCGCGTGCGAATTTCATTGTTGCGGACAGAGTTGATAACGCAACAGTACTCCTGTTGTTTGGCAACGCGCATGCGAACTTCAATTGTTGCGGACCTACGCAGACAAACTGTTTTTTAGTCTTCTGATCAAAATCAGAAGACTTATATTCCCGTTTTTGAGCACAAGTATCATTAAAATCTCATTAAATTATCATTAGGCAAACAATTGCGCATTTTGCATGCGCAACAATCACATTTATAATGCAGCTCTACAACAATCACAATAATCGCAACAATTGCGCCTTTTGCATGCGCAACAATCACATTTATAATGCAGCTCTACAACAATCACAATAAACGCAGCAATTGTGTCTTTTGCATGCGCAACAATCACATTTATAATGCAGCTCTACAACAATCACAACAATCACAATAAACGCAACAATTGCGTCTTTTGCATGCGCAACAATCACATTTAGAATGCAGCTCTACAACAATCACAACAATCACAATAAACGCAACAATTGCGCCTTTTGCATTCGCAGCATTATAATGCAGCTCTACAACAATCACCATAATCACAATAAACGCAACAATTGCGTCTTTTGCATGCGCAACAATCACATTTAGAATTCAGCTCTACAACAATCACAATAAACGCAACAATTGCGCCTTTTGCATTCGCAGCAATCACATTTATTATTAGAAGGAAATTAAAGCAATATCTTCAGAAGACGTTGCGAAGCATTGTGATTGGTTTACTAATCGCTTTCCCTACCTTGTTTTTTAATAATATAGATTTGCTACAGAGACAAAAATATGGCTTTCGAGTTAGAAATTGTAGAACTGTAAATTTGCCTGAAAAACAGTGAGTAAGCAATAAATAAGTAAATGTAATGAGAAAATATAGAAAATATAACGAGGTATTTTTTTTCTTATATTAAAAGATTTTCAGCGGAAGTAAATAATCAAGGAGAATTAACTTTTGAAGTGATAATTACTTCTCAAAAATAAGAAGTTTGACAGATATGTTTTCACCTTGAATTAAGGAGGCTAATGATAATTATTTTTTAATCTTTTACTTTCATCGTAGAAGAGAGAGTTGCTTATTAAAACCTGTTGGAATCATCCAAGGTTAACGAAAAGGAATTGAAACTTTTAAGTTTTCTTAAGTCTATTTTCTTCCTACCTATATATTCTATTGTTTAAATATTTGATTTTTATTATTTGATTTACTTTATTTAAGATGGAAATGTTACAAACTTGAGAACTAATATAAATCCTGATTAATGTAAAAAATATGAAATTAAATAATCTAACTACTATTATAAAAGCGAAAATCTGTAAGTTTGTTTGTTTATTTGTCATTCAATCACGCCTCAGCGCAGCAACAGATCGGAATGAATTTTGCATGCAGATAGTCTAGGATAATATAATGCCAGTTTGCCTGTCCGTCTGTGGACAAGTATCATTAAAATATCATTAAATTATCATTAGTATCATTAAATATCATTAAATTAATCGCAACAATCACAACAATCGCAACAATTGCGCCTTCTGCGTTCTCAACAATCACATTTATTATAATAAGGAAATTAAAGCAATATCAATTATATTTTCTTATCAGAAGACGTTGCGAAGCATTGTGATTGGTTTACTAATCCCTACCTTGTTTTACTTGTATGATTATTGGTTTTTAAAAGTCAATAAAAAGGCCAACACACAAAACATTTTTTTTGTGTATTTGAGTTTTTTTTTGTTTGTTTTTTATTTGTTTTTTTGTGCAAAATTGTTTTATATATTGAATTTTAAAAACAAGAAAAATGTATAAATAAATAAATTAAATTAAAAATAACCCTGTAAACAATTTACTTCCAGAAATCCTTAATATAACAACAACAACTTCAATTTCCACGATTTCGTCCTTCTTTGCGAAGGACTTCTTCAGGTGGTATCAGAAGACAAGAAACTATTCTCCTTCCTCTACAATTTCTTTAGGATTACAAATAAGAACCAAAAATAAAACATTTTCGTATTCAAGTTAACGAATGAAATTTATCGTGTTCAATAGCATTGTTATTAATAATGATAACAATTAACACATTAATATAATGATGCTCCATAAATAACAATAATAACAATACTAACATTACTCGCATTACATCGTTAATATCTAAAAACTTATTTTTTCATAAATTCTTTAACATATCCAAATGATGCACTACTCATTTTAAGAAACATATCCTTATTAATACAATTTTTGCTATTGATCAAACATGATTCGATCATGAGTCTCTTTTTCTTTAGAAATTTCGCATTCAATTTTGACAATTGGATCTGGGTTGTGTCCTTCTTCCTCACAGTGATCCGCCCAGTCAGAAATTCTACTTTTTTTTTATTCCTAAAAGCTTTTAAAGGAGAGATTGGTAGAGTATATTAGAGATTTCAGAAATAAAAAAAAGTAGAATTTCTGACTGGGCAGATCACTGTGAAGAAGAAAAAAAAAATTGAAAATATGTCCTTTATTTTTTTTTTAGATCTCCATAAATTATTGTAAATTTTATTACTAATATTATCTGTTACCTATTCATGCCTAATATTACCTATTTATGTAGACCCATTTCATAGAGGGCTGGGTGCACCCTAGGATTTGTTTTCAGCGTGGAAAAATCCCCGACCTTCGCCAGGATCGGGGGATCAAATCCGGCTTCTCCAAGCTGCTTGTGAAGCGCCTTAACAATTAGCAACTGATCCCATCTCATTTAAATAGAACTAGTTTTTCCGCTTTTTCAACGTACGACTAGTTGTCAGAACAAATTTTATTAATTTTAACTCTATATTTTTTTTATTTAATTTAGGCCTAATATTTTTAAAAAAAAATTTTATTATTATTTATTTTCTTACATTTTAGAAAATTTTTCTATTAAAATATATAGCTGCTATAGTTAGGATATCGTTATCTGCAAAATTTTCTAATCAAACATAGCTATTCTAAATACGGTCTAAGATTAAAATAATAATAATAAAAATAATTAATGTGAAGAATGCAAAATAAAATATAACATTTTTATATTAATACTTTGAAAACTGCTAAATAGAAAGACTGTGAAACACTCAAAAAAATTCTAAAGTGCAGTTGCTAAGATTTTGTTTCACGTGTAAATGAACGCCGAGGTTATCTCGATTACTATTATTATTTAAAGGATTATCTTTACAAATTCACCAAGATTAATGAATTAATTCATTATTTTGAAGTTTTTATTGAAATTATTAATGGCTAAGATTATTTCAGGATTTCTGCTTCAATTACCACTTTCGATTACATGATGCAGTCAATCGACAATTAAGGGTCATCCACGAATGACGTCACACTGAATTTTATAGTGCTTCTCAGTGCTACTCCTTTAATCAGCATTCAAGTGCTTTCACACTTGAGCTACTGGACTTATATTTGTAGAGTGGACTCCCGATTATAGCTCTATTGCAGATTATAGATTTGAAGAGATTGTGATTGGTTAATCAATAGTCACATGTTTTTGTAATGATGGACGTTTAAATCAAATCAAAAAGATAATGTTAAATTAACACAATCAAATAAAAATCCAACGGCTGAAATTTGATTTAAAAGTTTTAAACGAATAAATAGCTGTTCATTAGCTAATAAAAGGAATTTCTAATAATAACAATACGATTAATTCATTGCAATGTAAGCCACATGATTCACAAATTTGGATTGATTTATGTTTCTTTCATTACTAAGAATACGATATTTTGTGATTTCCGATATTTATTAAATATTTTCAGCTCCTTCATAAATAAAAGTATTTCATTATTAAGGAAATGTTGAATATATCCTAGATATAAATCCTAGCTTCTGAATTTCAGCAATATAAATTGCAACCTACGCCACCTTCTGAGAGAAACGGGAAATTCCTTTGGGATAAGAATCATTGAAATTACTGTAAAGAGAAACAATTTCAATTTGTTAATTATTAAGTTGGTTATCAATCCTTTACTTATTAATGTTATTTGTTATAAGAATTAATTCAAATTTAAGTAGGTTTTTTTATAAAATTATAAATTTATAATCAATAGTGAGTTTTATTAGTATAGGCATTAATAAAAAAAATATATAAATAATATATGTTCTAAGAATATTTTAATTTTTGTAAAAACTTAACACAAAAAAAAAACTATTCTTGTGTGTTGGCTCTCCCCAATTTTTTAATTACTATGCGCACACGTAAATTTCTATGAAAAGGTCACTTGTCAAAGCTTCGTATTGGAGACGAAACCGGTTGTGAACTTTTTAATTGAAGTGTTCAAAAATTATTTAATGTTTTTTAAATAATTTTGTTTGTTTGTTATAAAATTTCAATTTAGAGAGCCGGATGGTCTGGAGGCTAATTTACATCCCGGACAAGATCGGATACATGATGTCATTTACGCAATTTTTCTAGAAAAAAAAAAAGAGAGAAAAGGATCCTTAAGATTCTGATTAAAATCACAAGAGTTGTTCTTAGCTAAATTTTAAGAGAAATGACACGCTTTATTAATTCAAGATAATCAATTAGATTTTCTGAAATTTAAGTACGTTTATCTTGGAATGAAGATATAAATAGGCCTATAGTGTTAAGATTTCTATACCTACTACTAATATAGTGATTTCGTTTTGGGCATTTTTAGTGATTTCTTCTTATAAAGTGAAATGGAAGGAATATGAAGGAAAACATCCTTTTAATCATTCAAAAATAGTATAAAGTTTATTTTAAGAAAAAAAAAATGTAAAACTTTGAAGATTCTGGAAGAATTTAACTAGTTGTAGGTTACTACATTAGTAAAATATCGCCCTACAACAGGGGTTCTCAACCGGGATTCACATGTAATATTCTTCGGGGTCCACAAGGATCTCATTGAATCACACTTGTTTTAAAATGGTTTATTATGAATTATTTACCAGAGTGTAGAATATGTATTATTTATCGCTGTAGAATAATTTATTTGCATTAAATTAGTTTTCATTCAAAATAAAGCATAATCATTTACTATTTCGTTGATTATTAATATAATCCCTTTAATTTTTAGCTTTGAGCGGGTCCATCAAAAAAAAAAAAAAAGAAGGGAAAAGGGGTCCATGGGTAAAAAAAGGTTGAGAAACCCTGCCCTACAACAAGTGTTTAATTAATCAATTTTCTTATTGATAAATGCATGTGGCTTATATTATAAAATATATGGGAGATTAACTTATAAGTAAATATTCCATAAATCTCTCTAATTCTCTTCCTTGTGTATATAATGAAAAATACCATGTGATTTATTTGTTTATAAATTTATTTCCTTTATTTTTATATTCTTGCTTATCATTTGTTATCAACAATTTTTAGTATTTAATCATGTATAGTGTTCAAACGATTACGTTTTCTTTTGATGAATTGGCTTTGTATTTATTATTTCAATCTATAAAGAAGGTTTAACGTGCATTAATGTAATATAAAAAGGGAAGAAA
>JAFIDM010000004.1:52151836-52166116 GCA_023159025.1 Thereuonema tuberculata
ATTATCAAAAGCTAAATCTGGCTGATGAGTCCTAATAAGGACGAAATAGTTATCCCAGATTGCTTTTGATAATGGCTCAATGCGTAAAAAGCAAATAATTCTAGCGAATTTGTGCATTTTATAGATTTTTCTTCCCTTTTTATATTTCAATCTATGTGATACATTTGTTCCTTTACTTTGTTTTATATTCGTGTACATCCTTTGTTTTCCACAGTTTTGAGTCATTAGGCTAGTAAAAGGAATTAACGAATAAATTCCGAAAATTCGCCAATATCTTTATGAATATCATATTTATTTCTTTTGAGATGAGGAGGTGAGTGTAAGTTTACTATATACGGGAGATGTTTAAACTGTTTCGAGTACCACATGCAGGTCGTAGTCAGTAAGTTTAAAATCTTTGAAATAATCTATTCTTTAATCTATTGTCAGTGAATCAGTCTGTCCATGTGTAAGTTTGTATGTGTATCTGTACATGCATATCTTCTTCCCCCCTCCCCTAATAACTTTCGAACCCTTTAGCTCTTTAAAGTTGGCATGCATATTTAAATGCAGGAGATGATCTATTATTTGATTGATGTGAGAATGTGGGTGGCAGGAAAGCCAAGCATCCCGATCTGTAGGTCTATAGAGATGATTAAACTTCTGTATTTGATATATCTTCTGTACGAGTCCTTGTTAAATTACCACCAGAAGTTCACAGAAATCCTTATTAATTCTTTTAGTAAGCCATTAATTTCCGCGTGCTTTGATATGAACAATCATATTTAAGAAAATTAATAATGCGGGTTTAATTAATTTTTTAGCGGTCCCATGTTACAGTTAACATAGAGAACCGCTCTTGCTTTTGTGTTGTCTATCTGTCACACTGTAGCGGCCAAACGATTAGAGATATTAGAATGAAACCTTCACCATTGTGTTCAGCATCAAAAAGTAGGTGACCACATAAAAAAAATCAGACCTGTAGGACCACTCCCTGACCCCCCAAATTAACGTTTTCCATTGCAGTGTTAGTAATAATGATAACAATTAACACAGTAATAATACTGATGCTTCATACATAACAATACTAACAATTGCCAACAGGACGTCATTATTAATATTTACAAACGTATTGTTTCATAAATTCTTTAACATATCCAAATGATGCACTAAGCATTGTATTAGCGACCCCTAGGTTACAGCTTGCTTGTAAAACATAAAGGAACGGTCTTGCATTTATATGCTCTTGCTTTTAATTATTTTGTTTATACAATTGTGCATATTGTGGGGCCGCTTTGCTTTTGACACTGTCTAAAAGCATTAATAACCTTGTTTTTGAAAAAAAAAAAAAAGAAAAAAAAAATATTGTTTCAATTAGACAAATTTTAAAGTAAAAGTATGACTTCGTAAGTGTCGTTTTCACGACATTAAAAAAAATAATAATAAAGAACATATTAAGGAAATTAGACTTAAAAGTTCTTACAAGTACTTATTGTTTTCCTTATGTCGTTTTGAAGCCGCTTTGCAATCACGACGGTGTTAATGGAAGGCGTAGATACCAAAATCCTTCCTTTTTTTTTTATTAAGAACAATTTCACTATTATCCTTGACCCTGCATTCTTTATTAAATTGTAGAGATTTCCCCTTGAACTTCATTTCAACTGTTATTTATCAATCCGTACTCTGTAGGAAATTTGCCTCGTAATGGCGGTCATCATCATTAAGGGCTGTTCCATCTTCCGAATTCCCCCTTCCTATATGAGATGTTTCACCGAAAACGGCCGAATTTAAACAGGAACACTTTATAGAGACACTGTAATTTTTAATAGAAAACTCTAAAGATCTTCAATTTGTTTTTTACCGCCCCTTAGTTATGTGTACATTTCAAAAAAAAATCTAATTTTTTAACTGGGAAAGCGAGAAAATTCCAATCAGTCATTCGTGGGCTTTTGTATATGTGTATATCCCTAATAACTTTTCAACCGCTGAAAGAATCTTCTTGAAACTTGATATGCATATTAATGGACTAGAGACGATCTAACTCTTCTAATTGAAATCTTTTCCAATTGGGTTCTTGTCGAAAAATTAGATCGAGAAGGCGACAATAAATTCCCATAGAAAAGCATTGGAATCTAAACAATGGGTTTCTGTCCTATTTCTATTAATAGTTGACTGTTTTAAGCAATAAATATTAAATCCTTAATCTTCAAAAATAAGGGGATCAAACGCTAAGATGGGCTTTCTTAAAGTCTTAAAAACTGCTTCAGAAAATTTGTTTTTTGGGGAGGTGGTTCTTCTTAATAAAAAAATCCAGAGAAATAAGCTCTTGCCGTAAGATTACATCCATAGCAATTGGTTGTTTATGGCGACATACTTAAACGGACTACTCGATGATGCTTTCCATTTTTAGAAAGCCTCTTTATAAGAAATAAGAAATGTTCTATATCCCTGCCATTGTCCTGATCTTGTGACCGTGACCTTTATTTATCTTTTCAAAAAGAACAAAAAAACCAAGTAAACATGTGCTCATCAAAACAGAATAAGGTGAATGTTACCATCTTCTTGTAAATGGTCTTCTTTTTGAAAGAACTTCCATGTGGGTAGCAAAGACTTTCAAACGAGATATAGATAGCACTTAACGACTATTCAGCAAAGGCTCTTCATAATTTTCTTGATTTATGACCACCTGAGTAGAATTTTATGACTGATTCTCGTAAGCAATAATAATCTTGTGGTCTAATAGTTAGTTTTCGTTTCACAAATCTGATTTCTGAAGAAATATCAGTATTTGCTTTAAAAATGACTGCAATTCTCTAGGCAGTTAGGTGATTTTATTGAAGTCTGTAGCTTTTTTATTATCATTCAGGAGAGAATATCTTCCTGGAAGAAAGTTGTTCTTTATAAACATTTTCCCTATCTGTTTGTTTGTTTGTATACGTCAACACTATTGAACGGATTTCCACAAAAATTGGTACTAGTTTATTTATGATTCAACTTATAATACAGCCACAATTATTTTGGTCTCCTCTTATTCTTCAAAAATGACTCTTTCGCTAAAACGGCTGGACGGATTTTTATGAAATTGGTGTAGCATGTTTTACAGTTATCTTAAAATCTAAGTTGACTCAATTGCTTTGGATTTACCCCTCCCATCCCTGAAAAATGACCCCCAAAAATCCCCCATACAAACTACAATCTAATTTCTTTAAACTTCACGAAAGTTTGTAAAAGGGGCATAGCAATTAAAAAATGGAGTAAT
Source organism: Thereuonema tuberculata (assembly GCA_023159025.1). Taxonomy (NCBI): domain Eukaryota; kingdom Metazoa; phylum Arthropoda; class Chilopoda; order Scutigeromorpha; family Scutigeridae; genus Thereuonema; species Thereuonema tuberculata. The sequence continues at coordinate 52,155,075 of JAFIDM010000004.1, forward strand.
CAGTCCAAGTATCTCAGCGACATCTTTAGTTGGAAAAGCTGAATGTAAAAATAATGGTGTTGTTCATTATTGTAATTCCTTATACTCTATTATTATTATAAATTCAAATATCAATTTCATTGCTTTAATTATCAGTTTTAATTTAATAATTGATTTGTTTTATTCATCTTTTGAATAACCATTGTCATGTGAACTTCCAGGAATGGTTAAGTATTCCTAGAAGTTCACATGACAATGGTTAAGTATTAGTGATTTCTGCACATGTCTAACTTTCTATGGTGGCGGCAACTGATAGGTTTTCTGATTATGCTACTACTTCAATATCTCTGCTAAAACTCAAACGGAAAACTATGTTTATCATGACCATACTGAACTTCCCAATCTTTTTATTAGGCCTATTCTGTAATGATATGTGTGTCGAATGAAAAGGTGTTGTCTACTAAATTAGGCTTAGAGTCGACTTCGGGGAACAATACAATATAAATATGTAAATATATTTAACAATTTTCTAACTTTGATACAACGTTAGCCACCAAACATTGGACCACCGTTGAGATGAACCTTACAATTTATATAAATGTCCATTTCTGCTTAATTTAATTTATAATAACTTCTTTTTGTAATAAAATATTCGTACGCTGCTGGAACATGAGTTATGTTAATTCTGCTTACGGAATATGTAGCCAGTTTCAGTAAGAAATAAAAAAAATTCAGGAATTTACATTATATGGCAAGCAATTTTACGTTCTGTTATTGTTTTTTATGTTATATGCTACTTATAAGTATTGAATAGAACTAAATAATTTTTATTTCGTTATGTTTTTGGTAAGGCAACTTGAAAATTATTTTGTTGGCTTCGTAATTTCCACTAACCCAGTGTTTGGCGCCAAAGCAACCCTTCCCTTCCAACTCCTACGCGTGTTGTGTAATTTCGCTGAGATCAATTACGATGTTGCACACCAGAACGTAATTTACAGAGCCGTGGAATTTGGCTGCGTTTGACCCGATGGTCGCCGGATAACAGCCGTCTATTCTCAATGGCCTTTAATTACGGCCGAAAGAAGATTCCTTGGAAATGTAAAAGTACCACGGGGTCACCCTCATCGACCAGGTGTTGCCCATACAGCAGAGAAGGTGGGCCAAAGGCCATATATCATGATTACAGGGAAGAAACTGAGCGAAGCACGGCAAGGTCAACCCTTGGTATTGTTGGGATGTTATAATGAAAACCAGGTTTTGATTTCTTGTATTCTTCAAAATATTTCCCTGGAAATGATATTAAGTTTTAGAACAGCAAAAGACCACAAGAGCAGAAAGTTCTACTCCAGACTGTAAAGGCGTGCATAAATTATGCTAATGAGTCGACATGGCGTCAGAGACATCTGGCGGAATTCACCATATATTATATATCTTGGAGGAAGTGATTTTATAACAGTATTCTACCTTACTCTCTTTGATATAGGTTCTGGTATTTTCCAAATACATTTCGATTTGGTTTGGAATTTAATTTATGTTATTACCAGGTATATATATTGCGTAGTAGGGACTAGGCCTGCAACAGTGGGGTAATTTTAAAGACTGAGGGTGGGTTGATACTAAAATAATCGTGTTTTTATTTTAGGTTCGATCATAAATAAGCCTCTATCAAATTTCAAAGAATACAGTCCAGTCATTTTAGCAAAGAGGTATCGGGAATCATTTTTAAGGGATGTGAGGGATGGAGATCAAAATCAATGAGCCTATTGGACCATTAATAATCAACGTACCAAATATTAAGGAAATCGGTTCAGCCGTTTTATCGTGATGCATTTACAAACAGATAGTATTATTATTATTTAAAGAAAAAAGAATTGCTTCAGAAAATATATCCCTTTTTCATGTTAGCTTTTATAAGAATTTACGTATTATTTAGTATTATGTAAAATAAAAACTAAAAGAAGAATTCTCTTATTCCTGATTATTTGTACAATATTTCGGTGTATGTATCTCTGGCCTTTTTCAATTAACATTCAGAGCTGCCTTAAAAATAACAGAAACCTTGCAAAATTACTGATTTCTACTGAAAGAAAAGAAAAATGAAGCTTCTTTTTAATCCGCGCTCTACCTTGAATGTGAAAAAGGCTCTAGCACACTACTGATTCGGAATATGGTAGCCATTCGAGGAGGATCTTGTAGTATTTGATTAAGCAAATAACCTAATCAGATCGATCTCCTTTAATTCAAATAATAATTGTGACTTATTTTGTTTGCAATGGAGAGCCAAAACACAATTAAGTAAACAGTTGGTGAAAACTTTTTTTTTTACTTAATCCTCCCGTACAGGAACAGTGCTATTCAACGCTATTCAAATACACGTCTGTTTTCTAACTGAGGAAGAAGGGGTTGTAAATCATTTTGAAGCACTAACTCGTATTTTTTCTGAAATTACGAGCAGACGAGATACCACAAGTGTTAATTATTTTTAAATAGTCATATTGATTAATATTGTTAAGCAGTCGACAGACAGTCATGTCTGTCAAGGTTTAATTCCATTGGCATTTACAATTCAGTCCCGTTACAGCAGAATACGTTTCATTGAAAATACTGTAGGAATATTTTGATCGAGCAATTAGTTCTGGATTCTGAGCGTTTACATCAATTAGTTATTAATTTGTCATTGTCTGTAATTTTTTTGACTAACTTCAATACATTTACCTTATAAAATTATCAATTTTAAAGTCTTATTTTTGTTTTCCGTATGATTGTCGTTTTCACCTTAATTATTGTTTTTTATTTGAATTATTGATCAAACTTGTATTTATTTATTTATTTATTTGATTGAAATATTTCGTTATTCTTTTGACTTGGAATTACTTTCTTATGTAACTGAGCCCACGAATGGCTTTGTCCTTACCCACCCTGCATAGCATTTTTCCTCTCCCTGATGATATCGCCTTTCTTTGCTCTCGTTATCTGTATTTAACTATATCTTAACGTGAACGTTAATCACTGGCAAGCTAAGAAACTGCATCGGTTGTCAGGTACCTGGGAACTGGGTTCTAGGAATTTCCCACCGATGAATCGGGTAAAATATGGTTTTATTGGAACATAATTAATGAATTATGGCCACTTCACTTCCGCCACAAAAATTTCCTTCGTCAAGCATTTTCATGCGATAATGCGAGGAATACAAATTGTTCCGCATTTTTAGTAGATCTTTCAAGCAATACGATCTTTTTTCTTTTGAAAAATTTATAATTTTTCCTACTTTTTTATTTTTTTAAACTGTAACCAAAAATTCTTGAGAAGTCAATTTTAAAAAAGTTCCGTTTTCTGCCACGAGATGGCAGAAGCAATGGCTTACATTGTAAATTACAGTAATAAATTCTAATTTTTATACAGCATGCAATTACGCATAATAATAATACAGAATAAATCAGGGACCAATAATATTTTCCAAAATATTCATGTTTTCCACTTTTATTTGTTTTACTTTATTTATTTATTTAATTAAATTAAAATAATCTCTCAAAATTGCTTAAGTCATTTAAAAATAAAAATTTGGGAATAAAAATGGAATAAATAAGATGAAGTGAGTAAGAATACAATGGAGTACCCTTTGTTGGCAATTATAACACTGAAATTTATCTTTTAATTTTGTATTTTCTATAAACTTATTAATTTCATAATTAATTAAATGTGCTTCCGTTAGCCCAATGGGTTAGGCTTTGGTCTGGGACTGGAGGAGCCGAGTTCACTTCCGGCGGTGGTCGGGAATTTTTTTCCACGGTTATTTCTCTCCCAGACAGACCCTAAGGTTCACTCAGCTCTCTGTCAATTGGGTTCCTGGTGTCTGCCTCGAGGATTACAGACAGGGAAGATCATCCGACCTTCACTATAGTAGTTTGAAAAAGAAAAAGGGGTTTGCCATGTATGGTCATTATGTAGCGATCGATTTTGTCTGGAACAAACGTCATCAGTCATGACGTCATCAACTTGAACTCCAAGCAATTAGTCCAAGATGGCGTCGTTTTGTAATCGCATAAGCGTGACCAAGAAAGGACAAACTTTGCGTAGCCAAGCAAGGGGAATAGTGTGGAACGGTTTTAGTAACAATAACAATAACATAAAAATGTATTCGTAACTGTAGAAAATACAAAAACCAGAATCTTTTTGTAATGTTTATAAGATTCAGTTACGAATTTTAGCAATAGATGGCGCTCTTACATCCTGGAAACATCAATCTGTAAGGAAATTACGTCATCAAAAGCTCTTCTTTCATGAACTGAACTGTAAGCAACTATACAGATGTTCAGAAAATAAAATTTGTTTAATTCAGTCAATAAGTAATGTGGATAAGGTAAAATCGAATCAATAATCATGATTGTACTACTGGCGTATTTTATTTAACATATCATCAAAAGAATTGTACAGATACATGGAGAAACTCTCCAAGTTTTTGTTCCATTTTAAAGATGCTCGATATGTGCACCGCTAGTGACGCTGCACACATCAACTCTGTAATCAAGTTCGTCTAACATTCGATGTACCATGTCCCTGTCAATTCGAGCAAAAGCATTGGAGATGCGAGTCCGCAGTTCTGGCAGATCAGCCGGTAAACACTGTATCTTTTATATACCCCAGTAAAAAAAAAAGTCACAAGGGGTTAAGTCAGGGGAGTGTGGAGACCATGGCAGCAGTGCGTGATCATCAGTCCCGATACGACCAATACATCGATTTCGCAGTGTACAGTTCAAGAAGTCACGAACGTCATGATGGAAATGTGGCGGAGCGCCATCTTGTGAGCTTTGAGAGATGCTTATCTTATAACAATAAGCGATCAGCAGAGCTCTATGGATGTGGCCATTATAAGGTCATGAAACCACTCCAATCACCACGCCAATCGTTATAGACACCCTGTATAAAAATTTAATAAGATCTCAACAGTAACGTTAATCTCTTACGTACGAAATATAATACAGAATCGATTCGTTGAAGGCCATAGTACTTTGGTCTATATTAAAGTGGCCTGTAAGTTGGGTTTATACCAAAATTTAATAAGATATATTGTACACAATAATTCTAAACTTACAAAAACGAAATTTCATTTAAATTAGTGTATTATTTTTTTCAGTTACTTAATGGTATAGTAATTTGGTACATATTATAAAGGGTACAAAAAAAATAGTGTTACAATCTCAAATCTAGTACGAACGGGGTAAAATCCTAAAATATGAAGTTGGAAGTTGATCAGTAAAGTGCTCTTTGAAAATCTTTTAAGGAGACTCCTTTTTTTGGTCAAAATTCTAACCTTTAACATGGGCCTACAAACATGGACGCTTAAAAATACGAAATTGATATAGTTTTGTTTTGCTTAAGGACACAGTATTGGCCAAAATTTGTTAATGGCACAAAATTTCAGCCTAAACCTAACTACAAGTATAATTATAAGCGGTTTTTTTTTTATTTGTAGAAACCTTTAAAAAAATTTAAAATTAAACAAAAAAAATGTAAATGTAAAAAAATTAAGGTTTTTGGAAGATGTTTTGTAATTCAATTTGAATTTATTTTCTTGAAATCTTTTGCAAATTAAAAGAATTTAAACCAACTAAGTACAGTAAAACCTCGATATAACGCTCCCGCTTATAGCACTATCCCGTTCTTTACGCTCCTTTTATACGGTCCCTGGAATTTTCTATATAATTCTGTATACTTTTACCCTCTTATAACGCTTCAAATCCCGCTTATAGCGCTTTTTATCGGAAATTTTGTATCGAAAAGAAATGTAACACTATAAAGATTCTTTTTTTTTTCCCTGGTAGGAGGGAATCTTTGAACTCAGTGAAGTGCGGGTCTGTGATACAGTTGTGCAAAATCTCGAAGCGGAAATCCCTTTCTATAAGTGAAAAATTGCAAATTCTCCGTAAGTACGACGAGAATTCTACAGAAGTCAGAAGGATTTCGCAGAATCTCTAGGAATTCCCTCGTCCAGTCTGCGAACAATAATGAAAAACAGGGATGCAATTACCGATGCAGCGAAGGGTTGATGCAAACGTAAAAAAGTAAAGTGTGCACTAAATCTGCTCCGAAAATATATTAGTATCGCTCCTAGTGGTGTATCAATTGACGTTAATAGTTACCTGAACCGCATTGAAAATGTCATAATTCACAACAGGAGCGCACACACACGGCAAACCACAATCAAAGATCTTTTTAATAGGAAATAAGCTCATTGCACTATATCAATTGCAGAATCATGTCTGTTTCCTGTAAAATGGTGTCCAAATCTTTCTCCATCTCCTAAATCATTTCCCGTCTATAGCGCTATCCCGCTTATTACGCTTGTAGGTCATGGTCCCTTGACGAGCGTAAAAACGGGGTTTTACTGTATTTCTTTTTTTTCTTACCGATTTAAATAAAATTGCTTAATTATTTCAGCAATAAATACTAATTACAGTTTTACTATTTTATTTTTTAGGTGAGTTGACGTAAAATTAAAGATTCTTGAGTTCCAGAAGGTAAGTCCTTCTCATTAATATTTGACAGTGAAATTAACATTTACCAATTAATCAGTTTTTAAACAAATATACCCACAATGCATTGTGATTCTAAAAATATTATAATTGTTGATTATTGATGTTTTTTTAACTTTATAGTCTTTTTAAATATTATCCTTAGATAATGAAACACAATTACAAACCTTTTTCTTTCATTATATGTATAATGACATTTTATAAATACTACAAAAATATTTATTTTAAAAAAAAAAATTTAATAATATTTTCCAATATTTGTTTTCATAGCATTTGCAAATAGTTACATTATGAATTAGTAAAGTTATTTATTGGTGATATTGAGTAATAACATCGCAATAAAAACATAAACACACGTAATAAGGATTCACTGAGCTGTTTTTAGTACTTATGATAGCTGGAATCCAAGACTGTTTTTAGATCTTCTTCTAAGTTCACTAATCCATCCAAAGAAGATGAATCTTCCAGATTCAATATTCAACCTGGGTTTGTGAGATAAGTTTTAAAGTGTATCACAACAGGCCTATTTAGGCCCTTGGGGGTCGCGGAAGATAAGGCTCCCGGCGTTTCGTGACCAAAACGGGACTAAGTTGAGGTCGGGCGGTCAGCCCGACGCCCGCCCGCCTTTAACTCCCGGGAAAGAAACCCGATACCCATTTTACAGAGGGCTGGGTAGATCCTAGGTCCCTGTGGAGAAGAATGGAGAGTGCAAAAATCCCCGCCCTCCGCCGAGGCCGAGGATCGAACTCTCCACCTCAAACCCGCAGCCTTCCTGGGGTATGAGTCCCCCTAGGAATACCAGAAGACATCTAAAGGGGTATCGAAAAAAAAAAACAAACTAACCTGCCAATGCACTGTCAGAGGGTTTTAATTATTATCCATTATTAAAAGTAAAATTATTGAAAATTTTTTGTTAAGAAAGACAATGTATTGAGGCAAAGAAATTATTTTTTCATCTGATTTCTCTTTTATTTTATTTTGAAGTAGGAGTTACATTGATAACATCTGAATCCTTTATTTTAGAGAGTTGCCCTAAGCCGAAGAATTTTTATTACGTACATTAAATGCTTTGAGTTACAACCTAGGGCTACATAGTGGAAGATACATTAAGTTTGGAATTACCCAACAAAAAAAAAAGATTGAATACCACTGTTTTAGTTCATTGTGTCTATTTTCCTTTTAATCATATCATATAGTTATCGAGATTGAAAGCATCGTACATTGACTGTTCTATCAATCTTGGTTTTGGAAATGTCTGGATTATCCAGAGCAAGCTTCAGTTCGAGCCACATTGCTTTACGCTTCAAAAATCCCGAAATCAATTTGTTTACGCCAGCTTCTGTACATGACGTCAATTTTGTAGATTTTTATTGGATATTATGTTTCATGATGTAGCGTATTGGTCTTTGGGTATTGAATTATTTTTTACCATAGTTTGACTACTAAGAGTTCTTCGAAAACAACTAATTTTGGTACTAAAAACATCATAAACGCATCAAAATTATAAATTCATAACTTCCTTTATTTCATTTAACATCTAACATCTCCAAATTGCAATATTTCGAGAATTCTCTTCGAATTTTGGAGATGTTAGATGTTAAATGAAATAAAGGAAGTTATGAATTTATAAGAAACTAGTCGGCTACCCGTCGCTTCGCTCCGGAAGCCTCGCGTATGTAACGGAAAACAATTTGTTATTTATTCAAAAAACACACACACACAAATTACATCAAGTAAAATAAAACTAAAATTTTTTTAAAGTTTTTTTTTTTATTTTAATTTTTGATGTATATATTCTCTCAATTCACGACTGCTTTTAGAATCAGCGTGTGAATCATATATCTGTGATATATTTTTATTTTTTATAGAGATTAGAATGTAATCCTTGTGGTCTAATGCCTAAGACGTCTAACTTCGGAGCAGAAGGTTGCATGTTGGATTCCAGTAGATAACTTGTAGAAATTATTTCTATTTTTGTAAATTACAATAATTGCACCAGACCGAAAGAGAAATAAAAGATTTTCGTAATATAGATACAATTTTCAGTCGCTTTTGAGCTACAAATAGTGAGCTTTCAGTATTCTACTTAATAGAAATAGTGCTTCTTTCTTTCTTGAGTCTCTTTTTTTTATTTCCATTGATACTTTACAGTGGTTTTTGAGTTAGAAATAGTGATTGTTTTTGAGTAACGAATAGCGATTTTTCAGTATTCTACCTAATAGAAATAGTGATTATTTTTTTTTCTGTTCTTTTTTATCCAATTCCAAGTGATACTTTTCAGTGGTTTTTGCGTTACAAATAGTGAAAATTATCTATATCTATAAGCTAGGCCATCAGATTGTTCGATATAGATAATTGAAGAAGAGATTTCAGATGGACGTTAGTTGATATAGATGATAAATGAAGATCATAGCTTGTATACGAAATTCTTCGCAACAAATTGATTGTGAGTATTCTTTAGAGTGAAGATAACCAAATTATGTTGAATTGTGACTCAAAGACCTAAAGTTGTATGTGAGTTAAGACAACGTTTTCCAATTATATGGCAACTTTATTTAGAGTTTGTCCTTGAGCTTTATTGATAAATATCGCATAAGAAGGTCTGATCGGAAATTGTTTTCTTGTGAAAGTGAATGGAAGTAGATTACCGCATGGTTCCATAGACATCCTATGGATGAAAACAAAATCTCATTTGTGAGTTCTGTTATAATTTCGGTTTCTATGAGATCATTATCGAATGAACAGCATTTAAGTTGAGTTCCATTGCAGTATGCAAACTTGGGATTGATGTTTCGCAACAATATTATTGGAGATCCAATCTTCAATGACAAACGATGTTGAGGAATTCCGCTGAGATTCAATGCGTTCAGACACTTGGGCATATGGAGATGTTCGTGTGATGGATTATCAGAAGTGTCAATTTTATTCGCACTTGTATTGTATGCTCTGTAGTCTCTCCTTGTATTCTTAGACTTATCATTCGATTGATGTTATCGAAACTCTCGTTCATCTCGTTTATCCAATTCCAATTGATACTTTTCAGTGGTTTTTAAGTTACAAATACTGATTTCTCAGTATTCTACCTAATGACGTACTGCGTCTTTTTTTTTTACTTTCTTTTTAATTACAATTGTTACTTTTCAGTCAAAGTCAGTTCAGTTTAGACAGATAAGTCAAAAAAGCAATATGAAGAGAGTTGAAGTTCCCATGGCCTAATGGGTAAGATGTCTGACCTCGGATCAGAAGGTTGCAGGTTCGATTCCTGTCGCGGATGTTATATTGAAAAAATTCTTTCTATTTTTCATTCTCACAGAAAACTGCGCCGGACAGACACACAGACAGACAGAGAAATAAAAGATTTTAGTAATATAGATTGTTACTTTTCAGTCAAAGTCAGTTCAGTTTTGACAGATAAGTCAAAAAAGCAATCTTAAGAGAGTTGAAGTTCCCATGGCCTAATGAGTAAGATGTCTGACTTCGGATCAGAAGGTTGCAGGTTCGACTCCTGTCGCAGATCTTTCATTGAAAAAAATTCTTTCTATTTTTCATTCTCACAGAAAATGCGCTGGACAGACACACAGACAGACAGACAGACAGAGAAATAAAAGATTTTAGTAATATAGATTAAATTTTAACTTTAAAAACCTTTAAAAATTTAAAAATAAAAATAAAATAAAATAAGAAGTTTAAATATTTATCTTTGTAATAATGATTGATGCCTCCGTGTAAGACGTGTGGAGGTGGCACTTTTATATTGTTAACTTAATTCTAAATTCTGATTGCCATTTTATTTTGATTAGGGAGATGAGAAAGATGTTTTCTATTTCCCTTATTGCTTGAGAAAGAGAATTCTCGAAATATTGCATTTTGGAGATGTTAGATGTTAAATGAAATAAAGGAAGTTATGAACTAATTTTGGTATTTGGTTTTTAATTAGCTAGAGTGAATTTTGCCTTTTTTTATTTTTCGCTAACTATCTTTTCTTTGTTCGGATGTTTGCTTTAATTTTCACCAATGCCCGCGCTCTTGGAACTGTGTCTTTGATCTCGAGTAGGTGCGAGGCCTGTGAGCCATTAGCCCAATAATCGTTGCCCAGAGTAAATCTTAGCTGACAGTTCACATTATAGCTGCAGGAACAGATGAAACGCAGAATGAGGGAGTTACATCCATGCAACCATTCGAACCGAGGTTCCGACATAGTAGCCTCATGGCAGGCCGTAGTCTTGACCACAAGACTATGCCTGATCGGCTGTTTGGATGTCACATACAATTTTAACTGATTAGAAATAAAAAGATAAAATCGAATACGAACAGTCACGCCTTAATTAATATGCATTATGCAGATAACAACAGTATTATTATTATTATTATTATTATATATTTTAAAATTTTCAAGATTTTATGGAAAATTGTACAGATAAAAACAAAACCAAAAAATCAATAATTGACAACTGAATTTTTTTTTAGTTTTATGTGTATAAGTATTTTAGCGATTTAGGATTCCCATATCTGTATAAAACGCCCTCCACA
>JAFIDM010000004.1:52166126-52227488 GCA_023159025.1 Thereuonema tuberculata
AATTGAACCTAACTCCTCCAGCCGACATTACCACTTGAGCTACCGTCTGTTTCCGGAAGGTCTTTAAATTTAATGTCTTTGTTTAAAACCTTAAAAATGTTAAGATTGCAAAGAAACTGATTTCATCAAATTTATTTACTTATTTTTGAAAAGAGAATAGATTTAAAAAAATTAAAACTAATTTTAATCTTTATTTTATTTTATCTTAATTAATAATTTTAGTTTTCTCGATTTTTTTTTTAGGAAAAAAACTACTGACGATATACTTCAATAATGCACTTCAAAATATTCTTGTGTTGTTATTATTAGAGAGATGTTTCTATTTATTTATTTATTTATTTATTTTTTTATTAACAAAAAAAAATTAAAAAATAAGAATTATGATTGAATTTAAAATAGAAAAATTGAGAGAATTAAGTTAAAGCGGAACAAAAAAAAAAAAAAAAAAAGGAAAAAAATTTTTTGTCAGAAGTGGGATTCGTGGACCAGAATTCACAATCTGCGCAAGCGCAGTAAGGGATTGTATCCTTGAGTCTGGCGCCTTAGACCGCTCGGCCATCCTGACAATGGATAATAGTCATCGCCTATAATTATTTCAATGAGAAAGTACAATGAAATAGGTTGGTTTTTTTTTTAATGTTTTCTTTTAACTAAGTATTGAAACATACAATTTAAATAAATTTAAAAATATATATTATAAACTTTGTAATAGTAATTACAAGGATTTAGTAGTATCTGTTACTTGATTAGTTCCTGTAGTATTTTTATTCAGTATACGAGTATATTTTCATGCCTCCATCTTCCCTTCCGATGTTTCATCCATTTATTTATACTTATAAAGCATTAATATTATTTTCCCAGATGCTGACGGTGGCGCGCTCTTGCAGGAAATTCGACAACTATTGTTATGTTCTTATTTATTTATTCTTTTATTTATTTATTTATTTATTTATTTATTTATTTATTTTTTATTTCTAAAAATTTTCATTTTTGATGCAGTTATGAAGTCATTGTAAGAATTAACTTCATCAGCGTTATTATTAACCTACTTTCAAATTTGAAAGCGAGGCTTATCAAATCATTTAGTCTGTATGTGTGTGCCTTCCCTAACAACGTTTGAATCGCTAGATGAATCATCTTGAAACTTGTACTGTAATGTATAGTATTATAGACAGTTATAATATAGTTTTTTTGGAATTGTATCAACTGACTGAAAAATAAATAAAAATGATTTTGCATTTCGAAAATGAAAATTAAAAATTAAAGCATTCCATTATTAATTGTATATCAAGATGCAACAGATCTCTGTAGATACCAAGTATTGCAGGGAAGAAATCATCATCTTCAAAGGCGGCTTTTCCCATCCAATGTTTAAAGGAAAAAAAAAAGAAATAAATTACAAAGGAACACATTGCGAGGCTTTATCAATACTGGACATAGGCTAAGAAAAGAAAATGTTTAATCAGAAAGTAGCTATTACAAAAAAGTTCAAAGTCAAAAAAAATTAAGGACCACATTTTACATTTTTACAGACCCAACAGATCTGCGACTATCGAGATGAAATTTGGAGCCTTTAACCCTGAGAATCGAAACTTGATTTGATAGAGGGCTAGGTGAACCCTAAGATTTGTCTGAAAGAGAAACTCCCTGGGAAATATCCCCGACCTCCAGCGGGAATTGAACCTCCAACCCTCAGCCTGCCTAATAAAATCTAGTTCCCCTTAGTGTTAATATCCTCTTTTAAAATAAAATGTATATCACATCATTGATACTTGAGATACAAAAGAATGTAGTTCTTTGGACCTTAAATTTGGTTTATAATCATTAGAATTTAGTAGATCTTGGGCAGTGAGATGAAACTCTTAATATAAATTTTGATGTAAGCAGTTCTATTATTCTTTGAATTAAAGATGTAGTATTTTGTCTCATGTTATAATGCGCTTATAATGACGCTACACACACCAAAATCAAAAAAAGAACTTTTTGGGCAATAAGATGAAAAGGACTAAATATGAAGCTCGCATTTGTCACCGAATTACTCTCCGAACTATTTATGATACAGTAAGTTTGGTCCTTATAATTACCTTCTACACCTTAGTATGGTTCTACAAATACCAACAGAAGTTCACAATAAAAGGATAATTTTTAATTTGAAGTTTGATGTAGCTCAATGCATTATTCTTTGAATATTATTTGAATATTTTTAAGAATATTTTTGAATATTTTTAAGAGCACAGTATTAGCATTCCATAAGTTGGCTTTGAATACCAAAATTTATCTCTGGCAGAGAACTATAGTAAAATCTGAAATGTGAAGTCTGGTAAAACAAATGTCTTAATAATTATTTAAGGAATAAATTTGAGTCCATATTATAAAAATGAGAATCCGAAGATACTACTGTGACTACGCCATCAAAAGATACTTTGCCATAGATGGAAATGACCGTAACTACAATCGTGCTTCGAAGTCCACATAATAGCAGTAATTCAGAAATATCAACATGTCAAGTAATTCGAACACCTGATAGTTAAAAAAAAGTGAAATTTGAATTTATAAAATTTACCAAAATCGGCAAGAATCACATCCTAATTAAAAAGTAATTCTTTTTAAAAAAAATGATACTGATCAACGAGCAAGGGTTAGAATATGAAAGAAACCTGGAGAAATGTGAGACCAAAACAAAATCGTGCTCATGAAGTAAGTTGGAACACAAATAAGCATTTTAAGGAAATCTGTCCAGTTGTTTAAGCGTGATATAAGTTCGAATTAATAAACAGAAGAAATGCCTGCTTAGAAGGATATTCACAAGTGTTGTTCAGTTTACAACAAACTCCACAAACACGTTGATTTTTTTGTATCGCATTTTCAATAAGCATTGCAAAAATATTCTTGTAAATTGAAGAAATTCTTTGAAGTAGATAATAACAGTAAACTTGAATTTATAAACGTTTTTTGTTTGTTTAACTTTTACAATATTTTATAAATTTTCGTGATGTTATTTTCTTTTTTTTTTATTTTCACACTGGATTGCGTTCTGCCTTTTTTTTTAGTTATTTTTATTACTAACTACAGCATTGTTAAAACATAAAGATGTAACTTTATATATAGAAGGTTTTATGTCTTTTATGTTGTACACTCAAACAAACCAAAAAAATCCCTATCTCCGCAGTGAACAGAATAGGTTCTATTTTCATTCTTTCTTCTTCTTTTTTGTTTTTGTTTGGATTATTGGTTCCTTCAGCGAACTTGTTCTCCTAACCTATAGAAGTTTGACATTACTTTTTGTCCACTTAGGAATTCCCAGAATAAAATCCCAAAAATTGTAGCAGGAGGGCTGAGGTTCTTCAATAATCTTATGTCTTATGTCTTTCTCTTTTCATCGGCTCTTCTACACTGTCCGGCCACTTTATTAGGTTCACCTACGTAGTAGCGTGATGGGCCCTCAAAACAGCCTGAATTCGTCGATGCCTGGATTCCACAAGATGTTGAAAAGAGGTATTACACAATACCTCTTTTCAGCGTGTACCATGCAGACATGAGATTTGATGGAGGTGTAGGCCTGGAGCGAACAGCCCGTTCCAGCTCATCCGACAAATTTTCAATCGGGCTGAGATCCGGGGAGTGAGCAATGAAAAGTGATCGTCATGTTCCTCAAACCATCCCACAGTGATGCGGGCTTTGTGCACCGGCGCATTATCCTGCTGGAAGTAGCCATCTGCATGAGGATACAATGTTAACATGTACGGTTGCACTTGGTCAGCTACGATATTTAGGTACGCTCTAGCATCTTGATGTGCCTCCAGAAGCAGCAATGGACCCAACAAACACCATGAAAACATCCCCCACACCATGACACTGCCCCCACCGGCTTGAAGAGTTGTTGTGAGACACAGCATTTGTGCGCACAACAGGGGTGTACCTAATAAAGTTGCCGGACAATGTATATTCGATTACTCTAAAATTATTTGTTTATTTTTATTATTTTGTCAAAACATTTGTAGTTATATATAAATCGAATCGATTTAGCCCAAGTGATTATTTTCTTTCCGGCTTCTAATGTAAATGCGTCATACACTTGTAATATGTTGGTTTCCTTTCCCACAACTTGGTAGAGCCATCTAGTGTGAGATTTTCTAAATAAAGAAGCTTCGCCTTCTTTCATCCAGAATAAAGAAAGGTATTACATTCTCATTCAAAATACGAGCAGATATAATTTTTACTCCGGGAAAGATTGACATTTTACAGAGAACTGGATGAATCTATCTGGAGGATAATCGGGAAAAAGTAATCTGTCACCTCCATCTCACAGTACTAGGAATACTGATGAACCACCTGGGGCCTGGGATAATATTTGAACCACCGAATCCACTATTAAATTTATAAGTTGATCTTGTGCCGATTGTAAATGTCATTAGAGGACAGAAATTTTACCCTAATGAAAATTTCTTGGTCTTTCTTGGAGCCCTAAGGTTCACCCGCCCTTCTTTGAAAGAGGGATCTCGTACCTTTCACAGATTTAAAACCAGACAAGAACCGCAGTTGTCACTCGAAACCACTGAGTTCCGTTTGATTAGATTTTAGTTCCATATGCAGGAACTTCAATCTTTTGTAGATCTAACATTTGTTAGATCTACAAAAGATCTTTTACATTTACCTGGTCGTCATTAACGTTTTAGAAGTTTTACTTTCGTAGTGTGAAACTACACAGTAGCATAGTTTGCAAAACACACCAATTCTTACTAAACAAGAAGTTTAAAGTGGTATTTTTGAACATTAGATCAAGTGTAGCGTTTGTTTTTTTTTAATTCGAATACTAGACGGCTACCCGTCGCTTCGCTCGGGAAGCCTCGAATATGTAAAGAAAAATAACATTTTATTTATTCAAACAAAAAAAAAATTAAATCAAGTAAACCTAAAGACTAAAACTGAAAATAAATTAAAGTTTAATTGAAATAAAAAAAAAGAAACAAGGGCAGCAATTAAAGTTTAAATTCTAAAGAATACAAACAATATAATATTGAAATCCTTTTGTAACAGTCGAAAATTTGCGCAGTTTAGTTGACCACGCAACAATACTTGTATCGCCTAGCAAAGCGCGTGCTAACTTCAATTGTTGCGTAATACAATTGTTGAGGACGTATGAATACATGCTGCTGTTTTAATAATGAAGATTATTAATAAGAATATTCTCAGTTACTAATCGCTGAGGGTTGACGACCAGATGACGAAGTGGGAGACCTAAATAATCCAACTCAAAACAATTTTCAGTTGGGCCCTATATCAGAAACTTACATTACTTCAGGTATATCAGTCATACCGCGTTAATGAGAATTTTCAGGGCCATTTTTGAATGATGGGAGCATAGGTATAGTCAGAATTATGGAATGGGAGGGATTATGATATTCTTAGCCGTCCAACCAAAAAAGAAACTTTTCAACAATAAAATAGGTCCAATGCACTAGATTTTTTTTTCTTTCATTTTCGGATGTACAGTTGTAGCCACTATCACCCTGGAGGGGAGGGATTGAGACAAGTACATGTGCCTTTATTATAATTTGGACTATAAATAACCGTCGTATCAAATTTTAAGGAAATTTGTCCAGCCGTTTTAGAGTGCTGTGCATGTAAATCACAATGAAAGAAGTGAACATGCTGAAGATTTCTAATGTTCATTCAATACTATGTACATTCTAATCAGTTCCTCTTTTATTTTACGTGTAATGTAAAGTTTCTTTAATATACAGTATTTAAATATATTTTAAAGTTAAGGTTTTTTCAAGTTTTGTGTGTGTGTGTCTGATTTTTATTTTAAATAAAAGAAGAAGAAAAAGTGCGTGTTTTTGTTCCTGCTTAAACTGAATAAATAAAAGAGAATCAATCAAATTGCCAACAGTTTGATGTTCAGCTCCTCACTCTACCGTGATATCGTGAGAGCTTCCATGAAAAATAAAGCAGGAAGATCAGATCTCTATCCATTTTAAATTTACGTTCTATTTTTTTTCTTCTTTTACCCAGTCTATAAATATTTTCCAAATCACGAGTATTTCGTTACGAAATGAATTAAAAACTAACAGGCCCTGCTTTTCGGCGTTCCGCTAAAACAGAGGTTTTCAATGATATGATGTACATTCATTAAGTTAGGCGCTGTTTCCCCTTTTTTCGTAATTTTTCCATGTGAAAAGTGTGAGAAAGGTGTCGAGCGCTGTTTTACTGTCGATGATTCAGTTTAAAGCATTTGTGCGCTCGGCGTCTGACAATTTCTCAAACTTTTTCGTTTTTTTTAAGCTTGGCTTTACTGCGAACTTAGTATACAATAGCGTAAACATGTTGCTAAAGTCTTCGCGGCCAGAGTTGAAACCCCAAGAATGCAACGCAGATTATAGATTTTCCTTTCCTGGCCGGTCGCGCACATTCAAATAGAAGAGAAAATGGCGGTTGCTGCTTCACATTCAACATTTCGACGAGGAAAAGTTCTCAACAGTGAAGCTACGGAAATTATTCTTAATGTTGCTCGTCGATTTCAAGAAGATGTATGTGAGATTTTTGATATTTCCTATTTTTGATAATTGAGATTGATATTTTCTGCGGAGCTAATGGCATTGATACTGGAGAAATTAGTCAATGATAATGTGTTTCCGGTTTCAACATTCGCCGCGACGATTTATAAGTATTTATTTGCATTAGCAAGCGAAAACCAGAAAGACTTATATACCATTTTTTTGAGGATATTTGGAACGCAACCAGCGCTAAAAATGGCGCTCTATATTGTGCAGGATCGGTCGCTTAATGACTCAGCATGCAAAATCATTTAATATTAGCTTTCGAAAATCACCTTCCTTAGCTATTAAATCAAAAGTTTTTAACAGCAGAAAGATTATTTTCTTTTTTTCTAATAAAAATAGATTAGAATTTCCATAAAATTTATTACGATGCTGTTTATGAACCAATTTAAAATATGACTACGATATTTTGGTCTTCACTGCTCCCAACCTTCCTTTAAAATTGCCTACTCAGCCTCACTTAAACATTGGATAGCTGAGCATAAACCTACTTTATAAATAAATATTTTATTTATTTAGTTATTTATTTATCTACAGTATTTTTCAAAAAAGAAGGGTTTGCCATATATGGTCATTACGTAGCGATCGATTTTGTCTGGAACAAACGTCACCAGTCATGACGTCATCAACTTGAACTCCGAGCAGTCAGTCCAAGATGGCGTCGTTTTGTGATCGCTTAAGCGTGACCAAGAAAGGACAAACTTTGCATAGCCAAGCAAGGGGAATAGTGTGGAACGTTTTTAATTAATAATAACAATAACATGAAAATGAATTCGTAATTGTAGAAACTACAAAACCAGAATGTTTTCGTGATGTTTGTAAGATTCAGATTTTAGCAACAGATGGCGCTGTTATGTCCTGGAAACATCAATCCGTAAGGAAATTACACCATCAAATGCTATTCTTTCATGAACTGAACTGTAGCTATCTATTTATTTATTTGTTTATTTATTGACAGAGTATGCAACATCTTACTATGCTACTTGAACATTTTTCTCCTTGTTTATCTGCCTCATGAGAAAACGGCTGGACAGAGCTTCTTAACATTAGATACGATATTTGTGGTTCAGTTTAAATGTGAGCACGATTATTTTAGGCTCTTGTCTGTCAGTCTTCAAAAAAAGGCCACCCTATCGCTGCATGCTCAGAACGCAATGGATAGCTGACACATCTTGTTCATGTAGTTTTTACTTTTTCTTGAATTGAATTGGATCTTTAATAATTACAAAGGAAACCAGGACCTTCCTAATTTTTGCGAGGTTCATGTTTTAGTGGTTTTTCATATTTTTACATGTAAAACGAAATATTTACGCTATAATGAAATACTTAAAATTACGCTAGAGATTTGCTGGTATTCTAGCAAAAGTGAAGATTGTCGGTTCATTGTTTGTATGTCCAAGTACGTCTGTCCTCCTAATAACAACTGAACTTCTTCTAGAAACTTTGTTGATTAATTAATTTTTTTCTTTCATAAAATGTTAACTGTTCGTAATCAACAAATATTATAAATGTTTATGTCATTTTTTACGACTTAAAGTTTATGTCAATGCATTTTCCTTTTGTCATTTTTACGACTTTAAAAAAAGAAAGAATCACATTTTAAGGAAAGTAAATTCGTCTAATTTCATGTTAAATTTAGAATTACTTCAAGAAAAGCACATAAACGTTATTAAAAGATAAAAAGGAACTATATGCACATTGTGCCGGTTTGGCTACGTGTAGATAAGAACTAATATTCATTACATAGTTTGTTGCAATGAATTTTAACTTAATTTTAACTTAAAGATAAAATTTTACCGAAACCAGATTTTCGATTTCCGTTGTTGAATGGTTGCAGAGAAGTTCGTGTTGAAGATCTGTCCAATCGTGACACCTGGTGTGGAATTTTTGAACTTTAATAAAAATAAACAAGATTTTTGTAATTTAACTTCTTTTATTCTATTTACGAAATAGATAAAAAAAAAAAAAACAAGCAAAGGTTTTAATTTTAAAATTGTCATAATAAAAAACGTAAGATTTTTTATTCATTATTTATCTGTTATCTACTAACTTTTATTTCTTTTTTGTAATAATAAAACTATTTTTCCCTCGTGAACCAATTTTGATTTTCTTTAATTCCGATAACATCAGCGTTATCTTGTTTAAATCTAAATTGTCGTGCAAACTTTTGAATATCCATATCCTAGATCGTAACAATTGCAGCAAATTACAGTAGCAAAATTGTAAGCATTCTCTGTATTGTTGTATTTAGCAAAGCGGCGCTTTTCTGAGACTTGTAAATTGGGGCTTTTGATGTCTATGCTTAGGGAGATCATATTTCATGTATTTATCTACGTTACTAATTCAATGATAAAAAAATTATTATTGCGGTTATTGCAGATTTAAGAATAAAATCTGCAATAAAGAATAAAATCGTTTTTGGGCAGTTTTAAGCGCCTAGATTTTTATCGTTGGTCCAAATCTATATTACTAAAATCTTTTATTTCTCTGTCTGTCCGGCGCAATTGTTAATTATTAGTTTCCCTTGCTGAGAAAGTCAGATTATAAAATTTTATTTTTTTTTTTCCGCCTTGCATGGGATTCGAACCGAGGACCTTCGTTCTCACAATCAGGAACGCTAACCATTGGACTACTGCTGGTTCCCCAATATTCAATCCTACTTTATTCTGTTTGTTCGCTTGCTATCAAATAATGAGTTCATTCAAAAAGGAATAAAATATCCCTTTTTGCCCTAACCGCTTGGAATCGATTCTTCTTGGATTATCTCATACTTACCAGGGGGAGACAGGGGGATGGCCTAGTATTTACTAAAATCATTGGAGATCTTTCTATACTTACTTCTAAGATTTCAGCTACCGAAGATGCATAACTTTTCAACCACCGTTTTAATAACTAGACAGATGGACATGCAGACTAATAGATGTTATGAACGTCAGAGAGTACGGGTAGAAAAAAACGGAAAATGAAAATAATAATTAGGAATTGGCTATACTACGATATCCAATATACGGTTGGGATTAATCATGCGATGATGGGATCAGTTTTGATAAATGTGAGATTGAAGGGCGGGTGAAATCAGAATTAATTGTGCTCATATTTTTAGTTCAATCTTAAATAAGCAACATAATTTTAAGGAACTTCGTCCAACCTTTTTAGCGGAATGCACTAACAGATAGAGAGAGACGGAAGAAAAATGTGTAAGTGGAAAAGCATGCTCACTCAAAAAGAATTTTATATTTTCAAAATGCCAGTGTTATTATCGAAATCTGTAATTTTAGACATAAGATTCGTGTTGTGCAATTTTAATAATTAAGTCAAATAATGTTATTATAATTCTTACGTAAACCCCATCCCGTTCAAAGTTTATTCTGTCCAGTTGAGCTGCAAGACAATAGATGGCGTTACCGTATATTCAGAGGATAGGCACCCAAACGAAAATTGTAAATTCTAATTCTGCATTATCATTAACTAAGCGAAAGGGTTTATATATCAACAAGGAAGGAGTATTATATAAGCATTCAGATTGCTTCAGTAATCTCAGTTCACGAGATTTTCACGAGAAGCAAAATGTTTGATAATTTGACACTAGATGTCATTAGACTACTGGCATTGTTCTTTTAGAAACGTCATTTTCTAAATCATAGTATGAGGGAAAGTTTAAGTTTAGAAATTAGCTCCCCAAGAGTTGTATTGAGAAAATAAAAATTAGTAAACAAAGCATTCAATTCAAGTCAATTCCCTTTTTGTCTGATTCTTCTAAGTCCGAAGGGTTTCAGTGAAACATCAGAATAAACAAAAGAGCCAGAAAAACAAACAATTTAATTATTGGATTTTCTTCTGGTCGTAGAAGCATTTTTATTTAAACCAGAATAACAATATTTCTAAAATCGCAATGCGGAAAAAAAAAAAAAAAAAAAAACATTTTTAATTTAAAAAACCAAAAAAAAAAAAAAAGAAAAAAAAAAACTTCTTCTGAGTTGAAGAAGAAAAAAAAAAACCAATCACATTGCAGGACAGTTCATTCCGAAATTTAATATGCATATATAAAACTGTTAAATACCAATAGGAATGCCGATAACAGCTTAAGACAATGATTATCGTCATCGAATTTCACAAAATTAATTTTTTTCAACAGTCAAAGATGACGGAATAATTAACAATAACCTATAACACGGTACTGGATGAAATTGATTATTCAAAGCGTAGTTCCACTCAGAAATTAAAAAAAAAGAAAAAAAAGTCCTGAGCACAATAGCAATAGTAATTGTCAACTGCCTTATGTGCTTTTTATTTCATTGACGTTTACAAAATAAACCTGGTACTCAACTAACAAGATGAATTGTACTACAAGCAATTTATATTTAATAATTTAAGTTTCAACAAACAAAATTTAATTCCGTACATAATGAAAATGTAATTCATTACTTTTTTCATTACAACGTTCATCCTTCCATTTTTTTTCTATTCTATTTTAACGAAGACTCCAGTGTTTGCCGCTAGGGTGGCGCCATCGATAGTAAGAAGGACACCACATTTTCCTGCTAGCTTTTTAAAATTGATCATGCTGGTTTTTCAAAAGCATAAATTAACCATCAATATTCAGTCGCCTAGTTTTAACATTTTTATTAAAATTTCTTGTAACGAAATTGAATAAACAGAGTAAAAACAACTTACTCCCAATATTTGAAAATTAATAATTCATTGAGTTATTTACAGATCTAATTCTATTTTTTCTGGATGCGTCATCCAAAATATTCTGCATTATACTTTCTTAACATATTATTTATTCATGTTAAAAAAAGGGAAAAAAAAAAGCCTGTATCACATTTTTCTTGAGAAGCTAAAATGTATCCTTCTTTTAGCCACCATGCATGTCAGTAAATTGAATGCATGTCATCCATCGAAAACATTTTTTTTTTTTTTAAATGTGATTTTCTTTTTTTTTTTTGTCTTTGCTATCTAAAGACTCCCATAGTTTTAAATAATAATTACACTTATCAAATACAAACACTATCTTCAAGTTTCCATTTCTTGAAAATTAAATCCTCAAATGCTTAAGTTGCTACGCCTAATAATTTTACGCTTCTGATGCAAGTATCAAAAGTCTTACAATCCCGGTTTGTCTGTCCGTCTGTGGAAAGGTATCATTAGCAACAATCAAAACAATCGCAATAACCGCAACAATTGCGCCTTTTGCATTCGCAACAATCACATTTATAATAATAAGGAAATTAAAGCAATAATTCAACATAAATTAAACAAAACGACAAAATGAACAAGTTCTGGAATAAATTCTTATACGTATCAAGCCGTTGCGAAGCATTGTGATTGGTTTACTAATCCCTATCCCTACGTTGTTTAATCATCAACTTAGCCTCACGTGAAACAACACCATTTGTCCACGACGCATTGTTAGATAGAAATTCATTATCTCGCTTCTAGAACTTTCTAAGAATTTTTTGACACTCACACAAAAACTTCTCTACAAGGATTAATAGGAAAGTTTTTTCCAATTATTCAAGTTAATTGTTTGTTTTTGGTTTTTTACCCGTCATCATTTGTACTGTTCGTTTTCGAAAGCGAAAACCACACTGGCGGACGATTCTACTCCGCAGAGGGGTGATACGCTGAGATGGGCACTTTCCTAAGAAATTCTTTTGGACATTTTCGCTTTTAAGAAAAAAATAACGGAGGAGCATTTTTGCAATAGTATTTATTCTTTCCATAATTCTTTCCCGAAAAGCGCAAAAAGAACTCAGCTACTAGTAAACTAACACTGATAAATAGTAAACATCCCCTCTTTATTTCTCCTCACCCCTATTTTTGCTGAAATCGAAGGAGACCTGACGCATGCGCAAAAGCGCTGAAGGCTCTCGTAAACAAAAACGAACAGTAGACAAATTTCAGAAAGATCTGTTTATTAGTTTAAAAGTTTTTAGGGACACAAAGACACATTTGTGATTTATAATCCTTACATTTTTTAAAAAGATAAAAAAAAAATAGTTAAAATGTAGACCTGTAGCTAAATGTAGAAATGTAGAAAGTATGATAATTTTTGTTTACCGTAAATTTTCGTAATTTTTCAGTCACTGTATTTGTGTAATAAAAAACCAATTACTTACCTTTTTCTTATTATATTTTTAGTAAAAGAGAAAATAAAATATATTTCCAGAAAAACAGGTCATTTCTCTTAGAATGGGTTTTTCCGGCCTTGAATGGAACTGACCGCATTCAATTAACGTTTGGATCAAATTGAAAGGAAAAACTGGGAAGTTAAGACAAAAAAAAAAAGCTCCCGAGATATTTTAAATTTTGTTTTGTTTAGGATATGGCTTCAACTCAACACGAGTTCAAGCGACTAATGTGTATAATTACAGTGATGAGAGATGACTAGAAAAATTGTAAAGTCGCAGAAATATAATTTGTGTTGGACGCCTACAGGTCGGGTGTAGAGCCTCGGGGTGAAGGCAGGGAGCTTCATGGAGTTTCTCCATTGTAATTGTCAGATTCACCGGTAGGTAGCACCAAAAGAAACGAAGAGACAGGAATTTACTTGTTCAAAGCTAGATATTGTAAAACTAACCTACTATGTGAATATTATTTTATTTTTAGTAATGCCATCATTAATAAAGTATGCTTTTTTTTTTAGCTACATATAAAATTATATATGCTATTTATTTCAAAAACAATTACAATAACGTTATATATTGCAATTCTAAATAATACTTCCTTATTAAATCATCGTTAATTAAAATATCGCAGAAACAATATGTGTAGAATTAAATATAGGCTGTAATCGATGTACTATAGATGTGACCATATGGATTATCATATTAATCCCTATTATATTGATAATCCTTGTATTGACATCGTGTTAATTGAAAGCAATAACTCTTTTTTTTTTTTTTTTTTTTTTTTAAAAAAAAGGGATAATTTTTGTAAAAATGTAGAGATATTGTAACGATTATTAACGATAATGATTATTTACAGAAGTGTACTGCATTAACAGATACAAAATTAAATATTATGTATTAAGTGGGATATGCTCATGTATCCATAGCGCAGTGGAGACTGCGCATGCGTCGTTAAGGGGTGTGGCGTTGGAAATAATTGTGCTTACATTTTTGAAGTTGTATCTTAAATAAGTCTCACGCCAAATTTTAACGAAATTAGACCCGTCCGGGATTCGGACGTTATTTTTTACGGATTTGAGAGGGAAATCACAATAAATTTACTTATGTTTTAAATTGTTTAAAATAAGCTATCTACCAAATGGAAAGCCGTCCAGCTGTTTTAGCGTGATGAAAATACAGACAAAGACGAAAAAATATTGAAATGGAATATTATGAGCTGACATCTCCGTCATCAATGAAATCACCACGCTTTTAGAATTAAATCAAATAATGTATGAAACCAACATTAAAAAAAAAAAAATGAGTTGAGTAAATTACAGTAAAATTTATAAAAAAAAAATTTGTAGAAAGAGTTTCTCAATATTGTTTAAAAGTTCTTTGTATCCATCTAACTACAACCTCTTAATTTCAATGAAATATTATCTGTGCAAAAAGACTTAAAACAGGGATAGGGAACCTTATTTAGCATTGGAAGGACATATGTTACCAAGCGGAGACTTCATCAGGCCGCATATCGTGCCGTCCAACCACAAAAAAAAAAGTCATGTTTCCGATGGCCTGCAAACAATGCCAATTCATTCGTAATATTGCTGTTCTTTGTATAAGTTTCCTACTAAAACCACATATGAATTTGAAATTGATTGCGAAAAGCCACATAAGGCTGCAGGTTCTCATCCTTGGCCTAAGGTAAACAGAAGGGAAATCTCAGTAAATGCACCTCACATGAAAAGAGATTTAACGTGCCCGATGATTCAAAGAATTGAGTAAACAAACGAAGGCCCAACGCTACAAGAAAGGATTCGCACCCTGAGTTGTCACCGGGAAGAGACTGGGACGGACCGCAATCTGCTATGTGCAAGGAATAGTTGTTTTTTGTTTTTTATTTAATTTTTGGTTAGGATTTCTTCGTGGGGAGGTCCCACTCTCGGGAGCAAGTCCCGGGAAAGCTAACCCCTCGCACCTTCTGAGTCTGTCATCGGTGGAGTTTGGCTGGCTGATGAGTCCTAATAAGGACGAAACGGTCCGTCCTAGTCTCTTCCCGACGACAACTCAGGGTGCGAATCCTTTCTTGTAGCGTTCTGCCTTCGTTTGCTTACTCTGCCTTCGTGTAGCTCTCTGCACCTCACATTGTTATTATTAAAGGGTTAGCGTCTCGCAAAACTTTACCGAAAACTTTTGAAGATATTTCAGAAACAAGACATTTCAGTTTCTCTTAATGAGGGGCAGGTACCACCGGTGGATTTCTAATGTATTTCAGAAGGTAATCCTGTACTAATTATCAGTGAATGTCTGAAAAGATTTGTGAAAAGACATCTATTGACTGCAGTGAGAGAGATGAGACAGAATTCCTAAAAAACTTACGTCCCATCAAATATCACTTGAAAAATGTTTATCTTTATTTCTTTCAATATGTATGGGATACTATTAGATCAAGATTCAGGCCTGCTACTAGCCTACAGTTCTAGCAGACGAGTAGCAGATAGAATAACCTATTACATCAACTTCATAACCTGGACCTAAACAATATTTAAACTAGGTATAGTTTAATGGAATGGAAACTGAAAGTAATGAAAATTGAACATTCAGTATGGGAAACTCATTTCGCGAACTGGAAGAGGACGGTGGAGCCTAAAATAAGTGTACTCCTGTTTTACCATCAATAAGTATTGCATCAAATTTTTAAGCAATCCGAATAGTCGTTTAAGCGTCGGATTTCTGTGGTCAATTTTAAGATGTGGGGGAGGGAAGGGGCAAAATGTATGGGCCTAAGTTTTAAGTTAGATCATAAATAAGCTGTATAGTAAATATGGTGGAAATCTGTCCTGCCGTTTTAGCGTGATGTACGTACGAACAGACAGATGGAGAAACCGAGGACAGAAATATTCAAATAGAATAGTGACTACCACAACAACGCATGCTCAGTAATAATGATATTTTTTCAAACTTTACAAATATTTCGGTTCACATTATAAAGGGTTTCAAAATTAACATTTGCGCTTGGGACATCTTTAGGCGAGTTGGTGTCACAAAGATTTTCACACTGACCATATTTCTTGAAGTATTTTTTGATGCCAACTGGCGCATATTCTGTATTTGCGTGACATAATCCATGA
The DNA here is from genome assembly GCA_023159025.1 of Thereuonema tuberculata. NCBI lineage: Eukaryota > Metazoa > Arthropoda > Chilopoda > Scutigeromorpha > Scutigeridae > Thereuonema > Thereuonema tuberculata. Next base: position 52,181,934 of record JAFIDM010000004.1, read on the forward strand.
TTAGAATTAAATCCATGTAATGATAGGGATTAAGGGAAGATGTACTGTCTCTTAAATGTGACATTACAACTGATGAAAAAGTTCCTCGTAGCAAGCTTTGAAGGATAGTGTCTTAGGGGAAAACAGATAATTACTATAATAGTTAAAGGTTTTCAACCAGTTGAAATTTGATTTCATAGTTTCTGCTGCCTTTTTTAAATTAAACCACATCTGGTGTCTGAAGGTGTCCTTTTGGTGACCCAAGGTACATTTCGGTTTCCACGATTGCGCAAGATATTACCACAGGGGCCATCTTCAGTTGTCAAGGCAGCCATGGAAATTGGAAGAAATACAATAAAAAAACGAATCCTCCCAATATAAGACCTTGTTGTTATTTACATGAATGAATTTCAAATGAGATTTTACCACTGCCTCTGAGGCTACTTTCTGAAAGATAGAAGGGTTGAAACCACAGAAGCAAAACACTATGATTAGACCATGAACACATACCTCTACTGGAAGGTCTTTCTTAGCAGTGAATTCTCTTTTTGTTATTATTAGTTTCAATAGCATTAGGACAGTTGATAAACATATTTACCAGCAGCTCAGTGTATCAATGTAACGAAACTGCGCATTAATGTATAATTTTCATATCCTGAAGTGACAAAATTTCTGGTTAGGCCTAAGTAATTTTGGTCATTGTTGTGATAGACAACTTGATAATAAACTTTTGTCCATTCAGATGAAAGACTCTATAATACTAAAGGGTTCCTACGGGAATTTAAGCACATTATTTGGAATAAAGGACAATGGGCATAAATGTATGGGAAGTTGCCCCACCCCTGTATAGTAATAAGATATATAACTATAGAAAGATCTCCTTAAATAGAACATATTTTATTATTACGACTCGTCTCAATTATTAGTCCATTCGGAGTTTTATAATTCTAGATGTGACTATCTAGTTGATATCGTAATTCTCGAATTTATTATTTAATTAACTTTTAATAATTATTATACGTAATTAATAATTAATATCATCATATATTTCAAGTAAATAATAATCTAATTATTTACATGTAATAAATGAAAATAATATTTACTGTTACTGAAAGTAATTATTAAATGATAATTAAGTAATACATCCGGGAGTTAAGATGTCAACGAGATAAGTCATATCTAGACGTATATAACTCCGAACGGGCTAATAATTGAGACGAATCGTAATAATAAAATATCTTCAATGTAAGGTGATATATCTTATCACTATATAGTGGTGGGGCAGATCTGCCCATTCTGTGTTGCGTTTGGGGCTTGTGCGAACAGTACTAAACCAACGATAATGTTATGCATTTAAAGGCCTTGCTTAGATGTCAGTGCAACGCGTTAGTTAATTTTCTTATAGGATATTTTTTAATTTATTACAATTCAGATTATATAGTAAAATCAACAAATGCGTTGTCAGTAAGTCTAATGAAATTCTTACTCACTTTGTATATAAATCTATACAAATATATCTATTTTATGTACTGATTTTCACCACTCTGTATATACGTCGATTGTTGTATATAATTAAAATTCCTCTATCGAAACTACAATTTCTATTTTTATTTTTTCGAAACAACAACAAAAAGAAAGTTGTTTTTCTTTTCCCTCCAAATAGTGCCTGAGTTATATAACCACCGTCTTTTATTATTAATATCAAGTAAGGCAAGTTTTTATTGACAACTAAGAGTAGCAGACCATTCACAAATGACGTCACAATCACAAAACTTAATTAACATACAGTATCATTCACTTTCACTTTACAGTGTAGGGTATTGGTCAGTTGTCTTAGTTGTGTGAATAAATTAATTAATATTAAGTTAAATTCAATCTTTTTTTTTTCTTTCTATTTTCCTTTTTCTATAGTTAATTATATTCATGAGAGTTTTAAATTTTTAATGGATTATTTGCTTTTCATGTGATTAAATGCTTTTTATAGTATTTAAACTATGTATGTATAGATGTAGTGAAGGTGGGTGGCAGAAGCCAAGCACTGCGACCAGAGGTCTATTGTACTATCCCACGGAAATATGGACAGATGGAGAGAAAGACTGAGAAAGTATGGTGGGAGAAGTGCAGGGGAAACGGGAGAACCCCGAGAAAACCTGCCCAGCGCGGATCGTCCACCATCACGAAACCCACATGAGAACCGAACTCGGGACTCAGAGGTGAGAGGCCGATGTCTTTAATATTTAAACTAGGTATAAGCTCAGATTTCACTAACAATCCATGAGACTTGCATGGGGATCGAACTCCGGACCCATCGATTTGAAATCCAGTGATTTAACCGTTACTCCACGCTCGCACTTGCTTCCTAATGACAGCAGTGAGTTAATAAGGCAGTACTTGAAAATCGACGAAAATAACGCCGAATATCTCGAAATCTGTAAAGCGTTGGCCCCAACATATATATATTTGAAGTACTTCACTTGTACTTTCATTTCATAAAAGGGCACTCAGATTCTAAAGATACAGGGTGTGTCGACTCCTTGTAAGTAATGGAGATTAGCATGTAGCTCTGCTGGGTTTTCAGAACTGGGAGAGGATGGCAGTGCCCTTATTTTAAGTTGTAAGCACCTTACCAGATATTGCAGAAATCAGTCGAGCCGTTTTAGCGAGGAATTGCTTCTAACTATCTCCCCAATGATACGTCCATTCTTTTATTTTATTTTTAGCTTTTACTGCAGATTGTTATTTTACTACGTGAAAACATTTTTTTTTTCACAAGCGAAGCAAGTGACTACTCGAAGACCTGTAGATCTCGTGTCATCTCTCGTGGTAACGAGAGTAAACTGCAGCTGGTACAGCAATGTATGAAAACTGTCTGAAAGAAGAATTCCGCGCATATTAATCAGAGAACATCTTGCAAGTTCAATTGAATAATTTCTTGATGAACATAAGAATTTCAGTAAAGACATCATATCTCTCATGGAATATTGAGGGTTTTTGTAAAGGTGACGTCAAGTCCATGCCAAAATAGAAATAAAATCTTTTGACCAAAGTATGTTCAAGAGTCATTGCTTTTTGGTTCCATTTTTTTAACCGAAATATCGAGGTAACCATTACTCTAACTTCATCCAACTTCAGCCCTTGTAGTACACTGAAATCTGTATTCGAACTTTTTCATCATTTTCCGAAAACCAGAAGGTTTAAAAGATCTCTTGCTATTGACGTCTCTGTAAGTTTTGGTAAAAGTTTCACAAAGCGAGGGGCTTAGACAAAGTTCTAATCCTTTTGCTTCGTTCTGATTACCATACAGTTCTGAGTGGAATGACAAATGATAAGTATTTTGTTTTGTTTTTTGAGTGAGTTTTCGCCATTACAGTACGACTGCAGCGCCATTTCCTCCTGTGATGGACGTAGTCAAAAGAAACTAGATTACCGCCAGAACGGTCTACTAATTTGTATGCCTGAATCTGGGTTCGAACCCAGGAGCTGGTATGGATATTTCCTTACTTTCCTTTTTGTCTTCTTCTTTCTCTTTTTCTAACCTTCAGACTGTTTATACGACCTTTGTTGTTTCTAGGATCTATACAATAAGCCTAGTGGTCGAAGTATTTGTAGGGTTAATCTATAGGAGTTTTCAAAAAAAGAAAGGTTTGCCATATATGGTCATTAGGTAGCGATCGATTTTGTCTGGAACAAACGTCACCAGTCATGACGTCATCAACTTGAACTCCGAGCAGTCAGTCCAAGATGGCGTCGTTTTGTGATCGCATAAGCGTGACCAAGAAAGGACAAACTTTGCATAGCCATGCAGGGGGAATAGTGTGGAACGTTTGTAATTATTTAAATTTTAATTATAATTATGTATTCGTAACTGTAGAAAATACAAAAACCAGAAGTTTTCGTAATGTTTATAACATTCAGTTACGGATTTTTAGCACTAGATGGCGCTGTTACGTCCTGGAAGCATCAATCTATAAGGAAATTACGTCATCAAAAGCTCTTTTTCATGAACTGAACTGTTCAGCCCTTTCAAAAACCTATATGTAGTTTTACATTTACTGCAATCTGGACTCGAAAATCTGGAACCAAGTTAGGAATCAAAGCGTAACATGTCCTGCTTCTAGGACTTTGATTCAGATTTCAATAAGAACTAAAACTTCATCGTGTCTTTCATAGACTGTCAAGCTTCTTATTTCTAACTTTGAGTTAAAACAAAGAAGTTAACCATAAAGACGTGCTGGGTGACTTCAATGCCCAGCAGTAGATATTACACAGCATAGGAATTGTAGACTATGTTGTCGAATAAAACGTTGCTTGTAGGGGGCATATACATATGAAAAAGATGATATAGTCTGAAAAATTGATTGCTAGCGATTGTTATCCCCCTCCCCAATGCATTCAAAAACGGAAGAAATTAATAATTTGTTTTTGTTTTTTGGTTGGAAATACGAAATAATGAAGGGGATGAGATAAATCCAAACTAGTTTCGAATTTCGAACCTGAATTCGGAATTCAAACGTACCTAACACTAAACAGACGATCGCCTTAACCATTTGGCTACGCCTCAACGGCAGAAATAAGTAAACGAAATCAAAAACCCGACTTTATTTTTTTATTTAAAATTTCTTTCACTTACTTCGAATACTCTTTCAATATAATTTAGTATCGAATACAGAAGAAAATGGTTTTTGTTTATGGGATTCCAAAAGGTAGGTAATAAAGGGAATGTAATCATGGCACCTGTTGGGACCCTCCCTCAGTCCATTGAAGACCCTCGATGCATCAAGGTCAGTAGCAGGACCCTCTGCGCAGTTTGGGTCCCAGTTCAGTCCAACGGACAATGTTCTAAATGGATAATAAATAATTGGAAATTGCCACCGTCCTATTGTTCATTTAGCTACGACCCAATTGGGAATTTAAGTTTCGTGAAAATTGTAAATAAAATTCTATGATTATAATTTAGTAGCTAATTTTTTTTTAATTTGAAAACCTGAATATTGAGACTGATTTTATTTTTTTAAAAATTAAATATTTTCCAAATTTCTTCAAAGTTTAAATAATATATGAAAATGAAAGGTCGGGTAATGGGAATCTATTATTTTTTTTATTCATTTTGTCTGCCAAGTCATTCTTATAAATAATAATATTAAAAAAATAATATTATCGTATCTAATTCTAAGGTTTTAGTTTAAGACAATCATCCATTACTCAATTGTCACTCCATTGCCAACAAAAATTACATAATTTTTGTTTTTTTTGTTTTTTTGAATTATTTTATTTCCTTATTTGAAGACTACAGGCATTACGAAGAATTAGGTCCTATCAAATGACACTGTGTTTTCTTTAGGTTTCGTTAATTATTTTATTGTTTGTTTTTTTTGCTTTTTTTTTTTATTACAATTTACAATTTTCTTAAATTTATATACCATTTAGTGATGATGTTATTTTACTTCCAAATATACTTATATTCTTTAGATTATATATTATCAGAAATAAAGAATTTATTGAAAAAGAATATGAATCCAATCTTAAAATGGATAAAATTAAAAAACTACCTTCTACAAGTCAGATAATGAAAATTTAAAAAGATATTAATTCTTTTTTTTTCTTAAGAATTAAAATAAGAAATCGAAAAAATAAATTTTGAGCAACAGATTTTTTTTTTTAATCCATTTCTGAAAAAAGAAAGTTTTTGTTTTCTTGCTTATGTAAGAAAATGTTATATTTTCTTTTAATGTGAAGTAGTGCGGTAAAGATCCTTAAGATGGCGCTGAGCACCATTTTTTTGTTTTTTTTTTTTGTTTGTTTTATTTTATTTATTCATTTATTTGTATATTTATTTATTGTATTTATTTTATTTATTTTTATGTTTTTGCTTTATTTGAATCGTGTGCAAATTGTTATATTTGAAGCTATTTAAGATAAAGAACTAATCAAATAAGAAAAACCATTTTCGTTAAACTCATTTTGATTTATAATAAATTTAATATTATTTTATATTATTAAAATTTTATATTATGAAATAATACTTGGACAAAAAAGAAATTCCTTATTTATTAATTTTTATTTCTTTCAGAATTTTAGTAAAATAAAATAAAAAAAAAACACAAAGGATTTTTGGCAATTAAAAATTATATTGTGAATCAGGAAAAATATTATTTATTTTTAATTTTTATTTATTTTTAATTTTTACTTATTTTTTTTTAACATTTTTAACATTAATTATCTTTAGAAATCTGAAAACGGAATTTTTTGTCTTCAATTTGCAATTACAATTATTATAAAACTGTCAATTATAAATCAAAATAGATTTTAAAATTTGAAACTACATTGTTTTCATTTCTATTACGGTAATTTTGAAATTTTTAATTACATAAATATATTTGTATATATAGGGAAAAAGTATATAATTTATTTATTGCAAAATACATAGATGCATTGGAGTACATTATTACATACCGTAATATTTTTTTTTTATTTTTTTAATCACAAAATAATTCATATCATTGATTATAAAAAATAAATAAAAAAATGGCTTATTAATAACTTTAGTTGAAATATATGAATAATTTTAATAATAATACAGTAAAAATAAACTCAACATTTCAAGAAACGATTTAACATTTAAATAATTTAGGAAATCCTTGGTGAACCTCAACTAAGCAAAACCGGAAATGGCCTTCACTAAGCCGGAAGTTATTTTCTCATTTAAGATATAATAAAGCTCTTTTAGGGATTACAATTGTCTTGTTACAAGTAAGCATTAGTTGTGACGAGACAATTTTTTGATGTCTTCAGTTATAAACAATTTCCTCTGTAAATGATTACGAAGAGGATTATAGATTGTACTGTACGTTATATATTACAATTTTTATGTCATATTTTAATTCAGAACTGTATACCTATATTTACTATTTTTAGCTCATAAAAACGAAGCTTCAATAATTAATATTTTAAGTCATTAAAAATTTTAAAATTGATTTGTGATTTTATATATTTCATTTATGAGTATTTAATTTCAAAATATGCTTCAGCGTTTCATTTTGTTCTTTCTCTATGATCCAGTTTACGAAGACATGTGATTTCAAAGATAGTCTTTTCTAGAAGACTTCGTTACATATTTAACTGTAATAATTTCAAGAAATAATAAAAATTATGAACATCAATTATTGATTTTTACTCTTATGCTGAAGTAATCCTGACATATCAACCAATAAACGCAACAGTCATGGGACATCTATATTTACAACATTATGACGTCACAACTAAAACAATGGCAACCAAGCATTTTTAATGGGTAGGGCTAAAGCATCTTCATTCCTCAGAAATTCGCGTTTTTATCGATTAAAATTCAATAAATATCTCAGGGGCGCATTTAGGAGGGAAGAAGACCAAGATCCTTTCAAGTTGCTGTAAAATAAATAAATAAATAAATAAATAGAATCCGATGTTCGAGTGTTTTTATCTCCTCCCTTCCGATAGTCCCATTACACTGAGTGAACTCTAGGACCCTTCTCTGGGAATTGAACCTAACTCCTCCAGCCCGTGTTACCACTTGAGCTACCGTCTGTTTCCGGAAGGTCTTTAAATTTAATGTCTTTGTTTAAAACCTTAAAAATGTTAAGATTGCAAAGAAATTGATTTCATCAAATTTCTTTACTTATTTTTGAAAAGAGAACAGATTAAAAAAAATTAAAACTAATTTTAATCTTTATTTTATTTTATTTTAATTAATAATTTTCGTTTTCTCGATTTTTTTAGGTCATCAAAATAATGACGATCAATACTTCAAAAAAAAAAAAATTATTCTTGTGTTGTTGTTATTATTAGAGATATGTTTCTATTTTTTTTTAATTATTAAAAGATAAAAATTAAAAAATAAGAAGAATTACGATTGAATTTAAATTAGAAGAATTTAGAATTAAGTTTAAGCGGAAAAAAAAAAGAAAAAATTTTTTTGTCAGAAGTGGGATTCGAACCCACGCCCACATTCGTGGACCAGAATTCACAATCTGCGCAAGCGCAGTAAGGTATTGTTCCCTTGAGTCTGGCGCCTTAGACCGCTCGGCCATCCTGACAATTGATAATAGTTGTCGCCTATAATTATTTCAATGAGAAAGTACCATGAATAGGTTGGATTTTTTTCGATATTTTTAATGTTTTCTTTTTGTTTTAGAAAAACTAAGTATTAAAAAATATAAATCAAATAAATTTGAAAATATATATTATAAACTTTATAATAGTAATTATCAGGCTTCAGTAGTATCTGTTACTTGATTAGTTCCTGTAGTAATTTTATTTAGTATACGAGTGTATTTTCATGCCTCCATCTTCCCTTCCGTTGTTTCTACCATTTATTTCGATATATAAAGCAATACTATTATTTTCTCAGATGCTGACGGTGGCGCGCTCTTGCAGGAGATTCGGCAACTATTATTGTACTCTTATTTATTTATTTATTCGTTTATTTATTTATTTATTTATTTTAATTTTTAAAAATTTTCATTTTTGGTGCAGTTATGAAGTCAATGTAAGAATTAACTTCATCAGCGTTATTATTAGCCTACTTTCAAATTTAAAAGCGAGGCTCATCAAATCATTCAGTCTGTATATGCGTGTACCTTCCCTAACAACGTTTGAACCGCTAGATGGATCATCTTTAAAATTGTTATGCACAGTTGAAGACTAGCAACGATCCAACTTTTTTATTTGAGATCTTTTACCAATGGGTCTTTGTCGTGAAATTAGATCGAGAAGGCGACAAAAATTCCCGTAGAAAACCTCTAGAATCTGAACAATGGGTTTCTATTGAAGCATTAATCTAATGCACGCGGCTTGATACAATTACTGTTCATAAGTAATCAATTTAACCAAATACTGCAGATTTGACGGTTTTGGTTTTTTTTTTTTAAAAAAAAAAATTTTTTTTTTTTTATATTCAGCAAATATTAAGTTGAAAAATAATTGTAGACTTCGTTTTTGTCGTTTTCATGATTATTTTTTTTTTTTTTAAATAACAGCAAATAAATAGAAAATTAAGAATTTTTTTTAAATAACTTAAAAAAGTGAACTTGAAAGTGGAATTTTTTTTCTAAGCTTCTTACGCATATTTCTATTACTAACCCGTCATTTTTGACTCGGGAGAAAAACTTGTTCCCTGATTATATTTGTGCATTTCTGAAAGTTTCGGATATAAAACCATCCCCTCATTATCATTATAGACAGGTGTACTTGCTGAAAGACCATTAGCCTCATATTTAGTAAACTCTACAAATTGTATTACGTTGTATACTATACAATGTAGTTGTGACGAACAGTCGTAGACCAAACCATATCAGTCATCGACGACTGTACATTGTATTTCTCACCTATTGGCGACCTAGGCGACTGCTTAGGGCGCCAAGAAATTTTATTGGTATTTAAAGCTAAAATGAAAATATATTTTCTTTTCATTAGAACGTCTGTATTTCTCTCCTTTCTTTGTTTTTATTTTCTATTCTATTGAATATTTTGAATTTCCGGCCTACGCAATTGGGTATACAAATGAATAACATTAATTTTTGAAGAGGTCCGTGTGGTTTGCCTAGGCCACCAAACGCCATTGAACCAGCCCTCATTGTTGATTATTTGTGAAACTACCGTTTTGTTACGTTCTCTGCGATAGACTAAGTCTGTAGTGGAAGAGATGTGGATTCAATTGTTTTTTTTTTTAATTCAATTGTCGGTTTCGACTCCGGAAGTTAGCAATTCTTATAGCGATTTTGAATTTCATTAAATATATACATTTATAGTATTAAAGCACTCTGTAGATAGAACCAGTAGGCGAAACAACATCAGACTTGGACTGTATACAATCCAGATCTTCCGGAAAAGATTTCTGCAATTAAAAAAAAAAATAGTTCAAAAAATGACTGACAGGGGAAAATATGGCGCTCTCAGAGAGTTCCAATTACAGTAGTATGAACTGGATGGGCGTGTGAACAGGTAAGGAACCGTAAACAACGGGATACCAAGTGTTATCAAGTGATTTATTCATTCATTCCATACATTATGTGAAAGTGGGTATTAGCACCGAGAGATATCAGAGGCAATGTTCAATGTGATGGTCGTTCTGCAGGACTAAAAGCTGATACCGAGTGACAGTATGTTCGACAGCAGAACGCAATTAATCTGTACAGATGTTTCCAGTGTGCAGTACGATTCTGTCCTTCTGGCCAGTGAAGAATGTTGCTTCGATAAAGCATGCTTCCATACAGTCGGACCTCTATTTAACGAAGTCGCTAAATCCCGAAAAAAAGTTCGTTATACGGAAAATTCGTTAAATAGAGATTCACCTTTTAAAATTACTTTAAAATACATAAAACAGATTTAAAATACATAAACAATAAATATTAATTAATCAGTATTTATTTTAACATTTTAATAATTATAATGACGTAAAGCGTACATTACCACATGAGTACTTAAATTTTACTAATAAAGTCTGTTAATTTTGCTTGAGTTTCTTTTTTTTTGAAAAAGTGTTTTCGCTCATAGTATGTCTCGCATCTTTATAATGCACCAAAAACCCCTTCAGGCGTATTTTCTTCAAATTGTAATCCGCGTCGGATTGTTTCAAATGATTTTAGCATTTCATCATACGAAATTTTTTTGATTTCTGCTTCATGATCATTTCCATTTTGATCGTCTTCATCTTCATCGCAATTCATAGTTGTATTGTTTTTATTTTTCACACTGTCCAAAATATCCGATTCAGTTAGTGTTTCCGAGGTCTCGTCTTCAAAATCAAGTGAAAGGTAATCGTCAATCAGCACATCATCGTTAATTTCTTCTTTTTCCCTCAGCTGTATCCACATTTCTTTCATTTCCTCTAAAGGAATATTAATAATAAAAACATTTCAAGGAGAAAAAAAAAATAGATATCACGAAAAAGTTCGTTAAATAGAAAATGCACTTCGCTATTTGGAGGTTATTTTACGAAGAAATTAGCAAAATGTTCTTGGTTCCAAAGAAAAGTTCGCAAAATAGAGAAATTCGCAAAATAGAGGTTCGTTAAATAGAGGTCCGACTATATATATATATATATATATTACGACGCCATTGCTGTGAAAAATATTCCTAAAACATAGATCATTATGACTGGAATTGCTGTATCGCAAACGATACATTATTATTATTATTAAAGGTTCAAACCATTATTATTATTATTATTATATCGAAAAAGTTTCAAACCATGGGTTTCTCCAGCTAAGACAATATGGCGGGTCAAGGGCCAAAACACATATTGCCAAGTGAAAAAAAAAGAAGTTATACAGTACACTACAAAACAATGTGTATCACAGCTACCAGTTCTTTAGCTGGTGTTGGCCTTCAAACGCATCGAATTCTTCCCAAGAATCTAGGATGTCGTAATGTATCGGCGCAAAATATGTGCTGATCCAAGCAGTGCGGCTTTTTGGAGTTGACCGATGGAGATTTTGTCAATATTTAGATCTTGTAAGTGCTTACCAAGGTTTTTTGGTATAGCACCCAGTGTGCCGATAACCACTGGAACCAGTTATTATTATTATTGTTATTATTATTATTATTATTATTATTATTATTATTATTATTATTATTATTATTATTAAATTACATTTTTTAATTCTTGGATTTCCCCAGCTAAAACAACATGGCGGATGTTTTGTACATGTTACCAAGAATAAAAAAAGTGTTCAATGGGAGGTAAGGGATATTATGGATGTGTGGTTGTGCCCATGAGTTTCCTAACTATGCGTGTTGTGTTGAGTACCACAACCTTCTGGAGTTGTGCATAAGTGTTTTTGTGAAGTCCTGGTGTGGTGCAATGTGTGAGGCACCAGACCAGCGGCGGACAGAACGATGGGTACAACACGTATTCGGTCCTGCCTCTGCTTTTGTAGCTCGTATGCAAAATCGATGTATTTACTGATCTTGTCTGCGTGAGTTTTCTGCATGTTCTTGCTGATAGGCACTGCAATATCAATGAGATAGGTCTGTTTGAAGACCTTATCAACAAGTGTGATGTCAGGTTTTGTCTCTGTGAATGGGGCGATCCCCAGCTTATATATCGGTGACTCTAGTACGCTTTGTGGTGTGTACTTGTAGTACGGAACCGTATTCTTAATAAGTGAGTGTTTGTGTGCTAGCTGTTGATGAACGATCGACGCTACCTGATTGTGTCGGTGGAGGTAGTCTGTTTGGGAGAGAAGGGGACAGCCTGATATTATGTGGTCGATCGTCTCATGCGTAGTGTGGCATTTCCTGCATCTGTCGTCGTCCGTGTTGCGACATTATTATTATAATTATTAGTTACTACCTTCAGTTCCAGAAGTTTAATTGTCTGTTGTTATTATACAGCCACCTTTCACAGTGACTGATTTCCCTATAGCTAACATAAATACTCGTGTAGGGCCTGAACCTTGGAGAGCACTAAATTGTTCTTTACCGTAAAGATCCCAGTCGTTTAGGACCCCCCAAACCATAAATCCATTACAGCTTACCGATGAATCTTAATAAAAATCATTCAACTTATAAGTTGTTTGTAACCCTAATAACCTCGATTACAACAAATGGTTTGCCCAGAGACTCTTATAGATTTGAGAATTTTTGAGGGGGCATCTTGCATATACAATGCGTAATTCACCCTTTTAGTAATCCATTAATTTGCGCTTATGAGATGTGATTAAGATTTATATATCTGCATATTAATTATCTGAGATTAAGACCTAAAATACGTAAATATTACAGATATATTTATATTTTAACTTCAATATTAATATATATATTAGTAAATTCATTATATAAATAAATTCATTATAAAAATACAATTAATAACAATCAAAATCAATTATTACAGTATACAGTGGGTTAAAAATATTGTATAAAGAAAAAACAACCTTAATCTCGTCTAATTTTGCGATATAAATATTGGGTGTTTTTTTTTAATTGCCACCTTATAAGTGGTCTAATTTTGCTATAATTTTGCAGTTGATTTTATTTTAGTCTGAAGCTTGAGGGGAGGGTCGAACAAGAAGAGGGGAGTTTCTGGAATTGCTGCAGGTTTTTAGAGGGGGGAGGGGGGTTTAATTTTAACGGAATTCATCGTGTTTTCCGCCCGTTATATATTATTGTGATAGGGGAGTCGAGTAGTGTCAGGAGGGTGTCTCAGATTCTAGTCTCTCGTAAATCAATGCCTCTGGTATTTAGTAATATTCGTAATTAAAAGAAGTGTTTCTTGAAGAAACTTTCCTTAAATATTGAGGGTTTTTTTAAAAAAAAATAAAATTATACAAAGGACAAGTCTCCAAGTAACTTTTAAATTCAAGTAATTGCTAAATGTAAACAGATTTACCTAATTTCTTGAAAACATTAATTAAATCAGCATTTTTTTTTTACTTCAATTGCTTAAAATCCTATCATTTTATTTAAACTAGGCCATCCCCCTGTCTTCCCCTGATAAGTATGAGATAACCAAGAAGAATCGATTCCAAGCGGTTATGGCAAAAACTGATATTTTATTCCTTTTTGAATGAACTCATTATTTGATAGCGCGCGAACAAATAGAATAAAAGTAGGATTGGATATTGGGGGATTATCAGTAGTCCAATGGTTTGCGTTCCTGACTGCGAGGACGAAGGTCCTCGGCTCGAATCCCATGCAAGCCGAAAAAAAAAAAAAATTATAATCTGACTTTCTCAGCAAGGGAATAATTAACAAATACGCCGGACAGACAGAGAAATAAAAGATTTTAGTAATATAGATTAAAACTCACCTGTCAGGCCGCTATTAAGAACATTACAATAGCGAATTCTTTTCCAGTGTTTAAGACATCTATAGAAATTCAAGGTTTCAGTTCCAGGGTATTTCTTTGGGAGCTTCTTGCAATTATGTCTCGACTAGGACTTACACAAAAATTTCAAATATAAAGGTTACAGTATAAGTATACATAATAATTACTTACATGCAACGCCTATAAAGTTTATATATTGTCCCTTGCCTTTAAATATGCAAGCAAAGTTTCAAGAAGAATTTGATTTTTTCCTTAAGCATTCAAGAGATAGTTGATCAAAATTTTCAAGTCAATCAGGATGTTTTTGTTTCCCCCTTTTTTTTTAACGATCTCAGGGTACGGGAAAAGTTATTTGAATTCCCGTGTCTGTGAATGTGTATGCGTATGAATCAGTAACGTCCTCCACAGCCGAAACCGGGGATCGGAGCCCCGTGATTCACATCTCGTTTGACTCCCCATGGCCTGGAGGTTTGTGGGGAAAGTCCTATTCCCTGTCCAGGCCACTTCCGGTTTTAGATGGGTCAAGAAAACAGTGGAATTGAATAAAACTGACTTGTATCTGCACTGAATGGACTATGCTGAGAACGAATACGACATCTTCGATCCATTGTTGTCATTCCCAGTTCAAGATGTCCATTGGTCACTTATTCACGAATCGCCCGAAATGGTGCAAAATGGGATGCAAACAATACTAAATGAATTCATTACCATCATCGGCTTCGCTGGGAAAATGCTTGGGCAGCAACAACTCTCTTTACCTGTCAAGGGTGTACCAAGGATGAAAATTATATTTGACCCTTGAATAAATGAGTTTTAAACACTAGTAATATCTTTTAACAATGCAAGCTTTGATGCAGCGCAAATTGTACGATTGGGTTTGTGTTAGCTCCAAAACTGTTGATAATTAAATATCAAATTAAAAATTTATGTAAAAATATAAGATACAACATTAACACCCTGTTGTCTAAACAATAAGTTTGGTTAAACATTTATGATACCAGTGAACTGTATCTGATAGAAAAATAAAAGGATTAGCACAAAAAATTAAATGCAATTTACGTTGAAATACACTGTCCGTCCGTCACAAAGACTCAGAACTATTCATACTAGAACGCTTTAAGATATCATTAGGTTGTCAGTATAAAGATCATCTATTGAGATTATATTTGAGCAATCGCTGCTAGGAGCAAACAAAAAGAATATGTATATATATATCCTTCTTTCGCACTCGGAAGTGGGACCCGGCAGAAAGCAAAACAACAATAGAAAAATCGCTGTAACAAGTACAGAAAAATTACCTTAGCCCGCTAAGCGCTGGGCACAAAAGACATTTAATAAAAGGATAAGCCAAACGCAAAGGCGAAAGATTAATAAGTAAGAAGACTTAATGTGCATTAAATGTAATATGAAAACGGAAAAAAAATAGGAATGCACAAATTCGTTTGCTTTCACGCATTGAGCCATCATCGACAGCAGTCTGGGACAGCTGTTTCGTCCTTATTAGGACTCATCAGCCAGATTTAGCCTCGATGATCAAGCTCAGAACGTGTGAATATTCCTTCTTACATTACATTCTTCTTACATTACATTAAGAATCCTTACTTAATGTTCCTTCTTACATTAGAATCTTTTTTGGGTTCTTACCAAACGTGTACCGGTATTCAAAAGTTGGCTTAACCACTAAATTTTATTTTTACTTTTTTTAAATTGTTTTCAAATAATCATTATATAATATCAGAATTTCCTTCCTAGATTTTCTTGGTATTACAGTGATGCTGTACTACCACAACATTGTTCTGGAAGCTTCCAGACGTGTCTTTTAATCCTGTAATGCTGAATTTCTCAACGTTTGAATTAGCCTATTACTTCTACACATTTATTTATTTATTTATTTATTTATTTATTTATTTATTTATTTTTAATTAAGTCTATGTTTTATATAAAAACTACTTTTCTGATTTAATCGTCTGCATAGAGTGAATTTTTTTACGCTTTTCTCTGAATTTTATTTCTAAACTTTTGGGTACAGATGGAAGAAGTAGATGTTGGTGTTATTTATTCTAAACATAACGCTAATAACTGTGTATGGCATGTTTAAAAGGAAGAAATATGGAATCGTGTGGTTTTTTTTTCGCGATATGTTTTGGTTAAGAATCTTTGATTTTGACCATAATATGGGAGGGGGCCCGTTACTGCATTTGGTATTCGGGCCCTGAAATTGATGTGGGGGGGGGAGGCTGCTCTATCCACTCTGTCTTTAAAAAAAAAATATGCTACCTTCTCTGTAGTAAGTATTTCAATAAAACCACAAATCGTATCCTGATTAAAACATGCTTTCTACACCAGCGAAGATTTGAGTAATAAGGACCTCTAATTGTGAGCACAGTTTGGAAGGATTACCTCAGTCGTAGTCGGAAGATATTGCCTCATCAGTTTACGATTTATTCAAATTAATTCACGATCCATGTCAGTTGCCATTCTTTGATTTGCAACGAGAGACATTTAAAGCACACTGATTGACGAAATCACGTTCATTTGAAGCCTGAATTTCTTTGAGAATTTATTACGATCTTATGAGCTATACAGATTCAACCTCCTAGCCGTGAAAAATTTCATTTCTTGTCCCTTTACGGTTTTCTGGAAACATTATTTGTCTGTTCAAACCATCAGTTCGACATTGCTCTACTTTATGCCTGACTTCAATTTTTCCATTACAATAGGTTATACAACAAAGAATTATATTTAAACAAACAAATCTTAGCATTCCACAAACTTTCTACTAACCATTAATACTTCTACCAGTGACGTTCTATGACGTTCTGTGTTAAGTAAAAGATGCATAGAGAGTTCGTGAGCATTTATCAAATTGAAGTGATTGCATCTGAGCAAGAACGGGTCATTTCTTTACATATGCTAATGTAGGCAATAATTTAACATACCCATCACGAAATTTCAAAGCATATATCTCTACTGAAACTTTGATTGACTGCTTTTAAGAAGTTTCCAGAAGGAAGAATGGAAGCTCTAAAGGAGTGTTCATTAATTAAAAAAATAAACATTATTTGCATAGTAAAATACGTTCAAAATAAAGAAAGTATGAACTATAATCAGTTAATGTAATTGTTTTTATTTACTTTTTATTGACTTAACGATAAGAAAGTATAAAATATACAGTTATAAAGTTTTTATTTATTTTATATTGACTTCACGAAAGTGTGTTAAAAGGGTATGACAATTAGTAATGGATTAATAATTGCATGAATCTCGGTTGATGCTCTTGAAAAAGTAAACATATTTAAACATATAAAATATTACTTATTTAACTGTAGATCTCACTGAAAACTTTTCTCCTTTGACACTGTATTTTCAAAATACTTAATATTTTTCTCTTTGAGGCCATGGTTGGACGCCATTTTGGTATCTCCCAAAAACTTCCTACCCTACTGGACAATGCCGCAATGTGAATCATAATCTTGGCAACCACAGTTATAATTCCAGTATTAAAATAATTTAAATTCAACATTTGTATTTCTTATTGAAGAAATAAGATTAATATTAATATCAAGATTAATATTAAGCCAAAATAGCGAACAATCTAAGATTCCACGTAATTTTCAAATCAAATAATCGGAAGTGATTTATAATAGAGTTATTTATAAAATTAAATTTCTAACTCTAAAGTTAATGTTTTAAAGCAGTTTTTGTATCAGTGTTTCTCAAACTGAGAATCTGATTATTCACAGGAAAATAACTATTAATCCTTATTTGACCATAAGGTATGCCAGAAAAACATTTGCTTAATTACCAGCTTGGTTTCAACTTTTCATGTAAATAAAGTTTTATTTAGTTATTTTTTTTTAATTGACCTTTAAGAGGTTTATATTTTTATGGTTTCGACCTCGTATGGGTTTAATTTCTAGCAAAATCAACAGGGAGTTCAGAAACACTATTATTTCAGCTTTTGAGTTACCGTTTTTGAGTTACCATTTTAGAAACCTAAAATTCCATTTCTAAATTTTAAGCCTTCAAGGATATTTAATTTTTCGAATTTTCTTGATCGAAAATGGGCGGATGTATGTTTCGACTTTACATTGGATTTTTTAAAAAAAATTCTTTTTCTAACCGATATTAAGGAGAGTTATAAATTTTAGACCCGAAATCTGTAATATAATGTCAATAATACATTTTCAAGTGACAGAAACAAGAAAAATAAAAAAAAATCGAAAGGTAATTAACGAAAATACTTTATTGTTTCAGAATTAAGTTCCATGATGCAAGTAAAACACGTGCAAGTCAATTTTCAAAAAAAAAAAATAACTTGACTTTGTACTTTTACTACTTTTTTTAATTATAAAATAATAAAGATGGAGAACCCATTTATTCATATATAAAAAAATATAAATTAAAAAATAAAATAAAAAATAGAATATATTTCGACTTAATTTTTTTTTGGAAAGATGAAAATATTAATAATAAATAATATAACGTAAATATTTATTTATTTATTCTTATTTTTAAAAATATACATTGAACATATAATCTTATTTTTTTTGTGTTAAGTGGATTGATAACGTTCTTTGTAATAAATGTTTTGTTTTATAATATTTTATATACTTTTTAATATAGAAATCATTTGATTTACTTGTAAAGTTTTTCAAATCAAACGTAAACAAAAATATAAATCATTTATATAAAAACATTGCTCTGGAAAACTTAACCCTAAAGACATTTCATTCGCTTGTGATTTTTAATACTTTTTTTTGTAACTTATCTTTAACTTATAATGTTCTTTTTATAGCATGATAGGATTTACTAATGTAAACTAATAGTGATGTGCTTATGTATGTTTTTAACGTATTACGGTATATTTTTACGTAGGGACTTTTCTTCCTAATACAGAATACATTGCTGGATTGTACTTCTTGAACTTTTTCTTACATCTTTGTAGGTTTTTGTGTAAAAAGTGTTTTTGAGATGTTTTAATTCCATGTCGCAGTTGGATTTTGGGCGCTTGTCTTTGAATGGTATCTGTTTTGTTCCGCGTGCTGGTTTCACCTGTGTCCTTGGATAGAGGCTAGAAGTCGAATGCAGGTAGGCCAACCCAGGTAGCAAGACAGGTTCCAGACATGGCCTAAGGGGGGGCTGCTTCGTACTCGGGCCGACCAATAAGAAATGCACTCTCAAACAAAGCTAGGCCTAGGTGTTTGTGAGGTGGCCGCTCTGCCGACCGAGACGGGCTCGTTTGCTGCAATTGTCAACGGCGGTTTTCCAAGACCCAACACTTAGGAAAAAAACAAAAAAAGAATATCAAAAAAACGGACGGGAGAATTTTTTTCGTCCTCTACAAAGTCCCTTTGCCACTGGACTTAACGTTAAAGTGTGGCGGAGTGAATGTATATGTGCGTGTCCTCGATTGAACTGTGAATGTGGTATCTGTTAACCGAGGAATAAGTGCTGCAAAAAGGGCCGTTGGGCTGCCGGAGCTCACAAACCCCCCGTGCTGGAATTCTCCAATGCTTTTGTCGCTGCAGACGCTCACACCAAGGAGCTCTATGTATAGGCCAGGCTGCACTTGCGTCAGGAAGTTATGGCCACTTTGGGGCTGTCCAAAGTCTTTATTTTAGACAAATACTTCACTGAGCTACAAAAATTCTGGGAGACGGAGCGTAAACTGCAAGGTGAGTGTTTGTTGTTGTTGGTAGTACCGCGCCCATCTTATAAAACTCTGTTTTAAGCCTAATGATTGATCACGTGGTGTCTTTTTTTTTTTTTTGCGGAAGGACCGAATATTAAGATACATGTATTTTTTGGTAGTTTATTTCGAGACTGACCTTTTAATCGGAGGATCACAACCAATTCCTCAGCTCCGAGACTCGAATAATATTAGACAGCAATTAATAAACAGCGAATTAGTTAACTGTTTAATATTAACGAGGTCTAAGACTATATTACCGTTCATTTGGTGGTTGCCAGATGTCATCTTACAATTAACAAAATATTCGAATAAGTAACGCAGACAAAGACAAACAGTGCACGTGCACAGCCCTCCTACACACATCCCTTCGCCCATGTTGCATTACACAGAAGCACACATAATAACACTTAGAAAGTTGTTGAATAAAATTTAAGAAGTTCTTTTACAAATAAAACACCAAATTCATTACATTTTTCCAAAACGAAAATTAACAAAAAAGAAAGCAATACAAGATATCGATTAAGTAGTAACTTCGAGAACAAATCTGACAGTTACTACTTAATTTTTCAGGGTATCTAAGAGAAATGATTTTCAACAATAATAAGTAAACAGTTTTTAAAAACTTATTGCAAATATATTAAATATATACTCATTTATATTTAAAAACAATTGTATGCTCACAGTGTTATTTATAAAATGTTCTAAATTCTATTTTATTTTTTTACTATAAAAAATTGTTGATAAGCCGATTCTGTAAAACTTATCTGATCACAAATGTTATATAAATATAAAAATACAGAAGTTCTAAGAACTTTTTTTTATACATATATATTCTTTTTTTTTAAGTTATGATAATGTAGTATAGTTACATTAAAGTTTAACCAAGAATTTGGATATTACTATTAAAAAATATAAATATAAAAAAAAAAAAATAGAAAAGTATTTGATTGTAAGAAAATATAAAAATAAAGCACAAATTATTTAAAGAATAGAAATAATAAAAAAATAAAGAGGCAGATCAAATTTCTTGTAAATTTAAGCAGATCGAAGTATGGGGTGTTTTCATTGACATAAAAACAGTAATGAAAGTTGTGTTGAATAACAAAAATCGTCGTGAAAGTACGACGGGAGTGTGTCAGAAAGTGTTTGTAGCTCGTGACTATTTTGATTGTGTGTTCGGTTACGTAATTGTTGCGTGGTGTACTTGAAATGAACGGCATGAATAATTCACAAATGAAATTGCTGCTCTGGATTGTAGGAAGTGAAACTGTCTCCGTAGCTGTAAATACTGACGGAGAAATGGAAGAAAAGTGTTTATTTAATGGTTAAATCATTGGTGTTAAAATAAGTTTGTCTGAAAAACCATGAATGGTTTCGCAATGACCTTCAAAAGGACTACTTGACATCAGAAAAATATGTCCCTTTGAGTCATTGAACGGACCTCGTGATTCTCTTTAAGAATATTAATACACGTGGTGTTGTCGAAGGAGCATTAGAATAGCTTAAAATATTCTTGTTAAATAAAACGAAATTTACAAGGCGATTTTAAGATTGTTTCTCCATGAAGACATTGCAAATTGGAACAAACTTATAAAATTTGCTGAATAATTCAATTTAACTTCTTAAAATTGAATGTAAACTTTATTCTAAATAATTCTCAGTCAATTTTCATTAATAATAATAGTTTTTAAGAATAACAATTATTCAGTTGGTTCATTGTTAGCTCTAATAATTTGCTTTCTAAGTAAAAATTGGAACAGACTTATAATATTTATGGAATAACTCAATTTAACTTCTTCAGATTCAATCTAAATTTTATTATAAAGAATTCCTAATGAATTTGATTAATATTAGTAGGTAATATTTTAAGAATAACAACACCTGTAAAATAAAACTGTAATAATTTACATTGTTTACAAAAAAGAAGAGATATTAAAAAGTTTTTATTTCAATTTTTTAATATTGTTTTCGTAAAAATTACAATTATTATTGAAAGAACAAAACTAAATCTATAATTACAAAAAGACGAAAATGAGACAAAATGTATTAATACGCCTCAAGTAATCTTATCTAAGCAGTCAAATAAGCATTTATAAGCACTTTAGTCTCCAGTTGGTCTCTGAGTCCATTGAGCTGCACATATGTAAAAAATACGCATTTACATGGAAATCTGAATTCTATTTATAAGAATAAAGAACTAACAATAATAATAAAAAAAAGCATTCATTCTTTCCTGACATCTTGCATCATTTACATAAAAGTGACGTAATTGACGGAGATCTCATTCAAGAAGACCATCTGTTTGATTATAGGTTCGCAACTCAATGACAACAATCTCAAATAAATGTTTCATTGTAGTTTTTAGATAAAACTTCATGAAATACAGTAAATGTCGCTTAAGCTCGTTTGATATTTTATTTAAAAATCTTCATTCAATTTTATCAAAAACCTAATTTTATTAGCAGTAAAAACTTTTGAGTTTTGACGAGATTATTATGCAGAAATGCAAATAAAAAAGGGAACATACAATGGAGGATACTCAAGTTATAATTGGAGAATAGTTAGGCGAATTTTGATGAAATTTGATCATAGGGAACGCTTTCAGAAGTTATCGGCCTTTAAATTATTCAAGAATAATTTTTAAAAGGCGGGATATATGTCTTTGAATTGTAGAAATATTAAAACATGGAGCTCTTGTTTTGGATTCTGCGTTTCCATAGAAACAGTGCCAATGAATTTAGTATTAATTTTTTAACTGTATTTTATTTTTATTTTTGGGGTTTTAATGGCGTCTTTCATTTTATATTTTCGTTTACTGAGGATCCGAACTTTATTTTTTAATAATTGGATTTTGCATAAAAATAAAACATTATTTAATTGTCAAAAAGTTCGCGACATGTTATACAATAAATAAACAAAACAACCACATTTTGCCTTTCTGCAACTATCAGGCTGTAACTGTCAACTAAATACGGAGCTAAAACATGCATTCTGTATAGACTGTTTTAGACCGTTGACGACTCTAAATGGATAAAAAGTTCGTGCTTGTAACGTTGCAGTTTACAGATCTATCAAAAGTTTCAGATCTATCTATCTATCATTAAGAAAAAGAGATATTAAACCTAATGTACATACATATCAAAAGAAGGATGAACATTCGGCACCTGTCTTTTTTATTAGGCCATTTTTTTAACATCGTTATTATTATTATTGAGTTTTCTGAGGGGCTGCAAATTAATCCAAATTAACCGGGTGAGTATTTATCATTAGTTTAGTAAATTGTTTACTAAAGAACCATCTAAAGTTCATTGCCTCACATTTCAAAAAAAAAAAAAATACTGAAACTTAGATGTCATATTTGTTTTTCATATTCGTTTTCAGAAGTAAAATTAAATTCTGTTATTTGATTCTTTCTTATATTCTGGAACAAATTTATATTTATTCTTATTAGCATGAATAGAAAAGCACTTTTAACACTGTTTATTTCCTGGATACAAAAAAATCTTGCTTTTATTTAATAAGTATTTTTTTATTTACTTTTTAATTATTTAATTCACAAAAATCAATTGAAACATCTATGTTTTATAAGTGAAATTTCACTGAATTATTGATGCTCTTTTTTTTTTTCTAACATGGCTGCCACTGATAGGTGGATCATCTTTAAGATATCTTATGGAATTCGTTCATTTCACGCAATTATTGATGAATAAATTGAGGGAACTATTTTCTAAAATGAATTTACGATAAATTAATATTTCAGTAGTAGTTGGATTAGCAAAGTAATAATAAATATTTACCAGTTTTCCTTATTTACCCACTGAAATAACGTATATTTAGCAATGTAATAATAATAATGATAAATTATAATTTTAGGTTATACTATGATACCAAATCAGTTCTTTAAATAGTTTATCACTAATTTAAATCTAGATTGTTGTAAGCCAAAAAATAAATGTAAAATAAGCCTAATTGCTAAAGTTAGCGCAGTTACTTCGATTTTGTGTTGACTCAGATTTTGTAATTTATTAATGATCCATATTTTAATTAGCTCCAAAATCTTAATCACTAATTGTTCTGTATTATAATGGAGAATGTTTCCAAATTGATTGAACGTAATAGCAGAGTGCAGATATAGCTAAATTGTAAACAAAATATTCCATCATTGACTTTAAGGCTTTGTTATTTAAAACTAAGCAGATAAAAATGGTGAATAGTGATATTGTAGCAATGGCGTTAGATCAATAGCAGTAATCAGAAATAAACTAAGTTTTTATTTTTATGAGTTTTGCCAACAGGAATAGATAAAAATAAAGACAAATGTATTTTGAAGAAAAAGTCACTTTTAAACGTCAAAGAATTTTATTTGTTATCACTGTTTTTTGATCTACAAAAATTGTGAAGATGTTTCTCTTGAGTGTGATAAAGTTTAGGACAACACTCTTTCAATTCAAAGGTCAAAAGGCATACTTTTTAAAAGAATATTTGGCTGCATTTTAAAAGTTAAAAAAAATAATTAAAAAACTTATTTTAATAACGAAGGCACCAGATAAAGTTAAAAAAGAATACAGCAGAATTCTGGGATTGATATTGACAAAATTAACAAGAAGTTCATAAAAGAATTTAAAACCTACTTTCTGTAAAATGTTGTGTCTGAAAATATCTTTTTTTTTTTTTTAAATAATAAAAGCAAAGACAACATTTATTTTCAAATTATAAATACTGAATTCAAATAGTATAAACAACAATGGGTGATATACCAAATTGTTTACCAAGTGACATCCTGCAACAGCTTTCTCACTAATATTTCATTAGTGAGTTTTTTATCATTTTTATTTTTGCTTTTGAGGCAACACTGCGTTTCCAACGACTACAAATAGTACAAATTTTCCATTTTTTGAACAAGGAATTAATTGAATTTGCATTAGTTGCTTAACTTTTCGAACTCGGATTAATTTTAATAGCATCAAAACAAATGAATAACGACTACTAAACATTATTTAAGATTTCGACGGAATCCATTGTTTTGGGTTCGAATGCTTTTTGTATGGGAATTTCCGTCACATACTCCCACTCATTTCTCGACAAAGACCCTCATATAAAAGTTGAATCATCTCTTCCATAAATATATATAACAATTTTCAAGGAGTTCCATCCAGTGGTTCAAATGTTATTAGAAGGACAAACATGTTGTACAACTAGACATTGGCTGATTTGATGTCAATTTAGTAGTAATATAAGCAAAAGACACAAGCTTAATACATTTGGAATAAGGATGTTACTATGCATACAGTTTTTATTTTAAACTCCTCTGAGTGTCAGTGAATTGAAAAATGTCAGGCTTCTGAATCTTACCCTTGCCAGAGATGAGACTGAGAGGTCGTAGCTGCCAATTGAGAGATGGGCGGAGAACGACTTGGCAACATCAAGTTACAGTATCAAGAGCAATCATCAAATATACCTTATACCATAAAAGAAAAAAAGAAAGATGGCGCCATTAAAACACATGACTTGACTAAATGTCCAACCAAACACAATGACTTAAATGTTCTATTGAAAATCTATTCTAAAATCTATTCTTACGCAGATGATGTATTATTGCTTAATGATAATGAAGATTTAACAAATGCACGAAACCAAATACAGACTGATTTAAACTCTATTATTTCTTGGTCGATTGCAAACAAAATGACAATAAATCTTAAAAAAACAAAACTGATAATAGTCAAAACAAAAAATAAACCGTTAATTGAAAATGTAGAAATTATTCTGCATGATACAAAATGTAAAGGAATATATAATTCTAATCTAATATGTAATTGCCAAAAAATTGAAAAAGTACAGGTACAAAAATACCTAGGTATCTATCTTGATGAATACTTAAGTTGGAACAGTCATTATCAAGCAATTGTAAAAAAGATGAATACATTTTTATTTATGTTTAACCATATTAAATATATTTTTCCTGTAAAACAAAAAATTATAATTTATAAAGCTTTTATTGAATCTTTTCTTTGCAATGGAATTGAATGTTGGATTTATTTAAGCAAAATACAATTAGAAAATATAAATAGATTAATTGAAAAAATACTAAATCAAATTTTCAATAATTATAAGTTTTATACTGATAAACAAAAAAAAGATATTAGAATTTTTTATAACATTATGTTACCTAATGAAAAAATTATGTACATTATTATTTTAAAGAACTTCTATTATATGTCAAATAAGTTAAAAAATAATGAAAATGAATTAAATACTAGAAATGTTTGGAATAATCTAATTCGTTTTGATCCTCCAAAAAATAATTTTGGTATGAGAGACAAAAATAGATTGTTATTTAAAATTTTTAAACAATTAGACTTAGAAGTTTTTCAAATTAATACTTATAAACATTTAAAAAGGGAAATTATAAGTAGCATAATAAATAAAAAAATAATTTGGCAACCTTAAATATATGTTGTAATGAATTATATTTATAAATAGTACTTACTTTAATTTTATTTTATTTTTGGAATTAGTATATGTATGTTAATTTTCACAAGACTAATGTAAAATCTTGGACTTACTAATTTTGTATATATATATATGTGTTAATATCTGTGTTTTTTCAGCACCTGCACCACAGGATTTCTTTGAAAACCTAGCAGGACTGTATTGTTCAAAATTTAGAAATAATAAAAAAAAAAAAAAAAAAAAAAAAAAAAAAAAAAAAGAATCGACTGCTCGTCAGTGACTTTTAACATCAAACAATTAGATGAGGATCTGCTTAGAGGCAGAGGTGAAGAGTTCTAGAAGCAACGACTTAAAGAAAACAGAGGGTGTAGTTCAATAACTAAACTAAGAAAGTTGTTACTTCAGTCTTAATCCAATTGAATGAAATGCCAATCTGTACAACTTAAATTGCGATTATTACTTTTATAGTGAAACTCTGACAGTATTTCATGAAGCCATTGATGTTTACTAAGTAGATATTTTAAGAATCCAGCAAAGATAAAGGTGAAACTAAGAGAAATAAAACTTGTAAACAATTCTTTAAGTCTACGTGCTGTAATTTTTTTTTACTGCGTAGATCATGATGTACTTAAATCTGATGAATTCTTGTCTAATAGTAATGTCTAAAAAAAGTTTAGACTACTTGATACCACTAACAATTGCAGAAACTAATTTATATTACGGGAACTTATTTGGATTATAAAAAATAAATAAATGGCAATGGATTTTCAGTTAATTATTATTTGATTTAAAAAAAAAAAAAAAGGAATAACAGGTCGGAGTTAAAGATGTGCGAATATACTAAAGGTTTTTTCACATTCTTTCAAGAAAGATCAGGTTTTTGATGTTAAATTTTTTGTAATAGCTACAATATGTTATGTACCAATTGTTAATTCCAGACACCTTACCAATTTGGTAAATGTACAGGAGAAATAAAAAACATCAGCAGAATTTTTAAATTTTATATTCACAATTGATACATTCCAATCTAGCAACAATATAAATTGAAAACATGTTTACATAGAGTAAGTTATTCTATGAGCATCTTTCATTTCCAATTGGCATTATTGTCAAGAAAGACAAAGTAAGGGTCTAGTAAACTCTTTATTTATTAAATTAGTTTTACTTCATTAATTTTATTGTCATTTGCAGAAATATAAGTGCAGATATATATAAGCCTACTATTTCTGTCTTTGCAATTGAGAAAGTCACTTTGCTGAAAGCACGAAGTAGTTAATCGATTACCTATTGTTTAATACTGTACTTAAGAGGGAATAGATATCATTTATAGCTTACAAAGTTATAGTGAAAGTTAAGAAGGAAATAAGCTGGTAAAATTATACATTACAAGCAGTTATTCTTTCTTTTTCTCACAACACATGATTATCTCTTTCCCAGATCAAGCAAACACTAGAAGATAAACTGTTGTCCTCTTATTTGCAATGATTGCTTTTTTAATTTTTTAGGCTAAATTCCTAGGACATTGAGGTTCATCAAATCACTCTGTCTGTGTGTATGTTTGTGTATATCCCTGATAGGATTTGAACTGTCTGGATCTTCCTGAAAATTGGCATGAATATTGAAGGGCAAGAGACGATATAACTTTTATATTTAAAATCGTTTCCCAATAGGTCCCTGTAGGAAAATCAGCGCATGAAGATGACAAAAAAAAAAGAACCATCAGGCTTTGATGTATTGTTTTGTTTTTTTAATCACTAAAGTCAGAGCTTTAATAAAAAAGAAAGATAATGATAATCTGCGTACAGAAATGTCAAAATTATCATAAATTAAATAAGAAAAATATTAAGGGAATTATAAGATTGACTGTAATGTAAATAGAATTTTCAAAATTTTGCTTGGTTTGTAACATTTTATATATTAATATATCATTAAGAATAGGTATTATCCCAACCCATAAATCGCATTAACCACCTATTGGAATAGAATTTTCCTGCATTATCATTTTTTTGTTTTATTTTTTTTTGGCCGCCATTTTTTTTTCAACAGTAAACTTGATGTTGTAAAATACTGACAGATTTGTTAATAAGTTGATACTTTGAATACATTTCATCAAAAATACTCTTTTCTGATTTTTTTTTTTTTATGATTATATTCGTTATTCTTCATGCTTTAAAATTAAAAATTTTAACAATGATTCACAATGAGCAGCGAACTTTATTTGTTAACTATAATATTAAGAAAACAAGAAAGTTGAATACTTTAATTCTCTTCTTAATCTTTTAAAGAGTTCTTTTGAGTAATGTCAGCTTGTAGACAACGATTCAACGAATTTGTATTTCCAACAATGAAAATTTCCCGCCAATTGAACACAACAGTCACACAAATGGAGGTTTCAAACTAAAACTAGGAAAACTGGAACAAAACAGGTGTAAGAAATTTTCATTATCAAGGGTGAACGATAAAACCATAGCTCTCAATAAAAATATAGTATTGTTGATGTCCCAACGTTCGAATATATTCTTAGTAAGATACAGAAATAGCTGCTCCTAAGACGTGGTAGTTACATTTGATTTTAAATTTGCATTGTTCTGTGCATATTTGTAAACAAAATCCAAGTTTTATGAACTCGTGTTTTGGTAATTTTGAGGTCAGTTTCTGCTAAAGTCTTTAGATATCTCGAATATTCAGTAGCATTTATCTGCATAAAAATTTCAGCTTTGCAATATAATTAGTCTTGGGTATTAGGCCATTAGTGGACTTTAAACCACCTTATATTTTTATATGAGCCTTGAACAATTGGCTCATTATAAATAAAAATTAATGTGGCTCTTCCTTTCTATCTATCTCTCTAATTTCAGCTTCCTAGGTTATATAGTACAGTACATTTAGGTTCAAAATTACTTTCTAATTTATTTATTTTTATCCTGAAAGCAAAATTACAAACATACAATATCGACAAACTAAAATATTTCAAACATAGACACAAACATCAAACATCACCAATATTTCGTTCTTTTATTCAACGAACTTCCTCAAGGTGTACGTAAGAAAACATCTTTCCTTTCTAGAATCATCAAAAAAACTAAATACAAATGTGAATAACAGTAAAATCAAATACATCATCCACGATCCAAACAGTAATAACAATAAAATTAAATAAAATCATCTACATAATAACAATAAAAACTAAATCAAACATACAAAACAAAAACATCCATGATCTAAACGTGAATAACAACAAAATAACATTAAAATAAATACTAACAAAAATAACAAAAATAAATAATTTATAACAATAGACTTACAACAAGTTCAGTATCTCTTTCAATTTTGTATTACTACTCATAAATTTCGTGAAAATGCCAAATGAGATTTCGTTTACTAACACTCTGGTAAGCATACACTTACATTTATTGCATATAAAACACCTATATTTATTGTAAACTAAATATTGACAATACTGTATGATTGCTCGATTTCATCTACACATTTGACTATACTGTATGATTGCTCGGTTTCATCTACACATTTATTAATGCACAGTTTTTTTTAAACAAAAATATTTTTTTACATATTAACAAAAACATATTTATAATTTTTTAATGTAAATTAAGACTAATAAAAATAGGATTTTTTTTGTGTGAGAATATCGTTAATTCAGCTTCGAGTAATTCAGTTCCTTTAGTCCTTCCCAACCTAAGTTTCCGTCGGCAACTCCCAAAGGTTGCGTGAGGTTGTTCAATGCCCAAATGTTCGCCTTACAACAGCTTTTATTCCTCGTCTACATCAAGAATCAAATTGTTATTTCCCCGACAAAAAAAAATTAATAAATAACCCTTCCTTACAATCCCCCTACTTTTTTTTTTTTCATTTTTTAACTTTGCCTCGTCATGCAACGGAGAAAGGGTTCTGTATATGAAGCAACTTACACAGACTCCATTAGGAAAGATTACGAACCACTGAAGTATAAAACAATGGCAAATATAATCATGGGCTACATAGTTCGAATTAGGTACATGGCCCATTTATAGTCTAGGCCATTCTTTATATACTGTATCAATAAAGTATTTCTAAAACTCGGAATTGAAAGAAAATCTTACATTTGAACTTCATCTTTATTTACATAATAAATAACGGTCAAATAGATCACTATTAAACAAACTCTTTAATCATGATATTTCGTTTCTCTTAATTTAAGAAGCTTCTTCAGATGAATAGTAACAGGAAATAATATAACTACTGTTTACAGAATTCATACACAAAATGAATTATAATATAACAATTTTTTATTACGTAAATAAGGAATTGATAACATAATATAACAATTTTTCTTATTATATAAAACAGTACTGTTATCATTAATTACGTGAAAAACAAGTAATGGCTGCCTTGGCACTACTTTCAAGATACGAATTTTAGTTTTTCAATTAACTAGTGAAAAGTAGAATGAGATTTGCAGGTAAGCTTATTTAAAAATGGTTTTGCACGATCTTTTACTAGAAAATCATCTGGCTAACTGCGATTTGAGATAACAGTACGCACCATCATGTATCCCTATGCGGTTGTATCCTTACGAAGACTGTGATTGGCTTGTACCGTATTCTCCGTTTTAGCCGTTTGTTTTATAGTGATCTGGTTGACGTTACTTATTAAAGTCTTACGCTTGTTATAATGCTTGACATGAGAGGTTATAATCTTTTAAAATTTGCTTGGCTATACATTCTAAGATTACTATCGTTCAACCTAATGCTAATTTTGTTAAAATAAGAAAGTATTGTCGTTATTATCGTTATATAAACACAGGCGCTGTGATCTAACTCTATGGCATTTCCATAGTAGTACTACAATGCACAACTTCAGGAGTGAACGGTAGTCGTTGTTAGTTCTATATCAGGAATACTTTAATTTTAAATGGAAGGATGTTATACTTTATTTTCTTTAGATATAAATACTGTATTAATAAGAATAGTTTTGAAATAGATTTTATCTATTTAAAATAGATGGCGCCATATACAAAAATGGCACCATCTAGTTAGCGAAAGACATTTTATTACTGAATAACTTAATCCTCACGTCGATTTGATTTTTAAGAAGCTAAGTCCAATCTGAAAATAACTGATTGAAATCATTTTCTAAGTTTATTGTTCTTAGGCAATTTTGAGAGTTTAGATGTGATGCTTGCAGAGGAATAAGGCATTATTACATTTCAGTTAATAAATATTAAGCATTTTGAAGAAATCCGACGAAAGATTTGATTTGATTTCAGTTTGTTGTCGTTGTTCAGATTGTGAACAGGTTACAGGCTAGTTCACTATAAGTGCACTAGTTGTGAACTGTGCTAACTTTCCTTCTGATGTAATTTTGATATTTTTCACAATTCCTGTTTTGTTTTCATAATTCCTTAAAGTTAATTTCCGTAAATGACGTGCGGTCCCCTAAGATTTCCTCTTCTTTTTTTTTTCCTATAGTTGTTTCATTCTGATCTGAAACTCTCCCTTTTTCGTTCTGGGTTCCTTTGCTACGAAAACTCGAGAACCCTTGAATTTCGTTTACCCCGAAACGGACTATTCTCGAAATCATTTCAATTTAAAATATATGTTGCAATCCAGATTGGTCCCCTGTCGTCGCGAGTGAACCCGCCCAACTGATAACACCCGAATATATCTAAAGGGGGCTTTTCTAAATGATAATTAAATCTTCAAGGTCTTTTGTTCGAAGCCATTGGAAGATTAGTCCCTTGACATTGTTCCCCTTCCTTTGAAAAAAAAAAAACACATTTAACAACATCCTGACCAACTTGTAATTACAAAAACCATTCAGTTATTTTCTTTTTTGTTGTCTGTGGTGTGTCGAAATAAAAAAATAGCTTTCTTCTTTTCTTTATTTTGCTGCTTTTTACGATGACATTTCTTAAGTCTTGTAAAACTGATTAAAAAATAAATCGAATATCATTACCCAATGCAGGCAGGTTCGTAGGAAAAAAAAATACTTATATATATATATATATTTGGAAAAATCTTTCTGGCAATTGGGTCCATTTGCGAGATTGCCTGTGGGATGGTGAGGGATGGTACTAATTACTGATAATATGTATTCCAGTGGAAATTGCTGTTCTACGTGCCAGAAATCAATAATACTGGTTTTTAATATTCATGATGAGGAGTAAAGACAAAGTTGAGGAATTTCGACGAAATAATTCATTGAATTGAATGCCAAAATGACTACAAACTTTTATTTTTGTTACTTTTGTTACTCTGTAAATTTGGATTTAAGGAACGCTATTCTAAAAACTTCTGTTTACGTATTTGGTTGCTTTTCCAGTTTTTTTTTGTTACCTTTCTGCAATGGCATTGTAAAACAATCACAAATCGGTAAGTAAACAATCTATATTGTAGTTGAGAAACTTGCCGATAGATAGAGACACTGTATGCCAAATTGAAACAAGATGGCCGGATATTGTTTAGCAATATTCTTTTTATTCGTGCTTTGAAAACTTAAAAAAAGTAAAAAATTAAGGCCTACATACTTTATCACTATAAAATTAAATTAAAAGAAAATAACTAACATTGGATTTTTGAGCAGGGCTGATTAGAAAAGTCGTATTTCCCGAACTTTTTTGTTGAGATTGGAAAATGTTTGTTCTCAAATCTATATCATAAAATGAATCTTAATTTAATCAAGCAATCAAAATTTAAATCGTCACTTAAATTATGTATATCTTCCATCTATGCTGAATACTGAATATGCTATGAATTTTCTTTCTAAACTATAGGCCTAATACCTGAAATAGTAGGCCTAATCCTAATGAGAAGTCCAACAATACAGTTCCCTCCCTGTAGATACAAGCTGTATATTTTGTAAAATTCTTTTAATTGAATTTTGTTCGTGGTTGCTTCCCAGCATATCTCATATTTTTTTTTGCAGAGAAACCCTGCGAGAGAATTACTTCGATTATTATATATAAAACATAATGTATTGTATATAAAACAGGTCTCATAAAGCTTTTTTTTTTTTAGTATATTACATTGCTTACTAAATTAAAATTCACTGTCGCGGGATCTAATAATTTCATGCATCATTGTTAGTCATATAACGATCCAAAGACAACTAAGCTGTACTGTTATCTCTCCACGTGCCTTCGTGGAAGCAAACTATAATTTTGCATTGGAATTCAATAAAAAATTATCATTCAACAAGCTTTTGTGTGTATATCGTTAAAAGCAAAGGAAATGTAAACTGTACGAAATAAATGTTTAAATCTGTGCTCAAATCTCCGCGTACAACAATGGTCACATTTCGACCAATCACAGCTAACCATACAGCTAGCCAATCACACGAGATCTGACTTGTCGTCTACACATAATTATTTGTTCACCGGTAGCGGTGTAGACGAGGAATACCACGAAAATAATCAAATATTTCTGTCGAAATTGAGGAAAGATTCTTTATTTATAGATTCAGATTTCTTAACGTTTTCTGTAGGAATGAGGAAAAAAAAAAAAAACGTTTTCAGATCTTGCTTTAAAAAGACGTATGGATGTTATTGTGCATTCTTCGTAGAGGGTTTGGTCTATTATTTATTGAAACTGCAGAGGGTTAATGGACTGGTCCGACATTCGAAGATACTTGGGACAAAGTTATGGAAGCTCACAATGTTGTAAATTGTGCAGTTAATGAACATGTTTTTGTGTTCCACGCTGTCACATCTATTAGAAATACGCCTTAATCGAGTTTATGAGAATGCATAAATTTTCGTTGCACAATTATAATTAACAATCTAAATCGATTTTTATCGACTTATTTCCTGCAGAATATGTAAAAAAGGGTAATTTGGACTCCCCTACCTTTATATCTGCAAATTTTTTCTCTAATTTGAGTAGTGGATACCTGGTTCAAGAGATAGAGGTGTTTTTTTTTTTAACTTCTGAGGTCTGGATTAGAAAAAAATCTGATAACGGCTTTTGCGACAGTATTTTCACAAATTTATTCAAAACTGGTTTTAAACTCGCTGTACAGATTTAGAAAAGTAATATCGATTAAGTTTGCGTATTTGTATTAAGTTGAGCTCAAGTTTTGTAAATATCTAAAGTCATCTTCAGTTAGGGTTAAACTTAACCCTTTCAAGCTATAATCAATCAAGGTAGATATTCGATTTACCATGCTTGTTAGAGACATGTTTGTTAACAACGAACATTTAGAGCTGAGAAAAATTGGAACATTCACCCCAAAATAATTGCAGTTGTGCACATAATGAAAATCAAATCTCCTTCCGAATTCAGCTTAGGCCTAATTGATTATTTTTTTTTAAAAAAATATGGAAAAATTTTTTTAAAAAGGAAGTTATGAAGTGTTAATATATAATTTCCTAACTGTTATTATTATTATCTGAAGGATCTTATAATTATATTTAAAGTAAAAACAGTGATTATTACTTTTTGGTTATATATTATATATACTATATTATTATTATTATTATTATTAACTACAAAAGGAATGCCATTACAAAAGGATTGGCAAAACGTTTTAAAATACTAAATAATTTTGTTTAAAAAAAATTATTTGAGGCTATACTGCTAAATAAGTAAAAAACAATAAAAAGAAAGTTTTAATATATTTTTCTTTTTATAAAAAAATGTTTCTTAAAAATCCTTGTTTACGATTTCGCAAATTCCCTTTGGTCTAAAGACTTGCCGCTTTTCAATTCTAATGACGAATTTCTTCCATTTCCTTATGTTTGTTTCTGCTGCTAATAAGCATGAACGCCTGCCTAAAAAGAACTTGAATAGGACCTTTGACCTTTCGCTCTCACCCTGACATTCGAATGATGTAATGGAAGGCTGTACAGCAAAAACATTAACTTATACGATGAGAGAAAAGTTGAAGGCAACAAAAAAAAAAAATTCTTTTTTTTATTATTGTTTTAACCCTCTTCAAAAAACGAAAAGAGGAGGTTCCAAAATTTTTCGTTTAGATTAGTGATTTTGCTTGAATGTTATTATTAAAAATAATCTCGCTCACCATTTAAGAAGAACAAAAACTTTTTTAAAAAAAACCTGTGTACATTTAGTATTATCACTGTGTATTATCTTTTTCCTTCGTTTTTTACAGGTTTAAGATAGTGGTCCAGTCTTTTGTGGACTTCTTTCAGCTACCCAAAAATTTTTTGCAAACGGGAAAATAAAATCGTATACATTGTAATTAAAGAAAAAAATATATTCTCTTTTAATTGACTGACTATGCAAAATCTTTCACTCTTCACTTGAGCCTTTTTTCTTCTCTGTTTGTCTCTTTAAACGCATGTCACGCTAAAACGACTGGACATTATTTTGGCCTCTGCCTCGCCCCACACTGAAATGGATAGACCGATTTCACTGAAATTTGGCACAATGCTTAAATTTATGGTTCAAGTTAAAATATGAGCACGAATAATCTTGGTCTCCATCCATCCTATTCCTCTGAAATATCCCCATCCGCCCATTGCTGCGTGTTCAAGTCACTATGCGATGAAAATTCTGGTCTATGTACACCTGGCTTTTATTACACTGGAAATCAGTAAAGACAGGTAAACACGCTAAATATTCATTAAAATTAATGTTAAAAGAATTGCTAAATATAAATTTCGAATTAAAATTTTTGCATATTGTGAGTATAAAATTTTGAGTATTGCATTACTAAGTACCGTTTTCTCTCAAGTAAGTCCGCAGCCAATTGCCCAATATTTATTCTTTCAACATATTAATAATAGCAATCTTAAAGCCATCTCTGATCCAATCACAGTGCTCTATTAACGTCATCAAAAATACTTCTATATTGCAATTTTAAAAATCTATTTTCAATATCCGACATTACCTTTTACTATCTGCAATTTCAATATGATATGTAAATAAATATTCTTTTAACTTCTGCTTAACTAATATCAGTTAAGGTTTATGAATATGTGTTTCTGAATAACGTTAATTATAAATAATCACACACAGTTTTTCAAAGTTTCATTGATATATGTGTATTGAAAACAAATAAATGCAACTTTACATTTAAAAAATTAAAATACACACTGCCTTAAGTGTATTGCATAAAAAAAGATTATTTCAGTTTCCTTAATTGTGTTCAATTTAATGAACTCGTCTTACTCATTTCACTTGTCTTGAAATGTAAATATTTTTCATTTCTAATAACTTTAAGTTCTTAATGTTCATGTACTTGTCTCTTTGTTACCGCAATCAAATTTCACTTTACTTTAAGTCAAGTTAACACAATCGTTTCACATATTACAAATTAACTGTCTATTCAAAATTAACGTTGCAGATTCTTTCTTGTAAGTCTAATATTAAAGTGTCCATGTGTCGATTCTTCTTAAGCACATGATGAGTGTAATACTGTCTTTGTCTGAAGTACAAAGAAAATGTTCACTTACTTTTATAATCTTATTTTCATAATCTTTATTTTCGAACAAACCAGTAAACGATAAGACTTTATACCTTGAGGCGTATCGAATCCAAATAATCTTTGTACCCTTCATTCCGTTGCAAGTTTATATTCCTTTCATTTGAACGGTTCTCTTGAATGTCCATATTTGAATTCTTCTGTACAAATACTAAATTCCCGGTGGAGACGAAACCTCTTCATCCTTTTACTACTTCCATACTTCCTTTTTCGTTTCTTTTTTCCACCGTAACAAAAATCACGTTTTCATATCACATTGCTTTATTATTTAATTCTTGTTACAATAATCCATTTATTGTGAACATTCCTCTTAACACAAGAGAGGCAACATGCATTTATAATAATATTTAATCACGAAGAATTTCAATTCTTGTTCACAATACATATGACATTATTAGTGAGTTTTACATTGCCAGTATTGTCTTTTACTTTTTCTTATTCAAAACAACATGATATACTTGAGTCAGTATCAATTTATGAAATTTATTTATTTATTTGTTCGTTTGTTTTCTTTGCTAAGCTCATTGACTTTGATAAAGTTAAAATATGAGCACGAATATTGTGGTCTCCATCCATCCTATTCCTCTGAAATATCCCCATCCACCCATTGCTGCGTGTTCAAATCACTATGCGATGAAAATTCTAGTGTAGTTAAAACTGGATCCAACTTTACATTGCAGGTCTCTTCGGGGCGTTGGAGATATAGGCCTTAGTGATTCTCGACCGTCGGGTTGAATTTGAGGTCGGGTCATTTTAATTAAACATGTCAGTTAGGCTTTTATTTAATTAATCTTAGAAACTTCATGAAAATGGTAGAAAAAAAAAAAACAACAACTAAACTTCCAATTTATCCTCATTACGAAATCTATAGAAAGTATATATTATGTAACTGGTGATATGATTTCTGGTTGAAATTTATTTTTTGTATAGCAAATAATGTCAGCCACTGTATGTGTGCTGTCTCCTCTAAACTTTCATTTGAGATAGCTTGTTATAAATATAACATATAAATCTTTCCATATTTATTTGCGTAATAATACATGAATTACTTAATTAAGTCAGTGCTGTATCTTCGCTCTATACTTAAGAACTGATCATATATTTTTTAAATTTTTACTCGTTAAATACTTATGTTTTTCTGCGTATTTGTTGTTTGTTTTTTATAATTAAAAAGAAGTCCGAAACAACTGGTTCTTGACACTTGTAACTGTTTTTAAGTTTTATTAAATTAAAATTTTAAATAATTATGCAGGCGATCGCCTTCTTATTTAAAAAAAAATCACCATTTAATAAGACTTTTTTTTTTCTCTTATATTATTTTTTTACGACTTTTTAAACAAGAAAAAGTAAGATTTTTGAGAAACAAGTTCTTTCTGGAAATTTCTCATTGCAAAGAAAAACATAAGTCTCGCGGAATCTCGTTGAGGACGTTAAAGTGTGAAAATTCCTTCGCGCGAACTTCATCTTGGCAACCGAAATGGGTTGATGAAATCCTTTCTTGGCTGTTTTCACCGCACAGCCAGGCATGTTGTCCTCCAGGGTCATCTGCGAAGAATTCTACCTGCCCTCCTGGAACAATTAAGCGTCCACTAACTTCATGTAGTGGTCCTGAAGCATTAGAGACCTTTGAGGCATTGGAAATATGTATGTAAATCGGATGCTTGCAGATGACTCGAACTTGTGAAGAAACTAG
The DNA here is from genome assembly GCA_023159025.1 of Thereuonema tuberculata. NCBI lineage: Eukaryota > Metazoa > Arthropoda > Chilopoda > Scutigeromorpha > Scutigeridae > Thereuonema > Thereuonema tuberculata. The sequence goes on from JAFIDM010000004.1 coordinate 52,220,001, forward strand.
CCAGAGAAACTAACTCGATGAGCGATTATTATCGCCAGTCTCAGACTGAATCACAGCGGAGCGAAAATAAGAAATACGAAAAAAAACCATGAGGCAGTTTTGAATGAACATCATCAAACGCTTGTCAAAAAGATCGCAGCTGGAATGTAGCTCAAGGAAAGGAATTCTGCCAGAGACGGGATGAAAAACAAAGTTTCGTATAAAACAGGTTTCTCATTACTAGAAGCTCCACTGTTTTTATTTGATTAGGGAAAAAGTAGTTTAGGAAGAAAGGTGATACTTTAATATACAATGAAGGTACACTGTCTTAGCAAAAAAAAAGTTTTCAAAAAAAAAAGAGAATGGATTCAAGCATCCTTGTAATGGAAGTTGTAATGAGTGTGTTGGTGTTTTAATTAGCATAAAAAAAAATTGAAAAATTAGTTGTATTCTTGGTTTCGTATTTAATTTGCAGGAAACCACTTCCTTGTACAATGAAAAAAAAAGAAATACAGAAAAAAAAAAATTTAAAATTTTACGAAACAATATTAGAGGACAAAGGAGTTTAACGTGCTGTGAAATAATTGAAATTAAGTAAAACAAGACATGAAATTGGGGAAGGCGGAGATCGGGCTGATGAGTCCCAAGTAGGACGAAACGGCCGTTCCCGATTCCTTCCCGATAATCGAACCAGAAAGGCAATTTAGTTAAATTTGTGCTGAATTTCATTTCTTGTTTTATTTCATTTCAAATATTAGAGGATATAAATACTTATTTAAAAAATTAATGTCAAACTACGTATTTGTTTATATTTCAAAATTTAGTAATTTATTTTAAGTCAATCGTAGTTGAAAGACACGTGACTTCACTTGAATAACTATATAGATTTACATATGTGGCCTTAGAGAGCGATGAGGAAAGCATAAAAAAGATTTTTCAGAAATAAAGTTTTGACAAAGACATAAGTGAAATTATTAATACTACTTAGATAATATAACAAAATGTTTTACGAGTATTGTTTGTACGTGTTGAGGTGAATTAGAAATTGAATTTGAATTGTCAGTAAACAAGTTAAATATTCATTTATATCGCAATAACACAAAAGAATTGTGATTTCTGTATTGTAAACATGGACGATTTATGTATTGTTTGTACGTGTTGTATTTTCTAAAATGTATCTTAACGAATTCAGTTGAGGAAGATGAAAGAGATTTCTTGTCCTCAGTTATTCAACCTGAAGAAGTTTTCTGTTATAGAAAATGAAATATCGTTGTTGTTATTAAGGAGAAACACGATTTTAGGGGTATTGTGTATTATGTTTTACGAGTTGTTTGCAGTAGAGTTTTAAATGTAATATCCTTGGTTCAGCAGATATAGAAAGTACCAGGCCTATAAACTTTGTATAGTAGGATTACTTTACAGTAGATATTATGTAGATGAGTGTTAGTGTTAAATTCAAGGTCAGGAATAATATTTTTTCCATACTATGCATATTTTGAGATAGTTTTGAAGCCATGGCAAGACCTAAAACTTATTTTAACGATCCAAAAAAGCATGGAGGGCATTCCTTTGAATTTCAGGAAAAAAAATATATATTATATATATCGAAGTTGCATTTCATCGCCTAGTTTTAAGACCACTATCACAGCGAAAGAAAATTACGGTCTATTTCTGAGTTTTTTTAATTTGCGGAGTGGGCGAAAAGTCCATATATCCCTTTCAGTAAACTGGATTTGAAATAATTGGTATGCCTGTTATAGATCCAAAACATGTGTATGTACTGTTCGTTTTCGAAAGTCAGACGCGCACTCACGGACGATTCTTCTCCGCAGAGGGGTGATAGGCTGAGATGGGCACTTTCCTAAGACCTGTTTGAAAAAAATAGCGGAGGAGCATTTTTGCAATAGTATTTATTCTTTTCATAATTCTTTCCCGAAAAGTGCAAATAGAACGCAGCTACTAGTAAACTAACACTGACAAAAAGTAAATATCCTCTCTTTATTTCTCCTCACCCCTACTTTGATGAAATCGAAGGAGACCTGATGCAAGCGCAGAAGCGCTAAAGGTTCTAGTAAACAAAAACGAACTGTACTCCTCCATGAGCTCTGCACAGACGAATGCGTATCCAGGTCCGTGTAGTCATTTTCCGTAGCATTTGTGGCGTCACAGTCGTGAAGGCATTGCGCACAGAAGTTATATAATGGATCGATACAGGATTTCCTATTTCTCCTTTATATTTATATATTCCGCCAATAAAAGAATGATCTGAGTTTGATTTTATTAATATATTTATCAACTATTTATCTACCTTACTTTGTTTACTATTAATTCTTCATTATAAGAATATAATTTTGAGACGTAAGGTAGTCATTTGTGTTTGCTATCGCCATTTTTCAAAGAAACTGTTTCGCCGCTAGGAGCGCTGAGGTCGATTTCCCGCTGTCTTCTCCAGCATTGTGGTGAGAGTTATAAGCGCATGTTTAGGATAAAATACAAAAATTGAAGCTTTTGCGGAAAGAGTTCTTGTTCTCGGACCTTCACATTTAAAAAACAAAAGCAAACGAATTATACGAAACATTCTATGCAATCAGAATACTAAATGAAATCAGTTTTTCTAATTTTTTTTTCTTAATTTTCTTCATAGTTTAGTTATGATGAGGCCCATTTTATCATATGTGAATCCGGGTCTAGTGATTTGGCTCATGAAATGAGGATTGGAGAATCTGGATTCCATTGTCAATTGTTTCATAGTTATTTTTCCTAACACTATTGAATGTTTAGTGATTTCATTCCTCATTTGTTTGTTTTTTGACCTTGGAACGATTAATAGGCACTTTTTCTAATGTACACGATTCGAATTTTCCATATTTAATATCATACATCAAAGTAATTGAGTATTTGGTGATACAATATCCAAATTCCGTGTTTGATTACGGTTCCCTTGGCTGATACTAGATGAGGTTACAAGATGGACGTACGTAACAAAAAAGCGACAATTACCTCAGTATTACATTAGGTGGCAGGTCCCTTTGGAAGGCCATACATTCATCATACATGGTACAAGATGAATTGCAGGTATTATAAATACATATTGTGGTGATTTTGTTGGTGTCGCAGGTCCGTGAAAAGAAGTAGATTAGACACTAAGCTGGATCTAACTGTGTTGTGTTTATTCAGGGAGAGCAAGGGTTATTTTTAGATTATTTACAATGATCGGGCATTGGCTGAGGGCTTTAACAGTTCATTGGGGGATTTAAAATAACATGTAATTCGTAACTGAAGATTTAAATTACAAGGAATTATGGGAACCCTCAGCCGTTGAAATTCAAAAGTAAACAAACAGAAAAGATCGTTAAGGGTTATAATTTCAAATTAACAACTGATTAGATTCTAATTGATTGGAATAGAAAATACATATAAAAGTAAATAGGATAAAATAGAATAAACAAAATAATTATAAATATGGTTATAAAACTCATCACAATATATCTACTTCTAACCAGTGCCGTATTTAGGCCTACGCACTCTCATAGCGGGCGGCAATGGTTCCTGTTTCCCCCTTTACTTGTTTATTCTTTTTTCATTTTATTTGTAAGTCATGCGAATAAAGCATTAGTGGTGTAAAATTCCTAAAACTGACGGAATTCAAGAGAAATTAATAAAATTATATTATTAAGAAAATCAATTTCATTTTCCACGCCCGAAGCCACTTTTGGATCTGGATTAAATTTATAAAAAAATGTGAATAATATAAAAATAATAATAACAACAGTATACTGGTATTTTAAGATGAAAAAAAAAAAAATTGTTTTCTTCTACTTTGATTTGCAGAAATATAAAAAATAGTTAAATGCTTTAAATAGTTAAAAATGGGAGAATTTTATGCAGGGGCGGCAAAAATAGCCATACTAGGACAGCCATACTTCTAAATCCGGCCCCGTTCTAAAAGATGACGAATATAAACACTACTCTGAAATACAAAAAGTCGCAAAGATTTACAGTTAGTTAAGAATAGCAATAAATTACTATTATTATTATTATTATTATTATGATTATTATTATGGTGCTGCATATATTTTTGTGGCTAAACATTAATCAATCTACATGGAAATAAAACGTTAGCAAAAAACAAAGTCTTTAAAAAAAAGTCATTACGCAATGAAATATAGTTTGCTTGAGACACGAAAAATACATAAATTATAAGTATATATTTATATGCTATTAAATTATCCTGAAATTATCACTATCTGTGCTGCAGCCATTGATAGCTTATATAGATGTTCATAACTAATTTTCAAATTACTGTGGGTTTTTTTTTTGTTTTTTTTTTAAATTTTTTTTAAATTTTTAATTTTTATCTTTAAATAACTATTTGATTAGGATTTTCATTTTTAGTTCCGAAATTTTGGAAAAATGACCTAATCTTCAACGCAAAATAAATTTACATTAATCCCACCAGGACCCAGAGACCATGGGAACGGTGATCTTTCCTCCCCCACATTCACTCTCTTAAATGAGGAGATTGAGAATCTCGCTAATTGATTGGGCAGTTGATATAAATTCGTTTAGAAAGATAGCACTTAATCATAGTATTTATAGTGTACTCTTAAAAAAAATTGAAAAAGGAAGATCACGAGAAGAAGAAAAAAAAAAACCAACCTTGTTTTGAAAAATTAAAGAAATATTATTTGTTTGTTTGTGATTGTGATTTAAATAATCATTTTCACCAAATTCTGTATTTTGTAGAACTAAGGAAAATTATAGACAGCTTTTCTGTAATAAGAAAATGACGTCATTGCTTGTTTGTGACGTCATAAATGTCACTAGATCATTTTGGTTTTAGCTACCTATATGTTATTTTGAATAACATCGTTTACTTTGTAGGAGTACGAACCGTGGAAAGTACATTTTGTTTTGAAAACTAGCAGAATTGCTTTTCAGTAGCTGTAATCTCGTACCCCAGTGCTTATTCAATTGAAATCCATTAGCCGTGAACTCAGCTTTGCAGTGACGCATTAAATGTTCTCAGGTCATTGCGAAACGTTTTCGTAATTTATTACTTTTTTTTTTTTCTTTCCTTCCTGGCCTTCACGCTGTTCCACCTTTCCCAGAATCGTCTTTTTATTTTGTGTAGAAGCATTGTTACTTCTATAAATTAGAACTGTTAAAATATAATAAGTAGTGTCATTCTATTAATGTTGCTCTGAAAAATCCCTGTAGATTGCAGAAATATCGCAGCAACATCTTTATTAAGAGAAATTGGCTCAATTTTAAACCATGATTACAGGCCAGCTTTTAAATTCATTGAAGATTTCATTAAATATGTAAAGATTTTTTTTTTAATTAATATTTTATGTGTATGATGTAAATATTCATTTTTGTAAATTCAATCGGTTTTTTTTTCAATGATGGTGTAATTTATGTTAGTTTCACTTTCGATTTTGAATTTCCTCTAAGACTTATGATTCATAAAAGCCTGATTCATTCACACATGACATTATCTGACATCATATCGCCTCAAAAATGATAGGGTAAAAAAGGAGATTCATACGTCGCAGCGGAATTTTACAAGATTTCAGAAATACATTCTTGAATTATTAATAATTTTCACAGATTATTAATTTTACAAAAAGCATTCAGTTCTGCAACTTGGATCATTTGCTTTCCCTTCGTTGCTAAGCTGTCGGTTTCAACAATGTGGATTCCTAATAGTTTTGAATTAAGACGATCGTCCTCAAGCTGTTGCTTCATTGTATGAACTATTAATAATTACGCTAGCTAAAAATCACTAGAAGGAGCTATATACTGTGACGGATGAACTGAATTTTATGATTTTTTAGATATATATTCTTATGCAATAATCCCAAAACAAATATTACATAATTGTAGTGAAATATTAATGTTTGTTTGACATTAGTCGGTGTTTTTAACTTCTTACAAGTATTTTTTTAGGATCTTTTAATAATAATAATAATAATATATATATATATATATATATATATATATATATATATTTATTATTTTTGGATGAAATCAGTATAATCTCCATTTAATTATAGTGGTTTTATTTGAAGGTGTAGCTGTTACAAACGACCAAATCAAAATCTTCTAAGGGGTTTAAATCCGATGAACTCGGTGGCCAAGGTATACATCAATTTCCTAATGAAGTCTATATAATATAAATATTTTTTTTTCTCAGTGACACAGCTTCGAAATATGTTGCTTGAAGCGAATATTATTATTCTTGTGATCATTCAGAAAGGATAGTTCTGTACAATTTAAAGTACCTCTATATTTATTAGGATATTCTGCCTAATACTTATCGACAGTTTGAAAGTAAATTGAAAAAGTTTTATTTTATTTATTTATTTATTTATTTATTTTTAATATTTCTACGTAAATATCGTGGGAAAAATAAGTTCAGTACAGGTAGTTCCGATTTACGAACGGGTTTTGTAGCTTAGCTTCCGATGGTTTGTTCGTAAATCGAAAAAAATTAAAAAAAAGGAAAATTCAATGCATATATAAAAATCACGAATTTAACAAGTAAGTATTAAATTCATTTTGAATTAACAGGCAAATAAACGTTCTCTTTTGAAAATGTAAAAAAAAAGTTTAAAATTTACAAGCATTTTTCCCATGAAAATATCTTTGATGTATAAATTATACGATGGGATTTTTTTTCAGTATTTACGCTTGAAATGTTAGGTATGATAAAAAATAAATTAAGTAAATGTTTTCAAACGAATGCACACTTTGTAGTGAACGCTAGTTACGACTGTTGTCAAGAGAACAGAGAGCAGGGAATCCCCGCCGGGAATTGGCCTCCACCGTTTAGTTCTAGCTCTAGTAGGCGTGGCCTAAACAGTTGAGAAGGAACGAACATTGGCTCAATGGTCTATAACTACGTGTACAGTCTACATACTATGTCCACATGTTCTAATTAAGTCCAAATTTCTTTACACAAAAATCGAAAATATTGGTAATATTCAAGCTTTTTTTTTTTTTTTTTCTTAATGTACAATTTTTTTTTTATATATTTTTAAAAATTTTAGTCGTAATTCTGGGACTACCTGTAAACATTACCTCTCAAAAATTTTTTATCACTACCTGAGTTCTATTGCTTATATAAGAAAAAAATAGTCTCTTTTAAGTGCAGAATTACACTCAATTTTTAAATTCAATTCGAGGAAAATTAGATGTTAATCAGTAAATTATGTGTGACAAAATTAAACGATCTTACAGTTTTAATGTACGAAAACCTTTTTTTTTTGTTTTGTTTTGGAAGGGCGGACGTTAATAAAAAGCCAACAAATCAATTTTAATAGACATTATACACCTTACACCAAAGCTCTTTAAAAAAAAAAAAAAAAAGTTTTCCTCTGGTAATATAATGTGGATTGTCCGCATTCAAATTCGGAAATCCCAATGACGCGGAAGTGAAAAAGTCACAAATAGTATTTAACCCTAAGGCCTTGTGGTGGTGGTATCAGAAATGTTAATCGGTCG
>JAFIDM010000004.1:52227498-52243675 GCA_023159025.1 Thereuonema tuberculata
CTAAATGTCCTCCTTTTGTAAATTCTGTCCCCCCTTGAGAAGTGTCCTTCTAAATGTCCTCCTTTTGTAAATTCTGTCCCCCCTTGAGAAGTGTCCTTCTAAATGTCCTCCTTTTGTAAATTCTGTCCCCCCTTGAGAAGTGTCCTCCTAAATGTCCTCCTTTTGTAAATTCTGTCCCCCCTTGAGAAGTCTCCTCCTAAATGTCCTCCTTTTGTAAATTCTGTCCTCCTTTTTGAAGCTCTGCCCTCCCTTGAGAAGTGTCCTTCTAAATGTCCTCCTTTTGTAAATTCTGTCCTTTTTGATGTTTGAAGAGTAATATGTCCTCCTTTTTGATATATGAAGTTTAAAACCTTTTTTTTTTGGTTGAACAGATAGGTTTATGCCCCTGAAACCCCTGATTACATTTGTTTTTTTCTTCAAATTATTTGCGTCTCCTTTTCATTTTAGAAAAAAATGGTCACCTTAATAATAATAATAAAGAAACTTCAAGGATAATACTTTAAGGAAAGAGATTGTCCCAAAATCGACGATTCCGGCCCCACTCGGATTTCGCTGAAATTTGGTATGCAGACTCCTTCGGTGGTGTATGATCTACAGTAGCAATTAGAAGTATGCCCGACTTCCGGTTAGCCGGAAATGGGTGAAGTTTGCTGTTCATTTCTATGCTGAAATATCAAAATGAAACCTATGCCAATCGATAGAGCTCGTTGTGGTGAGTAAAATGATATGTCATATGTGTAGCTGGCACTTCCGGTAAAAGGGATATTTAAGTATATTCTCATGAGTTTCATGCCTTTTCTCGAAAATTCCAGTCTATGGTTCTAGAAAAATCTCGTCAGATTCAGAGGCATTTAGGCTCTCTGTCTTGATTATTATAGATAATTCTAGAAGTTTCCAGAAAATGTTAGTGAAATTGTATAATTTTCTAGCGACCCATTTGGGAACTATTGTAATAGCGACCAAAACTGGTACCTATTGCATTTGTCCTGTCCATCCGTCCGTCCGTGTCTGGCCTTCTCTAACAACTCCCGAACGGAAGGTCGGATCGACAAACGGACTTCACCATCGTGCTCAGAGTCCCAAACAACGTAGGAATACAATATTTTCAGAGGCCAACGCCCCCCTCCCTATATATATATAAATATATATATTCCTCAGTGTCCGCGTAGGTTTTTTTTTTTCTTATTTTCCTAACGCTTTCTTTATTTTTTTCCTAATTTTTTTTTTATTTTTTTCCTTATGTTAATGTACTTCCTCTTTTTTATTATTATTTTTAAATTTTTTTTATTAAGTCGCCCTTAAATTCATGCTTTAGCATTAAATTATTTTCACTTGTTTAACCATCGAACCTCTTCCTTTTTTTTTTGTTAATTTCCTCTGCTCATCATCCAACCAAAAAAAACCCAGTCATCAACAGCCAAATAAGCAACGACATTTCGTAAATTTTTCGCGCGAACCACCAAGTGAAAAAAAAGTTACTATATTATAAGTAGCTTTCATAAAAGTTTCTTGTCGGATTCGTTTGGATAACCACGGTAACATAATTATTCACTGAATGTTTCTCTGCAGGTATATTGGAAGCAACATACACCCATAATCACACACACAAAACATATATAGTTGCATAATACAAATCAAAATGACCATTTTTTTATGTATTTCTTTTCATAGCACGATTGAGTTCGGTTATCTTGTGATGGAGAGACTACGAATAACTGATATCCCTCCGCGATCAACTGCCCACATATCTGCACAATATAAGCCTTTTTGTGCTTCATTGAATTTAATCGCTGCTGTCTGTATTTTTCCGAAGCCTTTTAAAGGATGCTTCAACAAATATATTCCGAACTGATACAATCAGGGCGGGGAAAAATAAAACGCATTTGCAGTCGGACTTTTTTTGGTCGATTTCCTTACAGGACTATACTTCCTTCTTGTGGGCGTTTATGATCGAATCCCACGATCGCTACAATGCAACGTAGGTAGATATGTCAGCGACAAAATCACTATGTTAGTGTTCCCCCGGGGGATTATTATCAATGCAAAATCACCCACCGTCTGCCTTAAGAGGAGTGATTGTTTTAACATCCAATAGATTTTGAAAACGCTAATAATAGTGGTTCGTAACAGGTAACTAAAACAAGAAAGTTGTCAAAGTTTCTTCAAATCTGTATTGTTTTCAGAAAACGTCATTACCTGTTGACAATTTCTGAAATGAAGTCCATGGACAGATTGAAATCTTTACCCTTTTTCTTCATTCAATCTTTCATTATGGCAGTGTTAATATTTCAATGTGACAATATTAACAGTTAAATGCAGTGTAAAAGTAATGCTAGATTTCAATAACTTACGGAAATAGAAATGAATCATATTCTGTATTCAAAAATTGTATTTAAAGTATTTTCCATTCATCTATAATTTGTGGATGTATGTGTGTGTGTTCGAAATGTTAGCATACTTTCCAAAATGCTACTAACTTGAAATTTGGCATGGGGGTAGGTTCTACATTGTAGATAATGTAAGAATTATAAAAATAACCTTTTTTATTTTTTTTTTTGGTGGGGAAACGGCCAGAAACTTTCTTGAAAGCGCCACATGATCACCTGGAGGCGACCATTGGAACTACAAAACAATTGTGTTCAACAATTGGAACTAAAATTTCCTTGTGCATAATAAGGCCATATATTGACTGCGAGCAAAAACTAGAACTTTGGGTGTAAACTGGAGGGCGGTAAGGGGGTGAACATTGTCTAACGATACTTCTACGGGATTTTCGGGATAGATAAAGATTTTGCGATAGATGTAGATTTGTAATGATTTTTTTTTTTTTTTTATGAAATGGAAAAGGTTTGAAGAAGTGATAGAGATGTGGAGAAGGGAAGAAAGGAGTGGGAAGTTAGGGATCTCGAGTTACAAAATTCAAATATAACATTACTTTGTACCTATCACGTGATTTTTGTACCAACTTGGAAAGTTTCGAAGTGATTTCACAGTTTCAATTTCTTCCTCATTCACATGAGAACAACTCTTTTTTTGTAACCAGTGCGAAGAACGGGTACTAATTTTTGATATAATTACTGCTATAGTTACAGGCCTTCGCAACCAGCCAATGTTACCAGCTACACGTAACATGGTTGATTCTTGTATGTAGAACGTTCTTTTTCAGGCCTTCCCTCACACGTGCAGTTCGGTTCCCATTTTAAAGTTTGATAGCGAGATCTAGATTAGATGATGGATCTCTCCGAATCAGATTAGATGACGAGCCCTATAGGCTCATGTACGACAGGAGCCTTCGCGCAGATTAGATGACGAGCCCAAAGTATCGAATGAGATATCAGGCTCTCTGAACGATTACTGCAGAGACACATAAACGTATGGTAAACTATAGAGTATAAAGTGACTTTACGAATAAGTGATGAAATTGTGATCACAATACAATAGTTACAAATATTTAAGAATTGTTCAGGTCTAGTCAAAAATATCAACAAGAAAATGTTCAATCTTGTGCGAGCATTGTAGACCCCAAGGCTTAAGTACCATTATATCGTGAACGTCCATTTGTCCCCAAAGTCGGATGGGGACGAGACTGGTTCTCGAGTAGCTATCATTCTAAGTTTCGATTCTTTTCCTGATGTTTCACATTGAACCGGTTTTTATGACTTTTTTATGAAGTCATCTGTTCTTATGAAAGAACACTGTCTAGAACCTACGGAGCATTCGGCAAAAGTGGCGCATTGAATGATTTAATGTGGCGCACTGCACTCCCGGTGGATAATATTAATAAAAACGAAGCCCACTCTTCATATATAATAAAAAACGATTTGTGGAAGTTCTCAGGAAAAAAAACCTATAAATCTATAAAAACATATCAGTCATGAAAAAAAAAAAAAAAAAAAAAAAAAAAACTGACAAGCATATCTGTAATTACTTATTTTATACAAGGATTAAATAGTGGTACAAGAGTTGTACAAGAGATCAATTTGTCTGAATTAACACAACATTTTAACATTCTCACAACATTGTAAAAACTTTGCCATCTCTGGTTGAGAATTTTTGATTGTTTTAGATCGATTCTTATTAATCTTCTTTAAATAGCAAAAATCTCAAAAACCTAAACTACGTAAGATAGCCCCCATATATTTTTATGGTGGTGAAATAAAGGAAAGTGTACACTCGAGGACTGAGCTTTGAAAATGCTCGTGAAGACCAGACCTTACAGTTAAAGTATTCTACTGCAGTCTTATGTAGGCCTTTGGTGTCGCTAAAGGTAAGGTCCCGGCGTTTCATGGCCTAAGGGACTAAGTTGAGTCGGGGGGCCAGTCCGACACTCACCTGCCTCGGGAAAGAAACCAGATACCCATTCTTCGGAGGGCTGGGTGGACCCTAGGGTCTGTCAAGAGGAGAATTAGCGTTCAAAAATCCCTTCACTTTGTCGTAGTCATCTGCATTACCACTGGACTACCAGAGAAAGCAAATATCTTCGTATAGTGAAGAGTTACCTTCATAGAAGACCAAAGCTCCAAATATATATATTTTTTTCTTTTTTTTAAATGTTTGCCAGTCCTATTAGGTGTAATTATAAAATTACTCCTGTGTTATAGGTGCTGGAATATTTAATATGTGTCAATATGGTTAGTTAAATAAAAATAAATAGAAAAATTTTTTCAAAAACTCCTGAGCAATTTAGGTATTTGCTATATTTTTGTTTAATATATCATATATTAATTGGGTCTTGATTATTTTAAAACTATTGCTATTGTAGTTTTCCCAATTTATCTGACTAAAAACTTTGAAATTAATATATTCATCTATTCTTAAGCCAAAATTATTTTTCATCTTTGGAATTTTAAAGTTTCTCAACCAACATAGTCTAGTATCTGTGTTGGAGTTATAATTTTCTTTAACTTTTTTATATATATAGAAATTCTTTAAAGTGATGTTATATATATATTTTTCTTCAATATTCAAAATTCTGTACTTTGCTCTTATTTTTATTTTATTTTCTTCCGTTTGATCTTTGTAATTTATGTATATATTATTAAAAATTCTATATATTAGTTTATTTATGTTATTTTTCTGTTGTTTTGTTAAGCAATGCCAACAATCCAAACCGTAATTTAATACCGAATCAACAAGTGATTTATATACAATAAGTTTTTGTTTAAATTGATACTTATTTCTTAGATGATAAATTGAAAAATATTTGCTTTGTTCCAAATCACAACAAATATTGACTTCAAACGATTTATTTGAGAGAGGTTTTTCTGACGATCTTTTGAATAGTGTTTCAAAAATTTTGAACTCTATTGAAAAATGCTTTGACCTAAATTATTTTACTCTGTTCTGATCATAACAAAACGTTAGGTTCGACCCAGAGTGTCTTCGTTAGGCTTATATTCACTTAGAATAGATTCTGTAAATCAATCAAATCAGACATAAGTTCCTAAATAATTTCCAGAATTTATAAAATGATTTTGTATTGTTTTTATTAGTCCTTAATTTCTGTTGCTGTTATTATTTCATTAACACTCTCATTAAAACTTCTAAGTATTAATCACTCTTCCAGTCCAGTTTCCAAGGACCCTCTTCGTTGGTTACTGTTAAGGTGACCAACCGTCCTCCTTTCTGAAGCTCTGTCCTCCCTTGAGAAGTGTCCTCCTAAATGTCCTCCTTTTTGATGTTTGAAGAGTAATACGTCCTCCTTTTTGATATGTGAAGTTTAAAATCTTTTTTTTTTTTTTTTTTGTTGTTGAACAGATGGGTTTAGAGTGTTTTTTTTTTTTTTTTTTGGTTGAACAGATAGGTTTATACCCCTGAAATCCCTGATAACATTTTTTTTTCTTCAAATTATTTGCATCCTCCTTTTCATTTTAGAAAAAATGGTCACCTTATTAATGTTGGTAATTGTTATGTATTTTCTTTATATTAGGTAAGGTGACCAGACGTCCCGATTTTTAACAATTTGTCCCGCGTCCCGCAGAGTTTTAAAAAAGTCTCGATTTTTTATTTTTGGTTATTGAATTCCTTTTTTTTTTTTTTTTGGTTGTTGAACTGGAGATAACGTTTTTTTTTTTTTTTTTGGTCTTTCCCCCCCCCCCCCCCCGGTCAATGGTGTCCCACTTTGCCAATGTAAAAATCTGGTCACCTTATATTAGGTCATCCTCATTATTACTCTCTAATTAAAATTCGTGATTACAGTGATCTAATGAAAGGAAAGTTTGATTAATATTACTGTTAGCTAACTGAGGATAGTCTACAGAATTCCCAAATGAACATTTTAAAATAAAAATCAGAATTACCGCTGAAACCAATGCAGTAAAGTGAATCGTGCTGCAATTCCTAACAAGAATTACGGTTCGTTCAGTGTTTTAGCGATCTTGTGCGTTGCACTACACAAAGCAAATGTGTGTTTTGGTGCTAATTTTATTACCTTTAAACTATCCTTTATTGCCTGCATCTATTTGCCAGAATTACGTCAAATTGAGCGAGTCGTCCGGGAGAAAAAGCGTCACATTATGGTAAAGATTAAAGTATCTACTTAAGTTAATCTGGAGTTATAAGCATTAGTGTTATCCTTTACTTCTAATCATTGCATTTTCTCATCGAAATCCTACTTCAGAATATAATTGAACTCAACAGTTTTAACTCTTATTACTACCTGCTTTACACCATTTTTTTTTTATACACACTACGCTACACTTCATGAAAACCGAAACTTGCAGTAAGAGATCTTCCAAATGATTGCGTTTGAGTTGGTGCAGAATTTGTCCAAACTTCCCATCATAAAAGATGGCAGTGTTTGAAATTGGGGAAATTTACTTGAAATTGCACCACGTAATAGGACAGCTCTGTTTTCTGCTTCGCTGGCTATATTGTGTTCGATTAATCTTGTCCAACTTCCGACAGTTGATTAGGCTTAATTTATGATCAGTGTTGTGCTTCACTTGCTCTAAGAAAAGTCTTTGCTTCTAGCTAAATATTGTGGTTTGTTATTTCTAAAAATATGTATTTTTTTATTTATACTGCATAGCAGGTCAAAGAAACAGTTAAATCACTTTTAGTATATTTTTTTTAAATAATGAACTACATTTTTTTCTTAACTGTGAACGAACGTTAATAAGAAATAATAATTATTAGAACCAACCATTTCGAAATTTTTAAGTTTTTAAAAAAAAATAATCATTAATAGGCACGTTTAAAATACATGGAAGGTTTCACTTACAAAATCAAAAATAGTATTTATATATATTATTTATAATAAACATTTTAAATAAATAAATAAGGGCCGATAGTCTGTATTTATGTTCTGTGTCTCTAAATTGAATGAATTGGTCGTGTTTTGACAAACGAAAGCCAAATTTTGGTTTTGAAATTTGGAATTCAACAATGAAAACTTATTTTAAAACGTACTTCAACAGCCAAAACTGTTGTTGAATATACAAGATAGTTTTTAAAAAACTCAAAAACATCATAAGTAACTTAACCAAGTGCTATCGCCTGGAGTATAAACAAGATCGTCAATACTATTTGAAAATGTTTGGTAGCGATGATTTAAAAGAATCTCGCTACAGGAGCTTCAAGTTTTATTTCAGTATGACAAGTAGGAACCAGCGTTTTTTGTAAATGAAACTAGCTTTAATTCTTATTGTAGCAATAACTTAAATATTATAACAGAAAAATGTACTTCTCAAATTTCCACTACTATAAATTGTTGTAAACTCAGGCGCGGAACGGGAATAGTCCATTCCATAATCTCTGGGATTCACACCTATTAGCTTCTTTTAAAGATATGAGCATTTGATTTGTTGTAATCAAAGGTTGCTTAAAACGCATCGAAGCATCCAAATACTGTTTAATTTGCTTGCAGTTCTGCAAGTTTGTAAAGGTTGTTATAGTAAGTCTTTTGTGTTTTATCATTTCACACAAGCCAAAGATGCCACAAGAGATAATACAATGTTGCAGGATGTTCTTGAAACAGTTTGGCGAAATTAACTTTAGCGTGTAGAATTAGTAATACTTAAATCAAAAATCGGCATTAACATTTAAAATGTATCTCACACATTTACAATATGTTCTTAATACATACAATTAAAATTTAAAAAAATAATAATGAAAGATAATTATATAAAAAAAAGGATGGTTTCGACCTGCTGAAATACTGCATGGTCATTATCAGCTAAATTATTATTAGGAAAGGAAGGATAAGGAGGTGTTGAAGAACATAATTGATAAACGTTATTGATCAATAGTCAAAAAGAAAAAAAAAGATTGGCTAGTCGTCAGATAAACAAACGCATATTTTTTTTTTTTTTTTGATTTTTGCGCCATCTATTGGCGATCAAAAGAATTGAAGTACTTTGTAAATAAAAGCAAATGTAGAAAAGATTTTTTTTTCTTTTCTTATCTTTTATTCGTAGTTTTAAGGATTAAAAATAAAGTTTCAAATACGATTAGACAATTGCCTATTGAAAGAGCTGGAAACATAAATCCGATAGCTTTTAATGCATTTATGTTTCAAAGTTCAAACAATTAAAGTTTTTGTCTCATTGAAAAGAGGGCGATGTGTTAAATTAATGGAGTGGGCAAGAAGAATCAGGGTTGAAATTTCTGCAGGTGTATTCGTACTGATAACTTCATTTATTTACAAATTCTCCACTTTATAACAATCATGGAGTGGTTTTATAAACAAAACTCATTTCCATGCAGTTTTTCTCAGTTTTTATCCAAACTCTTTATTGTGATGTTACCTTTCTTTAGTTTTTTTTTTTTTACTTCATTGTTATATATTTTGTTGATGGTCTTTGTTGTTGATGTTTGTTTTTTATTTCAATTTCCTATCTCAGAAGATGAAATGAGAAAAGTCTTCACAGATATCAGATTATGTTTTTGATGTAAAGGGATGCATGAAATAAAGTGGATAGTTCTATCGGAAGCAGTTGGTTTTCTATAATGTTTGATATTTAAAATTATGATATTTAGAATTATAAGAGCATCTAAAAGGGAATTTCATTTTTTTTTTTTAATTTTGATATCCGATGTTGAATTTTATGCAAGAATTATTAAAATGTTGTAGATCAACATTCTGTTGGTGAGTAATGATGAAGATATCAACGTATCTGTTACAAAAATACATTAAATTCCTTATTTTTTGGAATGATATGTTCTACATACTGCAAATATCAGCAACAAAGCCGGAAACCATCATTCCAATGAAGAATCCTTGAATTTGTTTGAATATAGGATTATCATAATGAAGAAACTGATTAGGAATAAATTATATTCATGAAATCCTAACACGATATAGATTTAGGTATAATCTGTAAATATGGATTGAAATCTCCGTAATATCATTCCACATTTATAGTTTTCATTTTTTTTTTTTTTTTTGCCAACGCCCGGGCTCTTAGAAGTTAATCTTTTTGGCCTCAACAAGGGGCGAGAAATGTGAGCATTTATCCGTCGTAACGTTGCCCAGGGTACGCCATAGGAGGCAGCTCACGCTATATCCGCAGAAACAGACGAAACACAGAAGAAAGAAAGGGAAACAGCCATGCCACTGCCGGGATTCGAACCCAGGTACTGACGCACTGGTCGCCACGGCTGGCCGCCGCCGAGACCGCACGACCACGCCAGATGATCGTCTACAATTCGAGCTAGACTAACCAAACTCATATTTTGGTATAAAGATTCCTCATAGAGAAAAGATTTCTCATTTCATAACTTCTCTCTTAGTTCAAGATTCACGTCGATGAAATCTAGACTTACATGTTACGAGATGTTTCAGGGAACCTGGCTTTCCTTCACTTACAGATTCCAGTTTTCTGAGAATTCCATCACATGAAAATGAAAATGAACCTGAAAATACAGCTACCTGCACAAAACAAGGTTCATTTATTCCCTTACCGGATATACATTCGCAGAATTCGAAATAAATCTATTTGTATTTGCTTTCTTCTATTGACAGTGTCTTCCACATCGTTGCTCATCTCTCACACTAGTTTCTGATAAATAGCATTTGCGTAATGGGGTGTATTTATTTACATTCTCTTCCGGAAATCTGTTTTCTTGCATAACGTAGTCTTTAAGTAGAATGTTGTACAAAAAAAAAAAAACCTATACTTATTCAACCACAATTTGAGGGTTTTTTTATTTAATATTTTTACGGAATATTCTGTAAAAGATTTTTGTGCGTGTGTGTATACAGTACAGCACAAAATACAACAAATCACTTCTACATTTTATTTTGTTTTTATTTTTAAAAATAGGATAAGATCTCTGTTTAACTGCATAACCTTTAATACACAAAAAAAAAAAAAAAAAAGTTTGATTTTTTTAATAGTTTTCATAAAATATGTTGCGAAAGTAACACTTTATTTATGTGTTTATTTATTTATTTATTCTTTTTGGTATAGATACACTGAATCCTCCACTGTGGTTCAAATTCCATACTACATCCCTTTTCTTTTAGTGTATTATTTGTTTTTCTGATTCTTTGATATTTCTGCTACTGATTTTTATTTGCTATGAAACCAAGATAGGAAGATTCACGAACTGTGTTCTTCACTCGGACTTAATTTGTTAAGATCCTGAAAAAAAAGAAGCTTTCTAAAATTACACTTACCGTAGGATTTGTTGGATTAACACGCTTTATCGTGTTTTCTTTGACAACTCGATTCGAGAACCTTAGATACATTTTGTGGAGACTTAAATGTAAGAAATTAGCACAAGAGGGGGGGGGGGGGGGGGAATAAAATAAAGATATAATGTATTTATCGCCGCAAAAGATGCATCCGTTTTCTGGGGTATTTTCTTTGAGGGTGGGGGGAAGAGTATTATATTTGGCTTTTCAGACGCACCCATTTTTTTTTTTTTTTCATACAAATTTTTAGGAAAACGAAATGTGTCTTTTACGTCGGCAAATAATATATAAATGTGTGTAAGAATTCGAGAAATAATTAAAATAGAACTGATTAACGTCCAAATGAAGCATTGTATTGTTCCCTGACTTTCAATGGAACCGTCTGATATGTGTTCCAATGGATTCCAAGCCTTATATTTAGAAACTTATTGTATTCCAACCATTTGAATGTGATTTTAACGATGCGCATCGTTAAGAAAAAAAGCGCCTAAAAATGCTTAAAACACGTTAAAAGGTGAACCTAGTGTTTAAAAACAGTTGTTTCTCGGTCAGTTGCCGATTTTCAGTGGAAAGTAGTCACTATAAAAACCCTAGGTCTAATCACGGAGGTAAGTATTAGTAAAGGAAGGGACATTTAAGGAATGGGACCTCCAAATCTAAACTAAAAAACAAGAAATACGCAATAAAATATTTTCGGTTGAAGATTACTTTTGCCACAAGCAGACGTAGAAAAGTGGAACAAACTTTCTTTCCATTTTTTTTTTCTTTTTGGTTGGAAGATCATTTGGAAATTTTCGCCTCTTTCCCGGAACTTTTGATTAAAAAGATTAATCTTCTGATTTGCCCTCGTTTTTTAATAAAGTGAAATCCTACAGACGCCCAGTCTTCATTAACTGAGAGTTATTTAAAAAAAAAAATACTGTTTGATTTCATATTTATTCTTGGGAAACGAGAACAAATGCATTTAGTTGAAAAATATATAGGAATGACAGAAATGGTTGTTGTAATGACAAGAGATGTTTCATATTTGTCACTTCATCAACTGGGACAATTACGAAAACAGTAGTAAATCGAGGGCCAACTAAAATTACAGGCCTCGGCGCTGAAAAGAAAAACATGACGATACTTTTAGCGCTATGTACCAATATAAAACATCAATAACTGGTGTTAGGTAATACTAACTTGCTTAAAAATCTCCTCTTATATATTTACTATCATGTACATGACGCTGTAGCATTACTATCAAGTCGTTCTTATTTGCAGCGCCATATCCTGTATTTTTAGTCGGCTTCATAATAAATCAGACATAGCACTGAAAAATATTGCTTTATTCTATTTCGTTGATGAAAGTGGCAGATCTCTTAGTCATAAGATTTAAGAGATCTGTTCGTTTTGTATTCAATTCACTTTAGAAACACGGATATTCCTCGACTTTCGAAGCGTTACGTTCCGAATAATGCATCGCAAGTCGAAAGTCACATGGACTGGTATTATAAGGCTTGCCAAAAATCATATATACAATATACATTACTAAATCATATATATGTACAAATATTTTTTAAATTACTTATCTGCAAAAATGGTAAGGCAATACTTAAAATACATATTTAAATAACCCTAGTACATCAGTACTTGGAGTGCATACATAATGCACACAAGAACAAGCCAAGGCAACATAAGCAACCGTAAACTTAAGATGAAATCAATCCTAACTTGATAGGAAACTACAATACAAACTATGAACAATAACATGTAATAGTAAACTGTACATATATCAATCAAATACCTGTTATTATAGCTGTAAAATTTGACTGCGCTGCCAGTGGTACCGTTATTCGTACCACTGGCATCGCAGTTGGTTTATAGTGCTACTGAGGGAGGCTGGTGATCACTGCCTGATTTACGACCGCCATCAGATGACTCGAAAATTCTTCTGAAAGCTTCTAGCCTTCGTTGTAAGTGCGAAGGGTCGTTTGCAGGATGGTCGTAAGTCGGAAAACTATATGTGTTTGTTAAATACAGGCATTTGAATACAAATAATTTATAGTGAAAATCTTATTAAATTCACAGACATAGTTGGGTTTTTAAAGGAAAACAGATTGAAATAAAGTTTATTCTAGAAGATGCATGAGCACTAAGAAAGTTTAAATATTATAAACTTTTTATAGCTTTACTGTAAGCACGTAGGCCTACCTGATTTTCAGACTGAAAACTTTCCAATTGCATCAACCAATAGGGGATGTGGATTATCACCAATATTCTTTAATATTTATACCTTGTAAAATAAAAGAATGAAAGAAAGTTGCTCAATATGGAATCCAGGTCACAAACAAAAATACTTCAAACAATTTTATAAGCTGATGATCAAATGTGATTAACAAATGATTGGAAGATCACTATTGGCATAGTGATAACATCTGACGATGATTTACAATTAGATACATATAAATTAATAGCATAGCATGCGAATATGACGTAAAATATGTATTTTCAAACAGAAGCAATGGTAATGCGCGATAGAAATATTAGTGGGACAATTCGGCGACAATTTTGGGAAGCAGATGTTGTCTGAAACTAAATAGAGAATACATAATATTACATCCAAAGCTTCCCTGTCTTACAGAAGGGAAATTTGGATTCGGAATAAGAAAGATTCGCAGAAACTTGAAACTGTTCAACTATAATTTTTAAGATCTCTTTTAGGCATTAGATCGTCAAAGGAACCGACATAAGAAATAAATTGCATGTTATTAATACTGTGGAAGATATTCAATTAGACTAACAGAAATGACGAAAACATTTGAACCGAATGCACAGGAACCCGTCTTCCTAAATTAGCATTCAGTTATCAACCGTGTGGTCCGGAGAGATGAAGGTCGACTGAGAAGATGGAAAAAAATCAGGAACATTTGTACTGAGCAACACGGAACATCTTAGACCTAATCTGTATAAGTTCATGATGATGACTGCATCCAAGTTTTAGGAATCAAATATTTCGTATATCGTGAGAAAAAATTTTTTGAAGCATTAGCCTAAGTTTTTCTCAATTATTTTTTTTTTATTAATGTTCACCTTTTTCAGGGTGTCTGCAGCATGTGTACAAAGTCGAGCTGTGATATTGTAATAGTGTTTTGTGGGAGAGTCATTGAGATGGAAAAACAACGAATCAAATTCTGAAAGTGAACTGAATTAATTTAGTAAATGAAAAATATTGGCTTTTGTAGATTATATATGGAAGAATTTGATTGGAGGATTAATTAAAAATAGACAGAAAGATTGGATAAAAACATAACGAACTTAAATTACAAGTTCTCCAAACCAAAGGACGACTCTGACCTTGAACTACACCCATGATCTCTTAATCATTCCAGGACTGAATCTGTGTGGAGAGAGAAGATTAAAAAATGGCGACTCTCCGACACAGAAAACCGTTGGAAGCAAAACAACGGAAGTTATTGCTAACGTTACTTCTTATTTCGAAAAGGCCTTATGACATGCTTACTTATGGCACATCAGAGAAATTGTTTTCGATCGCAGTGTCGTTTTTTTAGACGAGACGTGAGTCAACGAATCCCATCTTCGTCTTCGTGTTGTCGATCTCAGGGATGCAATGTCGTCAAAAAACCAATTGGGAAAGGTAGGAGACTGATTTTGAACGATTGAAACGAACGAATGAATAAAAATAAATTTTTGAAATTATATTTGATGAGAAATCAGAATAGTTCAAGAAAATAAATATCGTCTTTTTTCCGTAAACTTCAAAATCCCTACATATTCACTTTCCCGCCATAAACACTGACATATACAATCGATTCAAATTCTACTATTGCGACATCTGGTGGCCACGGTCGTTCTTTGGTTTGGCCGACCGTAATTAACTGATTTAACGGCTGCAACGGAAAATATTTTAAAAATAAACAGAACATCAGTAATTAGGAAATAGAAAAGGAATAAATAACGGTTAAGGATAAAAATGAAGACAGATAAACACAAATAAATAATTTCTACAGACAAATAAATGATTTCTAAAAATATTTATATAGAAACTGTTACAGCATATTAAGATCAGATAAACCTTCACGCAGACATTACATGATTTGTGTACATCACAGATCACTGTCGTTTTGTCAATTGAATGGCCAACATAATTTTCACACATATCGAATTGACACTACTTTTATTCTGATCAGAGTATGGCACTGCTGTTTGTACAATATATCATCACTGAATAACTATTATCATTAAAACACCTAATATCGGATAAACGAATAGGTTTCAAAGTTTATACTTATGAAAGTTTGCTGATGTTAAAAGAGACGACGATGATGTTTGCACGACGACTTTGGCACCATTTTTGTGCAAAGTGCCGAGTTATTAATGTCGTAACGAAATGGAAAGGGATTGGACAGGACATACAGCAAGGGAAAACATTTCTAAATAGACAACTGGAATATTAAGATGAGGCTAAGAAAACGTCCACCACTTACAAGTAAGGCGGAAATTAAAACTTGAATAGATAGTGTAAACATGAAACCTAAGATTTACAGAAATGTCATCCGCATTGATAGAATGTTCAGGAATTAAAAATGTGATGATATTACTGGATAAAGGTTTAATGTACACTATGAGATTGGAATTCTGACTTCGTGTTTATTAACTCAATGATTATTTCTTATTTCTTGTATTAGGATTGTGAATCCAAATAAATTATCTGCAAAAATTATCCCGATACCTCTCTAATATGAGAATAATACAAAACTTTGACATTATATTTGAAAATTGAAAAATGCTCAGATTTCTTTTTTGTTATCTTTCACTTAACTTCTATCCCATTATCCAGTCAGACCCTAATTTAGATCTTTAACTTATGTTATTATCAAGGATGTCTTCACGATTTGTTCTATTTTCGTGATCACAAAGCGTTTCTTGAATTTACTTTAGAACGTTTGTATATCGTTCCAGATCAGCGATATATAAACTTTCTAAAGTACAGATACATTAAAATACAGAACTGTATTTTAAATACTGTACATCATCAATCGTTGATTTTCCACTGAATATCTAGAGCTGAACCTTTTTAAAGAAATAATCAGTCACCATTGAAATTATTGTAAATAATTTAACGTAGAAATAACTGATTGATGTGTCTAGTAAAACTATATATTTTACATTTATCGTAAAGCTTTACTAAAAAGAATGACGTTTTTATCCATATTTTTTAATTTTACAAAATATTGACTCGGTAGCCAAGTGGTAAGGCGCTTGACTGCTGCCTGGAGGAGCCTGGTTCAATCCCCGACAGAGGTGTGGATTGTTCCACGTTGAATTCTCCTCCAGACATATCCTTCGGGTTCGTTTCAAGCCGGGAGAGCTTCTGCTGATCACCCGATCTCATTTAATCCCATTGGTCATGAAAACGCCGGACAGCGACCACAAGGACCTACAAGACTTGTAGCAGGATACTTTACACACAAAATACAGTATACATTTTTAAAAAAGAGATTATGAAAACCGATTCCTCATTGGCATACATAAAAT
>JAFIDM010000004.1:52243775-52304045 GCA_023159025.1 Thereuonema tuberculata
CAAAAAAAAAAAGGAAGAAAGAAAGAAGGAGAAAGCGCCTTTCCAACATACCTGTCGTTTTGTGCTTGAACGACGATTTCTAGACAATGCTTGGCGATTGCTAGTCATGTGACTGATGTTGGGCACCAGTTTCTAATGTAACTTAAAGAAATTAAAAACTCGCTAAGCATATTGGGATTAAGAGAATCTGTTATCCATAAGAGATCCTGATTCCCAGAAATATGTCTGAATCGTTTTTAAGCATTCCAGCTTGTGTTTCACACTGCTTACTAGAACATTCTTTGGTTATTGGTCATGATTGCTCAACGGCATTAAGTACAAAAGTTGTTATTTAAAGAAAATAGCAATAGTAAAATGAAATGTCAAATTTATCTTTGTGACCTGCTGTTGTTAGATAGTTGAATTTTTATTTTTTCTGTAGACCCGCGCCGTGGACTGTACTTTGGGAAACCTAGCTTATGAATGACCGTCAATTGAATGCGTGGTACGAAAAATTCAAAATTTCAAGTTAACCAGAGGAGACTTTAGTCAATCCTCTGTTGTGTATTTAAGACTTCATTCTTCTAATTAGGAAACTTGCTGTTTCTTTTTGCTTACCTGTATACTTCAATTCCATTAAGCAATAAATCTTCATGTTTGTTCTACTAATGAAACACTTACTGAGTATTTCATCAGTAGAACAGCCATTACAAATTTATATGTAGTCAAAAACTGAAATTACGACTGCATTATAGATTGAAGTGAATAGCAATAAATTATTTTTTGTTGCTGCTATAGATATAATTTAATAAATTTTGTTCTTAATTTCGAATCACTGCATTTGACAAGTCACAGCAACTTAGATGAAGAAGCTGCAGAAGCTACGTATGGACGTAGTAACATTATCTGCAATTTTAACCTTGAAATACAACTTTTCATGCTTAACATCTTGAGTCATCTTTCGTTTTTAATCATTTAGGAGACATTGTGTTATAAGTGATCTTGTAAACTGACAAAGCTCGCATAAGAATATATGGGTACAGTAACAATGTCCACAATTAGTGATTAAGATTTCAAGCACTCTTGAAATAATATATAGTCTGTGCTTTTAATCTTGGATAACTTTGTTCTTGAATCTATAGTATTTACAAAAGCTTGCATATGCATAGATATAAATAACAGTGCATATGCTACGTGCACAGAAATAATGTTCTTAATTTTGTGCTTACAAATATAATCTTTTTTTGTGAACAATGTGATTAATTTTAGGCTTTTAATTGTTCATAAATAAAATGCATCAAGAGAGTTTTTTTTTATCTTTAACATGCAAACGAGTGCAAGGCCAAATGATTATTGTATAACGATCCATTCAGATCAGATGAGAAATGAATGGAACAAGCGATATTTTGCGAATATTTCACTAATCTAGATGAATTGAGTTGATTTTTGAAAGTAACTGATGAAGTAAATTTAAAAATTGCTAGAATTTGATCCAATCATAGAAAACTACCAACTCACTTCATTTTCAGTAAGGATGTGATTTTGTCATTTGCATGGTAAATAAGTCGACCGATTCTGAATATATACTGTAGATACAACGGACAACTTGTGTATACAGCCAAGGAGAAAGGAAATGAAGAATAAAAAGAAACCTTGGTGCAGTTGCTTTATTTAAGATAAAGAGAAAAACTTATTACGTCCTCACAATACTTAAACGACTTCCTCAAACCTGAAGTATTTGAAAGCACTGCAAATTCTACTCGTTTCCAAAAATCATTTTGATAAATATATCATTTTGAAAAAAATATAGTTTAGAAGATTAAAGTTTGGTTAAGTTAATGTCGATTCTTATCATAGATTCAAGTTTATGAATACTTAAGTAAACGGCTGAATACTTAAGTATCCAATGAATGAATTTTGGACACATAAATTAATGGACATGTTTATAGTCTACTTCCCTAGTTACCTTCAAGAACGCTGGAGGAATCTCAAGTTTGGGATAGTACATGACGTATTGAAAGAGTGTTTCTGTGGTTTCAAGAACAAACATGTTACCTATAAGTCAATTATGAGTTCATAAATTAATGAAATAATTACTAGAAACGCTAACACAGACGAAGAAGGTATAAACTAACCCACTACAAAATCAATACCATAGTCTCAGCACATTTTTTAACTTACATTTTCTTTTGACCACTGTTTAAAATCGCTCTGGATTGTCACATTCCAATAACGACATTTTTGTTAATGGTTCTTACAAAGTTAATGGGTTCAAAGGTTTGCTGGCATTTCCGTCCAGGTTCTGCATGAAAAACGTACGACAAGATACCTCGGTAATTTTAATTTATAAATTATAGAAAGTTTAAAATGAAATATAAAAGTTGACTCCTTGAGAATTCAGAATTCCTTTACCAATCTTCGAATAAGGAAGACGGTAACGATTCCGGAAGTGAATCGAGTCATGGGTTTCCGGAAAACCTCATCCGAAATATCTTGCAGTATAATAACAAAAACTTTATTTTCTTGTTTTATTCTTTGTTAACAAGATAAAAATTGTTTGGGTTTTTTTTTTTTTTTAGCCATTTTGTGTTTTTGTAGAAGTAGTAGTTTTGTAAAATGGAGATTTACTTGTGGTTTGTATAAAGTGGATTAATCTACTCTTAAATCAGTGCTTGTTAATTATTACAGCTTTAATGCAATGGTGTCTGTTAACTGATTGGCTTTTTTTTTTTTTTTATCCTTTGCTGGTGATTTCAGGCATAAAGATTGATGCAACTATTCCAACATCTCTATCAGCCTTTTCTACCGACACCTTGCTGACAACAGTTTTAGCAGGACAAGGTTGGAATGGATTTTCTTATAATTCTTAGTCATCTTTTAGAGGCTTCTCTTCTAAGCCATTCTTAGCCTTCTCTTATTTTTTTTTAATAACATTAGGATTGTGGGCTTGAAGACGCGGGAAGTTATACTCAATATCCCTCCCAAATTCTTGTAATTACTTTTAGTGTATTGGTTTTTACATGAAATATTACTCCTGCCGCTTATTTGGTCTCCAATTATTTATTTTAAGTTATAAGCACTATGGCATGAAAATAGACTTGATTCATTAGTTTTACAGGTATAAAAGCAAAATTTTACGTCCTTAGTAATTCAAAATAGAGAAAAAAATCACAACTGGACAGTAAATATGCCTTCGCACATTGAGCCAACATCAAGGGGAATTTTGAACAGCTGTTTCATCCTTATTAGGAATCATCAGCAGAATTTACCGTTGATGCTTGGCTCAGTTGCACGAAAGCTTTACCTAAAAGCATTCTCGATCCCGGGAATGGGCCGCCGAGATAAAAAACAATCAAATAAAAAATAATCCTGTGAAATCCACAGTCTTAATCCCTTGTCCTTTCACTGAAAGGCACTAAGGAATTTAATTACAAAAAAGAAACATCATAAGTGCAATGAAAAGCAAATTTAACGTCCGTAATAATTTACAAATAGAGAAAAAAATCACTAACAAAAAAGTTAAAAATTACTTCTGAAGTGAATTATTATTCCTATTTCAAAATAATTTTGCGGCTAATAATTTAACTAAAGGCCTAATAACCATTTGTTTCCAGTAAACTAGATAATCCCATCTATGTTTGATTATCCGAAATATTAATGGAACCCATTGGAACCACGTAGAACATTCTACTGATAACCTAAATTAAGTAACAATCTGGTAACAAACTTATCCCTGCTACTTCTTGGAGGTCAGACAGTGAATTTGATTACCTGTTTTAACAATTCTCTTGGTTTTTTTGAACTGATGTGATGAAAAAACGAGAGCCTTCAACGCTTTTGCGCATGCGTCAAGTCTCCTTCGATTTCATCGAAATAGGGGTTGTTTACTTTTTATCAGTGTTAGTTTACCGGTAGCAGCGTTCTATTTGCGCTTTTTAGGAAAGAATTATGGAAAGAATAAATACTATTGCAGAAATGCTCCTTCTTTATTTTTTTCTTAAAAGCGAAAATGCCCAAAAGAATTTCTTAGGAAAGTGCCCATCTCAGCGTATCACCCCTCTGCGGAGTAAAGTCGTCTGCCAGTGGTGGGTCTGCTTTTTGAAAACGGACAGTACATAGGTGCATCATAGACCTTCAGTCTAACAGCAAATTCCGCTGTTTTTTAACGTAGATGCAGGAAGAATTCTACGTGATAATTTCATCACATTTTCGTGCCAATGAGGTGAATGCTGTGAAAACTTTAAGAACTTTACAGGACAAAAGGTAGAAATTTCTTACATTACGATTTACGTAATAAAATGAAATACGGAAGCTGCGTTTGATGAAGGTTACAAATCTACAGAATGAAAATGTTTGAACAAAGCAGTTTGGTACAGTGATAGTAGCCTATCAAAAGGAGCAAAACTATAGGGTTATCACCTTTTGAATGTGATACCTTTTATTCTCCTCGTGATCTCCAAATTTCGTTACGAGATTCGAACTCTTTACAACAAAACTCAGCATTTGTTTTCATTTCAATCCCTGATTCCGACTCCGGAAGTAGCAAGTTCTTACTGCGAGTTCAGCTTCATTTGTGAAGTTTCATTGGATAAATACATTACTTACTTTAGTTAACAGAAGTGGTGTACAATTTAACGATTTATTTCGTATCAAGAAAACGTTAATTTATCAAAACTTGTCGAGCTTCCGGAGTCAGTTTGTTCTGTTTATACCGGAAGTGCAGTTAAATTCCGTCCCACTTACAGCTACCTTTCTGCTTTTTTTTTCGAAGTTTACATACTTTTTCTGCTTCCCATTTTTTCAAGCTCGACATCCTTGTCTTCCTTGCCTGTCCTCTCGCTTTTGCTTCTTATAATTCTCCTTAAGATCATTAACTTCATTTGCATGTTTTCTTTTTTTTCTAACGAATTTTTATTTTATATTGTAGTTTAGTAGTTTGAATGAATTTTGTTTAAAATGTCAACAAACAGAAAAATGTGTAGGTGACAAGTAATGTTTTTCATCCATTTCTTTTTCTTTTTTTGCATTATTATAATTCAAATTCGATGATTTTTGTTAAACTTTTAGGTACTCCAGAAAAAACAAACAAATGTAAAACTTTGGGTAAAAATGGAATATTTTCTATCCAATTTGTAATTTTATTCTGATATATTTTCGTAAAAAAAAAGGATATTATTAAAAATTGGAGAAGCAACCAACTAAAATCAAAAATTGTAATATTACAGTTGATATAATTCACAAACTATAATTTCTTTCTTTATTTATAATATTTGTAGAATAAATCAGAATATGAAGAAAAATTTCTTTAGTTTTAACATGATATCGAGTTATGATATTTAATTATATATATCTAGATAATAAGTATTGATTTAATTTTCATTTCCTATTATAATTCATTGTTTACATATAACAATGTTATATGTAAACAACTTTTTAATATAATTTAAAATTATTATTTATTCCAATTAAAAAAAATTCTATGAAAAGTAAGATATCTAGTAAATTTAACATCTACGGAAGCTTACAAGAACCAATAGATGTACGGAAGTGTCTATGGCAAACGAAATCTGTGAATTGAAATCTTTTTTCTCTGGAAAACCTAGAATATAAATCGACAAATGTGAAAAATTTTACATCACAAATAAAAAGCATACACGCACATAAATAAGGATTCACTGAGCTGTTTTTAGTATTTTGGATCTCGGGAATCTAAGACAGTTGTTTCTGTTTTCCAAACCATCAGCAGCTGGATTCGCCCAGTATCTAATAGCTCAGTGATCTCAAGAACAGTGTTTCTTCATATGTTTCAGTTCCGCACGGTAAATTTATTGTTATTAATATAATTTATATCGTTAATTTTCCCAAAAAGACACAAAGGAAAATACAATTGGCTACTGTGCACACATTAACGTACGCTATGAATACGTATATCGAAAATGTACCTGTAGCACTACTTTTTTTTTTTTTTTTTTTTTTTCATGTATCAACTACATCCACTGCAGTCGTCGTAACTGATGTAAATAATGCATTTATGTTTAAAAATAAACACAACATTAATTTTAATCACAACAAAACCAGTGCGTACTGTTCGTTTTCAAAAGCGAGAATCAGCACTCGCGGACGATTCTACCCCGCAAAGGGGTGATAGGCTGAGATGGGCACTTTCCTAAGACCTGTGTTTTTTTTTAGTGCCTGTTATTTTGCAATAGTACTTATTCTTTTCATAATTCTTTCCCGAAAACCGCAAATAGAACGCAGCTACTAGTAAACTAACACTGATAAAAAGTAAACATCCCCTCTTTATTTCTCCTCACCCCTATTTTGAAGAAATCGAAGGAGATCTGACGCATGCGCAAAAGCGTTGAAGGCTCTCGTAAAGAAAACCGAACAGTAAAAAAGTTAGGCCTACAGTACGTATGTAGTCACTGAGGCTCGGACTAAACACACAATCACACTAACTTAAATAAGGCACAGTACATACACTTTATTAGCAGCCTTACGAACTGTTACGAATAAAATCAGTCAGTTTTGTAGGTTGGTATCTCCTCGTTTCCCCTAATAACTTATGAATCGCTCGAAGGATCCTCTTGAAACATGGTGTGCACAATCGAGAACTAGGGACAATCTAACTTTTATACTTGAAAGTGCTTCCAGAATTACCACAAGAAAGTGACAAAAACTCCCATAGAACAGCATTGGAATCGAAACCATGGGTTTCTATCCTATTTCTATTAATATCTCATTGTCTTAAAGAATGAATATTAATCCAATGCTCACAATTTCGTACGATTACAATATAAATCTGACATAAAATTTATGTAAATATTCTTTATTTTTGTTTTCTGTATAAAAATAATATGATTTCAGAAAACGCAAAATGTATACTTTTTTTTTTACGACTTTAAACAAAGAAACACATTTTTGAAGAAAGTGAGCTTTGAGTTCTTCGAATTTCTTGTTTGTTTATTTTTTTTTTCCCATTCGTAGAAGCAGCAAATGGTGGCAATTGAGACAGAATGCAATTGTTAGTATCCTAATGGCTTCAGTAGAATTCTTGTTGGGTTACAATTCTCTCTTACGAATGCCATTAGTACTTGACTGTGGGGCATCGCAACAGCCAGAATGAAAGCCACACCTTGGAGTCAGGCGGTGAGATTCTCTGCAAAAGAGACTTCATAAATCATAGGGGATTTGCGGCTACTTTTCCTCCGTGAATGACACGTACAACCCCCAGGCCTTTCTCATTAAGGTATTCGTGGCTTCAGTCCCACCGCCGAAAAACGAAACATTCCAACAACAAGTATTGCCATCCGCTTCTTAATCCGTTGGAAATTTCAAAATACATCGATTAGCAAAAGTACGTAGCGCTATTGCTTTTCCCGCTCTTTCTGTCTTTGAAAGAAATGTAGTTGTGTCGATTTTTTTTTTCTTTCAGACGCTGTTTGTCTATAAGTTGACGTTACCAAAAAAAAAAAATGTTCTCTCCATATAAGTAAGTGTTCAGATTTACGGAAGACGATCCTGGCGCAATTAATTACACGTTCGTTATTCAGTTTTGAGTGTACAGATCAGCAAACGACCAATACTGTTGTACAGTTCAGTTCATGAAAGAAGAGCTTTTGATAACATAGTTTCCTTATGGATTGATATTTCCAGGACGTAACAGCGCCATCTATTGCTACGATTCGTGACTGAAATCTTATAAACATATGAAAACATTCTGTTTTTTGTAGTTTCTACAATAACGAGTACATTTCTATATTATCTTTTTTATTATTTTAATAATTTTATGTTTTTTTTTTAAGATTATTTTATTGTAAATTTTTTTTTTTATTAATTGTTGAGTTCATGTTGATGACGTCATGGCTGGTGACGTTTGTTCCAGACAAAATCGATCGCTATGTAATGACCATATATGGCAAACTCTTCTTTTTTGAAAACTACTATAGTTTCGTCAAGAAATGACGTGTTAATAACAGAAACTGAAGCAAGAAGTACGTGAATGTTAAACCGTGGACTTTATTAGCTGCGTCCGCGTAGCGTTGTTAACATTTATTAATTAGCTTTATTAACATTTTGTAATTTTGCATTTATTAACTGAATCTTTGCTGCACTGTCGCCATCTTGGAGCCCCTCGAAGAAAGTCAAACTAACATAATGGTTAGTTATTTGAAGATCTAACTTCATTTCTGAAGGGTTTATGTACGAAGTAAATTTTGGCGATTATCACAATTTACAGTGATTGTTATATTGACCTTTCTATGTACCAAGTTCCATGAACATCAGACCACGGAAATCGATTTGTTTCCTGGATACTGGTGAACAGACATATACATCGACAGCAGGTGATTTTTCATACTTGTAACTGACCACGCCCAAAAAACGAAATTAGAATGAAATTTTTATTATTGCTATTATTATTTACATTTTTAAATTGGCTATTTCAAGCTTGCAGTTTCTTAATTTATGTAAGTGTGTATCCAATAGCAATTGCCTTGTGCAAAAGCTTCACTGTCAATTTTATTAAAACGCTATCACAGATACACTAATTTACTACGAAATCGTATTATAAGCTTACATAATTTGAAATAAATTCTTCACTGAACACTGAGTAATGAATGAACGTCTTTTTTTTCTCTCTCTCTCAGTTTGCATAAATTTCTTTCAGTACTTTTTATCATGACAGCCCATATTAAGTTTTTCGCAAGGGTTACCCGTTATCGTACAAAATTGTTAATGTTATCTAAGTTTTTGGACAGAAAATTAAGATTTCCCTAGCGGCGCTTTACTTCAGTGCCTTCAAGCTTCGAGACAAGATGGACGAACATAGTAAATTATGTTACTTAGAATTTAAACAGCAAACTATCATGAAAGTAAAAGCGATGACAGCCTTTATTCCTGAACTGCAAATCAGTTATGTTCGAGTTCTGTGGACAGATCCCAAAAAGTCAGTAAAATTCAGAATGTACAGCTCGAAAATAAATAATTTCGAAAATCAGTATTTTTTTTTTTCTTTGCTTCTTCTCTCAAGCAAATCAGTTGGCGAATAGTATGATAATATTTATTGTTACTTTACAATCCAAGTGACACGCGCTATTGTAGAATGGTTTGGCAAAAGAAAAAAAAGAAAGGAATAATCTAGAACAGATGCTTTTGACAGTGAACTTTGATAAGGATTTCAACTATTTTATTGACCCAAGGGTGAGAACAGAGATCCAGTTTCCATTTGAAATGATGGACCTTCCTTCATAGAGTAAGGAAGAAGCCAATAGCTTATATATAAAAAAAAAAACCACACAGAGAGATTTGATTATCCTAACAACTGATTGAAGCATTGCGTTAAAATTTCATTCACGAAAGAAAATCCATTGGTTACATATTTTTTTTGTGCTTTTTAATGTATTTTAAAATTATTATTTATTCAAATTAAAAAAAAAAATCTATGAAAAGCAAAGACATTTATAGTCCGTTTGTTATAAATGTGAAGACACGTGACAACTCCATATATGGTGAACAACTGAGCATTAGTTGTTCCATGTACTTCCGTTTTGAACATGGCGGCTGCTGAACACACACCGTTGTTCGTTTGAGATCCCGTTTCCATTTGAAATGATGGGCCTTCCTTCAGAGACTAAGGAAGAAGCCAATAGCTCATTAAAAAAGCCCAGAGAGAGGTCTGTTTATCTCAAAAAGTATACCTGGTAGTCAGTTTACCTGATTGAAGTATTGCATTAAATTTTCATTAACGAATTAAGAAACCTTAAAAAAAACATAACAAAAGAAAATCCAATAGATCGTATTTTAAGGATTTAAATTTAAGTATTCAAAATTGGTAGATAAACTTACATTACAGTTAGGCCTATTGTATATGAATGATATTATATAATATTTAATATAATATTATATATATTATAATCAATTATAGATAATAGGTACTCGGATAAAAATTGTACTTTTTAAAGAGCACAGCTGTAAATATAAATTTTAGAAAATAATTTTTAAAAGATAAATTTAAAAATAGGCTTTCATTTCATTATAAGTAAACGTAATATTCTGTAAAAAAAATAATAATATTTATGAATGGAGTTCAATTTTTCCTCGGTAAAAAGTTTTCTAAATAATTATGGAGAGTATTTTTTTTTCTTTGCACAAATAAATAAAAGGATTTTTTTGACTTTCTTCATTTGAAAGTTGTACGTTTTTTATTTATTGTTTTTTTAAATTCTTGGAAATAAAACACACATTAGTTTTATTTTGCTTTGTTGTAATGCTGCTATTATTGAAATGATTTGTTAAGGCTTGCTGCTAGCTTTGGTTATTTACTCGACGGGAGGTTTTTATTCTACGATTTTTGGTCGAGTAATAGTTATCCGTTCCACAACCAATTCTATCATTTCTTTAAGAAGACCAACTATTTTCGAACAATGGCGCTCTTTGTATTTCAAATTGTAGCCTCTGAAGTCTCGAACGAGAAGCGTCTTAGGGTTCGTGCTGCGTCATGTTGCACGAAATAATAGTAATAATGCTGTTCACGTATTGCTAATCATTGTTGTGCATAGTTTTTTAACCACTTATTTCTTTCCTGTTGATATAAATATTCTTGAAGTACTATTTGTGGGAATGAATGAATTCTTATAAACCTGCAATGTTCTAGTCCGGCGCTTCTGTTTTTATGAAGAAACTGAAAACATGCTTTCAAAACTTTATTATTTAGGATGGAAGATAACCATACATACAATTAACTTCGTGTTGCTGTTTATCTAGCTGTAAAATACTTAAAAACTGCTAGTTATACTTCTTCTTTGGATTTTCTACTAAATGAGCAGAAGAATTCTAACATTTCGTTGCTGATAAAATCCTTCCGCTTTCCACGACAGCCAATTTTTGAGCAGGAAAGGAAATATGGAAGTTAGGCCTATTTACTCGCGTGACCGAAACTTATTGATATTAATGTTTTTTTGTTTTTTTAACTTGATGGTCAAGAGAAAATTTAGCATAAATATTCATTCAATAGGATTATATAGTAGAGTACTTGAGAATAATAATAAATGCCTAAAATTGTAGCTTGTCGTTGCTTATCGACGTTGGTATGAAAATTTTTGATACTGGGGTCAGATATAATTATGTAAATACCAAATAAAGAATGCCTAGAGTTTCGCCTTTTATTTATTTATTTATTTATTTATTTATTTATTTATTTATTTATTTTAAAGTCCCAACTCAACTTCGGCATTCTGATTGGCTGAAACTGTTTTCTCTCTGATACCCTTGTGTCTAAAAATTTTCAAACTTATAAATATAAATTTGAAAAATTTGTGAGAGTTACATTTTTTCATTCTTAATTTTCAAAAATTTAATTCATTAGATAAAATTTAAAAACTGTCTGAACTAAAAAAAGGTTTGAACGAAAAACCTTGAATTATTATATAAAAAAAAAAACAACGAAAAATAATATAATATTTTGAACATTATAATCTATTATTAATTCGCATAAATTTAAAAATTAGCAGTTTAGCGTCATATAGCATCAAACAAATATTGAAAAATTCTGTCTATATTAGTTTGATTATGTTACTGTTTGATTTGTGGAAGTTTTACAGTGCACTGAGCTGAAAAAGCTGAGCATCGCCATTTTCGAGTGTTGATGTCATTGCTCTTAATATTTGGCTTGATTTCCCCAGTGTCTTAGTGATTAAGTACCGTGTGTCCTTGGCAGTTTCCTCTCATAAATCAAGACCACCTTGATGCCGCTCGTGGTGTTTTGCTGTCATTAGCCATTTTTTCCTCATTGGCAGAGAGGCCACCAATCACCATTGACACTTGGCCAATGTCAACTGACTACTTTTAATAGTCAGGCCTATTCAGCTTCATTAGGCATTCCATTCTGCAATACTAAAAAAAAAAAGGTAGAGAGAGAGAGAGAGAGAGAGAGAGAGTGTTCTTTGATGAATAATAAAACATGCACTTCAAATATCACTTGGTAGAGATTATAAAAGAAAGTTCTATTTTATTCGCTGTAAGTTGAAGTTTTACACTCTTTTTATTACATAGTTTAAATCAGTAGTTATCAAATTCTGGCGCGAGCGAAGAAATCGTTAGAGGTAGCGCCGGTATAATTAATTTATGGAATAGGTTCTTTCTTTTTTAACGTGATTAAATCCTTTGGAAAAAAATTGAAAAAAAATCAATAAAAGTATTACCTTAAATCCTGTTAGTATCTGCACGAGCTTTAATATAATTAAAATGAATCAGATTTAAACAATTTTGTGCTAAATAGATGTGTAATATTTATTACACGCAATTAAAAAATGAGTAAATAAACATTAAAACAATTGAATTCTTCAACACATTTGGTTTTCAATTTTCATGTACTCTCGTCAAAATGACAATAAAAATTTACACGAAATTAATATCACTCTGATTCCAATCATGACTAAAATTTCGAAGATGATAAGTAATATATTAAGGACATTTAAAAATAAAAAAATAATAAATAAAATTAACTTTAAAAAAAAATATGTCATGCATACTTAGGTACACCTACTCAAAATTTAAAAAAATAAAAGAGGTAAATAAATAAATAAATTAAAAAATGAATGTGTAATGAAATTTAATAATAAATAAATTGAAGAAAAATTTTCATTTTTAAACCCGTCGGTGATAAGTAAAAATTAAATAATTCAGGACACATATTTGACAAGTCATTGTTAAGTCGCGTGTTTTTTAATTTGATTGAAAGCCAATTAGATTTATTTGTCAAGTAAGTTAATATTATTACTTAATTTTCAATAAAATGGTGAAGTTGAAGATATTGCTGATAGTCAACAGATAGTATCAAGTAGATTATTGTTTTGTGTGTGAGTGTGTGTGTCCTGCTTCCCCTGATAACTTTTAAACCACTGGATAGAACCTCGTGATCGGTACTGGTCGAGAAATTAGCAACAAATATTCACACAGAAAAAGCATTGGGAACAAAAACAATGGCGTCCAACAGTGAGTGTTAATCCATTTATTTCGTGCACGTGTTTGCGCGCGGATTTGATATGATTTAAATTAAAAATTAAAATTAAAATAGGCTTTAGACAATTTTAAGTAATTAACTCACGCGAATTTCATTAACTTTTAAAGAAAAAAAAAACCGGAAAATTTGCAGCGCTTGCATTCAGTATTTTCAATACAAACCGTACGCTTGTTGTTTTCGTCGTTTTTATGACTTTTGAAAAAAGTAAATACAAAAACAAAACAAAACAAAGAAAACTTATAAAGAGTCCTTACATAAAGCAGCTTATAAGTTCTTTTAGGGACTTCTTGTTGATTCACTTTTTATCTCATATCTGCTCAACACTTGAGTCTGAAAAAGAGAAAAACATGGCGGCCTTTAGTGTCAAGAAAGAGTTGATTGTGACTCAAGAAGATTGCCTAACATTCACCAACTGACACCAAATCAGACAAACTTCAATTTCTTTTTTTAATAATGAACCACATATCTCCTTTTTTTAAAACCTGTCGGGTTCCTCTGAAACTTAATTCGTTTCGTAATTAGCTATCAACTCCAGTGATGTAAAACAATATATATTTGTCTTGTACCACGTCTGCAAATCTTATTTATTTTTTTCTTTCTGTTTCTGCAGCCGTAGGATTCGGTATAAATTAGAATTCCTCTTTTGAATAATAATACACTTTGTTATTTTTCAACTGGGGAGATGGTTCTTCAATTACAGACAGTTTCTTCCCTGCAGTGAACTGTTGCTTTAAAACTGCACCCAAACATGCGATTGTGCGATTAGGGAGGGACGCAGGAAAAAAAATTAAAAAGAAGTTAAAAAAAAAAAAAGTTAGCATCAAATCCCTTCTCAGATGGATGCAGAGACCTTGAAAAGGGATAATTATTTATTATAAATAATTAATGAAAAAAAATTATTGTTTCTTTTGTTTGAAGCTGAATTGCATTTTAATTTTTTATTTATTTATTTTTTTTATTATTATTTTGAAACTCATCTGGAATTCTGGAATTTGAGCAGCTGGAATTGGTTGAGTAATTTAAGCCAGAGGTTCCCCAACTTTTTTGGCTCGCGAAGCATTGTATGCTTTTCGGGAATCCCATCCGGAAATCAGTCAGAAACAAACAACATGCAATTCCTTATACTTAGCAGTTGGTAGAGACGCCATTACTGATCTTTTTTTTCCCCAGTGCCAACCTCCAATTGGATAACACTAAATGTTCACAAATAAGGGTTGAGTCGAAGTTTGGAAAACACACAATATCTTTTTCCAGTATTATATTCACTTTGTGAATTCCACATATTCTGTCTTTGCAAGTGCAGCAATACGTCAGCATTGTTTACGACATAACATGCTGAGATTTATTTCTCGTATATTTGCACAGTTTAATCGAATAAGTAAGTATTGTATCAACGCAGTACTGTTTAAGACTGATAGTAATACACCGTAAAGTTTGTTTCCTTGGCCCTCATGTTTATCGGATATAAAGCCGCCGATTCACTCCTCAGTTTCATTGAAAAGCAGAGGTTTCATTGGTCAAGATTTACATTAACCGAAGCTGTAGGCCATATTAAAAAATTCAAAACAGCATTGTTTGTATGTTTATGAAAGTAATTTGTCATTAGGACTTCTCAAGACTCGGATATTTTGAAATATTGTCAGCGAAAATACACTGAATAGAGGCACCTAAATAATAGTGTGTCGGTCCTCCTCTAGAGCGAATAATACACTCATCGACTCCAGCAGCTACTGCAAAGTTAGCGGAGGTAATGCCAGCCTTCCTGTTCTATCATCGTTCACAACTCCTCCTTTGATGTCGGTGCCGGATTCATGGATCTGATGTCTCACTCAACGGCATCCCAGAGATTTTCGGTTAGGTTTAAAAATCCGGGACCTTGCGGAATGGTCTCAAACTAGATGAATGTTCCTTGAGCCATGCCTGGGTAGTAGCGGCCTGATGGGGCGGCATACCGAAACAAACCATCGGCGATAGGATGCGCGAAGACTTGGAATAGAGATCTGCCAGCACGTTCTGTTAGCTCGCAGCGTTTCAGGACCTCTTCAGACGTAGACTACTAAGGGACCGAATGTGTTTCATGAGAAGATTCTCCCGAACCATCACACCTCCTTGAACAGAGCCCAAACCATTGCCTCGTGCTTTCGCCTCGTGCCACCTCCTGACCTTCCCGTCAGATGATATAAGATTTTAGCTGCTAAAGGATTGACGACTTGGTTCCACTCGGTAGAGCTGCAGTATTCATGTTCCCGGGCACTAAGCGAGGCGCAATGTCTATTGTTGAGTAATCAACAGTAGCATACGAGTAGGGCGTCGGCTCTCGTAGAGTAGAGTATGTAGCGTGCTTCGTGCCGTTCGCTCGCAGACTTTAAAACCGGATGCTTCGATGTCGGTCTTACGAGACCCTTCTAGACCGATCTTTATCATCAACGGATTGTGATGGTAGACCCTTGATACGGTTGCCTTCGAAAATCCTAAGGTAGTTATCACTTGGCGATAGAATGACCCATCTGTCTTGCGCATCCACGATCAAATTCGGTAAGGACGCAATATTACCCAAGTTCACGATTACGATAGACTGCTGGGAAGCCCAAATGGCCGCCTATTTGTCGGGTGCGTTTGGTTTGAGTGGAATGTGGGTGTTCGGATGCGCTGGGGATATCAACTTCCCACCACCCATGTCGCTGATATTTTGTTTATTCAGTGTATGTGGATTCGAAATAATATAAACTTTCGCGATTTGTGTTTTTTTTTTTTTTTTTTGTTTATTTTTTTTTCTATAAAATTAATTTGTCTTTTCTTTCTTTCTTAATAAAATCCATTTTAATTTTTTGTTTTTTTTTCTTCTTTTTTTTTTTTGTTAAAAAAAAAGAATTCTGAAAGAAATTGAAATCTACTTTATTCAAATCTTGCTGGGTTTTTTTTTCTTTATTTTTTTTAAGCGCGAAAATAATATAAACACACAGTTTTTCTTGAGTTGAAAATAACCTGCTTTAAACGAATAATCTTTTTCTAAAAATAAATAAATAAATAAATAAAATAATAATTCAATCTATACTTATTTATTTATTGTTTACATCTAATTAATTTCAATCTCACCGAAACACGCGCAATTTAGTGGATTATAAAAAGAATTCTTATGCATTAGACTCACAAGGAAAACGTAAAAGTTACTTTGTCTCCTATCCACAAATACATCCTCCAATTGCGAGATTCATTCAAAAGTTCAAAAGTTTTTAGGGGACCGTAGACACTCAAAATCTAACTAATTTTGAGCTTCACTTTGCAGGAAAGTAGTTTTTTTTTTTTTTTTTAAAGAAAAAAGAAGAAGCCTGAAGGGCATGGACTCAGTTTTGGACTGAAGAGGGGATAGAAATAAAAATAATCGTGCTCGTAATTTACGTTGGTACACAAATAAGCAACGTATCGAATGTTAAAGAAATTAGTTCAGCCATTTTAGGGAGGGGATTTGGAGTTATTTTTAAGGGATGGGAGGGGGTGGAGACCAAACTAAAGTTGTTTATGTGAATATTTGTTTAAAAAAAATAGTGGCTAAATGAAGTAAAGAAATACTTAAGACAAACGATGATTGATTGTGAAAGTAATAAAGAAAAGGAAACGTAACGTGATAGGCAAATCGATTGTTTAAAACAATCAACAGCATTGTTTGAACGTGCAACTGCATCACGCGCAACAAAACAATAAAGATGTCTCTTAATTTTGCAGAGAAGTTCGTCGATGAAGCACATAGTTGGCTCATAAATGAGCTACGTACCAAATTACACGTAAATCCGTTCATCCTTTTTTTTTTTTTTAAATTGATATAAACAAACAAAGGGACAAACATAGAAGAAAGATGTTCAAGTGGAACAGTCAAACTTTACTCGCTCAGTCAATCACTTTTATATTGAATATTATACAGAAATTGTAATTTATGTGTATCCCCTCATTTTAAAAAAATAAAGAAAATTATAGCAATAACTCAAAAATTCAATTATTTTAATTCATGATTATTTTCTTCTATTCTACATGCCAAACCTATAATGGAAATTTCTTAATACTTAAAGCGCTTCAATCATTTACTTAAATAATAGCTGGCTACCCATCACTTCGCTCCGGAAGTCTCACACATGCAACGGAAAACAGCATTTTATTTATTCAAAAGCCCAAATTACATCAAGTAATCTAAAAATTAAAGATTAAAACTGAAAATAAATCTAAATTAAAGCTTAAATTCTACAGAATACACGAAGTATAATACTGAAATCCATTTGTAATAGTCGGAAATTTAAGCAATTCAGTTGATCATGCCATAATATTTCAGTTGTCTCTGGCAACGCGCATGCGATATTACATGTTGCGGACAGAGTCGACCATGCAACAATACTCCTATTGTCTGGCAAAGCGCTTGCGGAAGTCCATTGTTGTGGATCACATAATAGTATTGCTGTTGCCTAGTAACGCGCGTGCAAAATTCCATTGTTGCGAACGTACTCACAATGTTGTTTTTTTTAATATGTTGTTAAATTGAATTTTATAACATTACTTATTAAATTAAAGTAATTATTCAGTTAATTAATTAATAATTATTTATTATTATTTATCAATTAAGTATTAATTAATTTATTAATTAGTTGCCAATAAATGTCAACACAATGAAATTCCAAATATATTTTTTTTTGTTTTTTTGTTTTTTCTGAATTCGAAATATATTAAACTGAAGAAAATAGCCTAAAGTAATTTTTCAGATCAACTAAAATTACTTGCATTATTCAATCTTTAATTCAATTTTTTTGGCGAAGAAAAAAAAATATATACTTTTTTATGCGATTAGAGAAATTTAATTTTAATATTAAATGAAAATTAAATTAAATTAAAAAATGTTTGATTGAAAAATTTAATCTATGTATAATTAAAATTAATTACAATTACATTTCTGAGTTTGTTTATTTTAGACGTTTTTTCAATGTTTAACTATAAAAACATCCGAAATAGAAATCTCTGTTTTTTAAAAGAAATATGTTCGCCTCAAAAATGTTAATCAAAAAATTTATTGAAAAATATATACTTTAATATATAAAAAAATATAAATACTTTAAAAGTATGATCCTTTGAATTCTTTTTATCTATATCTCTTTATTAAATATACGAGTATAAAGTAGCTTATTTTGAAAATATAACCATATATTTTTTTTAAAAGGAATGTCCAAAAATTCTAAATAGTAACATTTTATCAAAAAATTCAGTTAAAAATATTAAAATATTTTAAAAAATACATTAGCCAAATATATTGCTGTAAACATAAGGCTGTAAAGAATGTGATTATGTACAGTATATTTATGTAAAAACGTAATGGAATGCAATAGTATTTTTTCAAAGAATTGTCCTTTTTTTAAGAGATGCGCGATCATCATAATTTATTAATAGTTTAATCGTAAAACTAAGCAATATAAAAATATATTTGTTTCAAAATATATAACAAGAAACAATCGAAACTAATTCGTTTTTAAATAAAAATATAATGAAATGTAATAATCTTTTAAAAAGAAATATGTGTTTAATCTATATATTTACACTCTTTAAAAATACATTATCTATCGGGGGGGGGATCTTAATTAGATTCCTTGGTTGAATATATGACTATATGTGACCGTTACATAATGTGTTTTGAAAGAGATAACAGGAATGTATCCGCGTTACGTTATTCGCCCATTCAGTAATTACTCAAATTTTGAAGTCGATTTAAATTTTGGCTATTCCATCGCAATTCGTCCGAAATCTGAGAGAGAAAGTGAATGGTTGAATTTGATATTTGCACCTTAAGCACAGCTTCCGATTTTAATTACAGGGCATTTTTATATATATGTGACGTAAGTGGCCGGTTTTGAATGAAGTGGGTGGGTTTTACGACTGTAAAACCGATGACAAGAGCTATCATTAACATTCAAACTCGTCTCCATGAACTCGGAACAACATTTCCTGTCATAATTTTTTAGTTTGGAAAAATAGACTTTCATTCGCGAGGAAAACAGGTCAGTGTCGACGATTCATTGGTGCCAGGGTGTATCCCCACTCATCAATGGCGCCTCAACACATCTAGAATTGCTTTTTAAAACAT
Source organism: Thereuonema tuberculata (assembly GCA_023159025.1). NCBI lineage: Eukaryota > Metazoa > Arthropoda > Chilopoda > Scutigeromorpha > Scutigeridae > Thereuonema > Thereuonema tuberculata. Next base: position 52,262,891 of record JAFIDM010000004.1, read on the forward strand.
GTATTAATGCTTTAAAAATACGTTACGTTTCGGACACCTTTTTTTATTTTTTAAATATACATATATAATATTCCTTCTAATTTCCTAATAAGATTTATTTTAGGTGTACTGTTTATGGAATTAATTAATAAACATCTCTACTCTGACTTTGCTTCTTTTTAATTTTTTTTTAAAGATGTGATGGTAAATTTTTGAAGCTGAATTGTATTTTTTTCGATTCTCGTTCACATCATTACAAATGTGTATTGCGAAATTTTTTTTAATTACGAACCTCAAAAAAAGCAATTTTAATCCAAGCCAACAACATGGAAAATACAATAGGCCCGTACAGTTCAAAGGTCGAAAATTACTGACAGGTGTGCATCGTCAAGGAATTTGTGGATGCAAACAGGCCTCAGAATTTGTGGTTGCAAACGTAGAGCAAAGGTTTCTGCTTTACTGTACATATTTTAAAAGTTTTACATAGTATGTTTTTTTGTACAATAAAACGTAGTTTTTAATAATGAAATATTTTTTTTCGTGTTTACATCTCATTTTTTTAGTCTTTATAACGAAAATCGGTATATTTGATGATGATGAATTGTAAAAATTAATATCTGCCAATTAAGTATCTTTACATTACATTATATCAAAATTATCGAAATAAAGTTCCCCAAATGGAATTCTTCTTAATGTTTTTCTATGAGAATTTTGTCAACTTCCCGCGAAAAATTCCACGCCACAGGTTCTCAAGATGGAAGCATTGTTTTAATTTATGAGAAATTGGATCGTCTCCCTTCCGAAAATGTGCATGTCAAGTTTACCGAAGTTCCTCTCTTAGACCTTCAATAGGTGATCATTCAAATGTCTCTCGTGGTAAGACGTGCAGTTTTGCATGAGAATGACCCCTACCACTGTTTTTGTCATGAGCTATTTACATTCTAAGCACAGTTTCGTGCGGTTCTCAGCGTTCGAGGTCACGCACTTCCCTTGTTAGTGTTATTTCTGTCAGGACAGTAGGCCTTTTTTTTAATACAGTTAGCGTCGAAATCAAAGTACAGTGAAACCGATGCTGTAGTAGCCCAATTCACGTTTTTATTTATATAAATCCTATGTTACTATTCTGCCGAAGCGAAAAGCATTCAAAAAACGAAAAGAAGAAGCTTCTAAAGAATGGGAATCAGGAAATACGTCAAACTTCCAATGACGCTAAACTCGAATCGACTTCACCACCCTTAGGCGCTTCGTTAATTTCAAAATGGTTTTTCTGATTTATAGGAGATTAGCCTATTAGCATATCTATGAATGACCTTTTTTTTTTTTTTACCAGAGAAGGGATGGTTCTATCAGATGCAAAACATTAATTAGAATATATGTAGTTTTTGTTGAGTGAAAGAAATCAAATTGGCATTAAAATATTCCGTCTCGTTGATTAAAAATAGAAATATTTATATATCCTCTGGCGGGGGGGGGTTTCATTGAAAAATGTGGTTGCCGTCATTTTTTATTGCTGCTGCCTGTTGGTGGAAGCATTGGTTATTCGAGTATTTACTCGCATCGCTTGCGGTTATGATGATTCAAGAATTACATTGTTGTATCTTCGCTACTAAATGAAACAGCAAATTGTGTTAAGGACTCTAAAAGCAAAAGATTTTGGCTGCATTGTTGGAGAGAAAGCAGGAAACAAAATGTAGAGCAAGAAGAATAGTTTCTTGTCCTCTGGTACCACCTGAAGAAGTCCTTCGCAAACAAGGACGAAATATCGTGGAAATTAAAGGAGTGTTGTTGTATTAAGGATTTCTAGGAATATATTATTTACAGGATATATTAAAGAAGCTTATATAAGAAATGGATTAGGGTTGACCGATAATGGTATTTCGAGGATAGGATCCTGCGATCACCGGCCAATTGGAACAAAATTGAGCACGGGCGGACTGGAGCACATTCACCACCTTAATCTCCGGAGAAGAACCCAATACTTATTTGATAGAGGCCAGAATAAGCCCTGGACTCGTCTGTAGATAAACATGAACAATTGCAAATCAGTTGACAATTGAACCAGTAAAAAAAGTTAATAAATAAATAAATCGAATTTAGAATGAGGGAGCAACTTTGGGGGACCAGAAAGGAATCTTTATACAGCTATAAGACAATGTCTCGTTCATTTTGTATTTTCTTTTATTTTGTACAATTACTAATTTTTTAAATCATTTGATTTTTTTTTTTTTAATCCTTAGTTTAGCTCTGGAATTTTTGTAAGAAAAGTCGTAATTTTGGAATTGATTGAGCCATTGCTCCACTTATCTCCGATAATTTTTGTTGGAGGATGTGTAATTACTTTCAGAATTCAATAAACTAAAGTTTTCTCAAAGACATTCTTCTTCTTTATTGTTGAATCTCAAAGCGAAAACGCTATGGCGTGACTGTATGTGGACAACATCTTCCCTTGGGGCCCAAAGTTCCCCTTTCCAGAACACTCTAAATTCGAATGCGTGTATGAAAAAAATGGACGAAGATAAGAAAAGGGGCATAACTGAACTACAAAGAGCCATTATTATCTCTAAGAAGTGTTTTTTAATCAAGTTTCTTCCAATTTTTCAGTTTCTTAAAGTCACATTTCTTGTTTCTTGCGTGAAATATTTGAAAGTCAATCAAACAGGAAGTGGTCGACGGGAGCCGGAAGTCAATTGCAAATGAGTCACTGAAAACGAAAGGAGTTTGATATTTATTTATTTATTTATTTATTTTAAGTCTCAGTTTCTCACAATTCAGAAAATGATTGTGATTGTTTTGCCTGAATCGATTTCCTCTTCCAGTGTGACTAGGAAGTGGTCACCCAATTATCATTTTTACAAATCAAGATCGTTTCAAGTTATTTAGATGAAAGTAGCGGATTCATTTCCGTTTCAGTCTGTGTCCCGTTATTATTATGTTCTTTCCCAAGTCATTATGGATCGTACTGAAGGTATTTCCTTTGTTAGATCCTGTTGTTACAACCATTATTGTTTAACCATTGTTGTATCGATTAACTTACTTTCTTAGAGAACTGAAGCCCATAATATCAGTCATATTTGTCCGCGTTTTCGTATGTATGTGTGTAGCTCAGTTAATAACCTCCAACCTTGATGGCTCTTCTTGAAACTTAAATGCATATTTACGGACAACATACAAATTAACTTTTGTCTTGAATTTTTTTGGCTGTTTACATTCTTGCCGAGAAATTCGTGCGTTATGTTGACAAAAAAACACCGTAGAAAAGTGACAAAAATTCATACGTTAATTTTTTTTAGTAATCAACTAATTTGCGCCTGCTTTGATATTATATCAATAATTGGGATTTACACTGACTTACGTAAATAATGAAGATTTAGTTAATTTTTTCAGAAAAAATAGAAAATATCCACTATTTGTAGTAAGTAGTTATAATTTAAAAAAAAAAAAACTGGAACTTTTTATTTGTATTATTTTAAAAAATTCAAAAATCAAAGAGGAAAAAAAAACCCGCAACATCCAAGTAGGTTTTAAGTTGTTTCAGGAGCTATTCGTAATTGTTATGTCCGCAAACACAAATATTTTGATTAAATCAAAGCGCGCGCCGGAGGATTGCTAAGGGATTAATATGCATCATTTTAATTTATATATATAAATTTTTTTAAACGTGAATTTTTGTTATCTTGTCAACAAGGAACCCCTACAAAAATTTCTAGATATTTCCAGATATCACTTTTGTCCGCAAATGTCAAGGAGAACGTTTCATCGCTTCAAAAGTAATTAAGGAAACACATACAGTAAACTCCCGATTATACGCGAAACTATCCTGTTTCCATTTTTTTTTACTGTACAATAAATTACTGAATTAATAAAAAAGTTTTAAATCTAGAATAAGGTAAACAATAAAAGAGGCACATTTAGCGATGTCCAGGTAGGGGGTTTTCGTGTTTCGACACGAAAAAACAAAGACAATTAACCGATATTTTTTTTTGTTAAAAAGTAAGAAAAAAAAGTAAAATAAAATAAAATAATTGTTTATAATGTACGTACTGCTATTTTAATGTAAATAAAACATGTTTAAAGCATTTTTGTGTTTATTTTCGTCTTATTTCGGATTATCCGCGGAATTCGCTTATCCGCGAATGATTGCCGCGCCACCCAATTCGCGGATAATCGAGAGTTTACTGTATATTGAACTTTTGATTTCGTGATCCTGAAGTTAAAGTTAAACCAGACTCTTTGCATTTCACAGGAATTCTTTCTTCGTGCGATAAAACCAAACCAGTGAAGGACAGACAGTGTTGATAATGAAAGTAGAAACCTTTCTTTCACTTTTGCTGATAAACCGTCTTTATTCGACTCTCTTAGGGCGTTGATTCGTTGACCTCCTTATTTCCTGATGTCTGTAAATCTAATTAATCTGTCTGCGCCAAATTGGAAGCTGATTGGACCGATTGATGATTGTCGAACTGCTGTGTCTCGTAGAAATAAGGATTTTTCAAAAAAAAATAAATAAAAAAAAATCGTTATTTCTAGCAAAAAAGCCACAATAACCGAATTACAGAAAGAATACGAATTAATAAAATTGATTATCATTAGTTAATAATTCTTGAACAAAAATACTTTATTAACTTAATGTAAATGCTGTTCTTTCGTTTTTTTTTCTTTTACTACTTGATGAAATCATTGTTAGCGTAGATATATTTTGTAATATAAGTTGCTATGTTTTTCTGTAACTGTAGTAAAATTGTATTCGTGTGATGCTCCTAGCTTATTGAACAGGAAAAAAAAACTCTTAAAAATTTTAATAATTTAAAATGTTTGAAACAGATTCAAATTATTTAAAAAAAATATCTAAAAATAAAAACAAAATTCATTTAAATTTATATTTACAAAATTACAAATGCGTAATAAGTATTTTTATTTTATTTACTTAGGTGTGTGCGTGTGTGTGCTTTTTTTTATTATTATTAATAAAAATAAAATATGTTGTTCTCTGTGAAAATATATATAAATAAATACAGATATTATATTTATATATCTGTATTTTTGTTAAAAGTGAATCACATCAACTATTTAATTTGATTGTACGTTAAGAAAATCGTTGAGACTTTGCCAAACAATATCAATATTAAGAAAAATAATAATAATAATCAATTTCTATTATAAATTTGTATGAAATGTTAACAAAAAATTCGAAAGAATATTAAGACTAATTTTCTTAAAAAGTTGTTATAAACGTTTTTTTTTTTAAATCAAAACAAAAATCTACATTTATATTCCAATTATTATAATAGCTGTTGAATATAAGCCTACAAATTTTTCATTAAAAAAAAATGCAATAAATCTACATTATTTGCTTAAATAGTGCATCACATTTTGTTAGATTTATAAAATAATATTATTAAGAAAGATTTAGTTACTGACAGAAAAAGCTTTCAAAGTAATTTCTATTATTCTATAATAATAATAATAATAATAATAATAATAATAATAATTTTTAAGTTATATTGTAAATAAAATGCAGGATATAGACTGTGCAGAAGTTACAATCAGGATACAATTTGATATAAATAATTTAAAAAACAAAATAAATATTACAATAACAAAAACATTTAGTACAAATATTTACATTTGGAATATTATTGTTATAAATTGTGTTGTGCCTCAGCGGAGTCCCTCATCTAAGCCCCTTTTTGTTGGGCTTCAGGCCCTAAAGCAATTCACCTGGTTCCACATTCTTCTCCTTCCATTATTAGGACACCATCACCCTTTTCTTTTCTTTCCCGCCACTTTTTACTTCCTTTCACTTTGCGGTTGTTTATTGTGCAGAAATTCATCATTAATACAGTAATTCGAAGGAAGTCATCTCCATTGAACACTTTTTTATACGTAGTTATTATTATTCTTGCTTCAAACTTCCAAAATACAAAAAGAAATCATGTGCTTTAAGACCATTCAAGAGTATATTACCTCGTATTTACTGCTTTCTGTATGTTAGTAATTTTGAAATATTCATGATTATTGTTAATATATAATATTTTTAAATTGTTATTATTATTATTATTTTAAAATACTTTTAACATGTGCGGAAATAATTTAAATAAAAAATATAATAAGAAACAGCACATAATTTTTTTTTTAAGAGATTTATAAAAAACATTTAAAAAATACTTAGAAGCCTTTCGAGTTCCTCCGCGGAACTCCTCTTCAACACCTAAAGGCTCCTAAGTAGTTTTAAATGTTTTTTATAAATCTCTTTAAAAAAAATTTTTTATATGCTTTTTCTTATTATTATTGTATTATTATTGTTATTATTATTATTATTATTATTATTGCTACTGTCAAATTGCCTTAGGACATCATTAAAATGCGCGCGATAAGCATTATTTATTTATTTATTTTTATAAAGATTTATATGCCTATTTTTTTATATATTTATTTACATAAGAAAAATGCTTATAAACATCGTTAAACATCGTTGAAGTGCTTTTGTTTAATATTTAAAATTATTATACTATAAAACTAATTTGTTTTAACATTATTTGTATGTTTACGATAAAAGTCAAACTAAACGAAATAGATTGAAAACAAATTCTAAATCTATATTACTAAAATCTTTTATTTCTCTGTCTGTCTGTCTGACCGGCGCAATTTTCTGTGCGAATGGAAAATAGAAATAATTTTTACAATGAAATTTCCGCGACGGGATTTGAACCTGCAATCTTCTGATCCGAAGTCGGATGTGTTATCCATTAGGCCATAGGGACTACAACTCTTTTCATATTGTTTTTTGACTTATATCTCCGCAATTGTTGTGTTGTTGTTGTGCCCCAATGTTAGTGCAACAATGGAAAACGGTTTTTCATTTTTTATTGTCACGAGGAAGTCGACAAATTCAAAATGAGCATTATTGAGCTTCAAAATGTTGCGTTAACTGCTTTCTTTGGAATCGAGTTTTGTTAGATTATCTTAAATTTTATTTTCTTCTTATTATTACTTTTAATAATTGAATTGTACCTTATTAATGTATTTTTGTAAAAACAACTAAACTTATTGATTCACGTGTTTTTGAAATTTGTTTAAGCTTCCAACTATTTTGTTTTGTTGTACTTATTCCAATTTTATTATGCTTAAAAAAGAGATGGCTTGAAAAGAGTCTTCAAAATTTCAAAATGTTGCTTTAACCCCTTTCATTGGAATCAATTATTCTTGGATTATCTCATATAAACCATCGTTTTATCATCGACAATCAATTAGTATCGAAATGGACAACGAGAGAAAGGATGAGATCTTTTCAAAGAACTGTTAATAATGTCGTAATCTCGGCCATTCTCGACTACAGGTAAAATTTGTCTGAAGTCTCCGCCAAAGAGGAAAATTTGTCTAGATTCACAAGTCATCAGAATTTGATTATCTTCACTCGAAAGAATAGTCACAATCAATTCGTCGCCAGGAGTATCGTATATATAAGCTACGATCTTCATTTAACATCTATATCAACCAACGTCCATCTAAATAAATCTCTTCTTCAAATATCTATAACGAACAATCTGTACACGGGAGATGGCCTAGTATATTTTAAAAAATAAAGTGGTACCTCCAAAATTAAAATAAAAACAAAAAACAAAAACACATTAAACATAAAATAAAGAAAATTGAAGTGCTGGAAATTCATTAATCTTTTAATGTGACTAATATTTCATTTTTCCTTGTAATTTTATACTAAAATCTAATACGATACTGAAATCATAGAAAAAACTGAAAATTGTAAAAACAGATACAAGAAATTGATAAAACCACCAAAACACGATAAAAATATGATTTATTTTACAAAATAGATGCAATAAAAATATAAATAAATAAATAAAACCAATGCTTCATAATACATTATCTCATCTATTAGTTATCTATGAAGTGATAAAGCGTTTGTTTACAATCTTATAGCGAATAGAAGTTTATGTGAAAGGTTTTCATCATTCAATAGTGATGAAGGCTGAAGTGTCAAGTCGAAATATATTTTTACATATTAACATCTAAGTTATCTTCTTAATGCTTCCACGACAAATTTACAGGAGAAAAAAAAAAAAAAAATTGCTTTTCCCGCCATTCGCTTGTAATTCTTTATTTCTTCAATAATGATAAAATAACTTTATCAATGCCTTTAAAAATGCATTGCAAAGTTTATGAGTTGTTTCGCGAGAATGTGTAGAAAAGCTTTATAGATTTTAATTTGAATATTTTTGTTTTAGCTGAAGAGTCTTTTGTTATGAGTCAAGGCGAAGGGCGAGGCTTCTGGCTCGTCGCCAACACAGAAGGATGAAAAAAAAAATCCGACATCCCAGTCAAGTTCAGTGTCAGGCCACAGACAGCAGGATATAACATAAACCTTCGATATAACAACCCATTAATGGCGTTTGGATTGCCACCGGCTTCTGCAATTGATGCAAACCAAACATGTATTTTCACCACGAAAGAATGCGCAGAAGAAATAGGTCAACATAAAAGAGATGTGGATTTAGCCTCAGATGTTTTAAAATCAAATATAAAAATATAGAGAAAAATCTTTGACGCTCCTCACCATTGTTACGTTTCTTCTTTTGCCGACAGTTTTTGCCTTTGGTCCTGCGGAATGTCGTAGTTGTTCTACGAAAGGATGCTGTAGGTTTTTATGTTCGTTGAGGAATGAATATGTTCCTAGACTAAAAAAGAACTTGTAGAATAGAAATGTTTGAGAATGTAGCTTCAAGTCGTCTGTCCTTCTGTCTGCGATAACTTAAAAACTGCATATCCTTGGAAGCTCAAAATTTAGAGATAGGTTTAGAAAGATCTTTACTGATTTTGATACATATCGGATTAATAGGTAAGGAAATAAGGATGTATAAACCCAATGTTATGAAAAAGGCTGAATGACCTAAGCAAAGCATTTTTACACGAAGTGAATGCTTAATACTGCTACAGTTCAGGTCACTAAAGAATACAAATGGGACGTAGCAATTACTGAATTAATTATTCTCGGTATCTCAGCGATATATCTGTTGTTAAACAAAACAGAACTGCTTCCAACTCTTGTGAATGAGATAATGCTGTGTTGTGTATTATTGTAATTCCTTACATCGTGGGCTGGCTCATATTATTATTGATGCTTCTCCTCGCCACCAGAGGTCTTCAAAATTCGGATTTTAACCAATTAGATTTTACCTTGTTATCATTGGTCAATATATTGTAGAAATTGTATAAATATGAGCCTTCTTTAATATACTTTAATACTATAAACTTCTATAACACTATGATCCACCAGACATCTTTAATATTTTATATAGTTGACAAGAAGAGCTGTCAAAGCCTCTCGAAAGCTCCTGTATGCATTTTTATTTTAATATAACCTTTTTAAATCATTTTAGTGTGCTTATCTTTTTAATTATAAGTATATAAATTCAAATTTAATATTTTTTTTTTAGTTATCCTTTTTATATGTTGATTGAGTGCTTTCTTATTGCTGTCACGTGACTTCATGATTAAATGTAAGGTCATTTCCTTATATGGCAAACCTTCATGGATGAAAGTAATTTTAAATAGATTATTAGATGACTGTCTAAAAAATATTCTTTAAAATATTGGAATAAACGTATCCCAACTAGTTCTAATCTCAGCACACATCCTTCTTAAATCGGTTTTGCAAAATGTTTTAGGATCAGTCAATTAAAAACTAACACTTACAGCTTTGTAGTTGCATGCTTCTAAATAATTTGATAATTTGAATAATTTTTCAGTACTAGACAGCTGAAAATACCAGTAAAGCTTCAGAACAAAATCAACATCAGAAGCAAGTCCTAAGCACATTTTGTCCCTACGATTTCACCAGTTAGCTACGCTGGGCGACGATGGCTTCGGCGCATATGGAAGTTAAATGCCGACAAAAAGATGGCCAGCTTACTAAATTTCACTTGTTTTTGCTCATAGGTCTAATCTAGTACGTTAATATTTAGAGAATTTGGAATTGTAGAAGAATTGAAATACAGTGAAGTCTCAATTATACGAAGAATTTCTCATTCCCCGGCGAAACCCCTTAAGTCCTATATGTAATTCACTTACACGAAATATTCACTTATACCAATAATTTTTGGTTCCCCCTCATATTCGTATAAGTGAGACTTCCCTGTAGATATTTTTTCTACTACAAAATTATTAGTTTTATTTGTCCTATTCAATAATATTTGTATCATCAGAGATAAGATGACGAGGACAGAATATAAATATGTAGAATCCTAATGTAATTCACAGATTGAACGGTTTATTTATCTTTTCGAACGTAATATGGACTTATTGTAATAGTATTAAGAAGAAGAAGCCTGAAGGCTCGTCAATATTGACTGAGTGACAATGCAGATATAAAAATAGGGATGGAATGACGATATATTCATTCATCTTGTAGGCAGATAATCGCGTTTTGAGGCTTTATTTCTTGTACTTTAACGTGCAATTCTCCGAAGATAAGCAAATGCGGATGTTACCACTCTCTGCAGGTCAATTTGGGGATTGGAATAAACTTTGCAGATTACAACGTAGTCACTCCTGAACAGAAGAATCCTAGTTTTTACGTTAATTTTGAAGAGAAAAGGAAAAAAAAAACAAAACAAAAAACAAACAAACTAAAGATCAGTTCTTACTGATATCCAGGAGTTCAGTTAAATTTATATAAAGGATTTAGGATTGTCATGTTTTATTCTGATTAGCCATTTTTCACTCTTAGATGAAAAACTTAACTTTTGAAATTATTGATTGAATAATCTATTCAAGCTAAATTAATAGATTTAATAAATATGTTAATAAATCAGACGTTGCCTTCACAAGTGGTATCCTCGTACAGCTGTTTCGCGCTCATCTCTGAACACCCAAGTCTGGTAAATGCCAGCAAGCGCGAAACAGCAGGACATCAACGAAAGATCTACGTAATACATTTGATAAATTGTTCAAGCATTACGTTTCATTAGTGCTCTGTTTAATTCACTGTGAATGACGCGCTGGAATATAAATTACGTGTTTTACTTGATAATAATTTTCCTGTTTTTCTTAATTTTTTGAAGTAAAAGACTTGTCCGGCCCTCAATGTATTGTCAACGGTCAGTTTTTACGTCTTCTACAGCTTAGAAAAAAAAGTCACTGCCAGAGCCGGGAATCGAACCAACAATCTAGTTCTGTGAAGTAACCAATGAGCATTCAATTAATGCAATAATTAACAAGGAACGACACAAGCTACAAGCAATGAATCACGGCTGCTCTTAGCTAACTATTTGCTTAAAGACAGTGGAAGTATTTTTCAAGTAAACGTACTATATTATGGATTGGTTTGTAACTCTGTGTTTGCCTCAGTATTTCTGTGAGATTGACTTTGTGTATAATCTCTATGTTGTGCTTGTAGGTGTGGGAATTGTGTGACACTGGAATGTGCTTTGTAATTGCGCTGCAGGGGATAAGTAGGCGGCCTGACATGTGCTAAGTGCATTTGTTCTCCCATTCACTTCTCTCTACGTCATTTTCCCCCGGGGCCTTAATTTCCTGTTCCCCACTGGAATGCAGGGGGTTTCATCCGGCAATGCAACATTCTCCTAATGAATAGGATTTCTTAGATAAATTTGTATATAAGCAAAAGAACTCGTTTGCTCCAGAGTAGCATTTAGTTGTATTAATAGTTTAGTCTTAAACTTCTATTTGAAAAAGTCAAAAAAAAAAAATTAAAAAAATAGTTGTAAATATTCTCTCTTTTTTGTTTTTTTTAGTCTCATTCCAATTAGAGGCTTACCAAATCAGCCAGTCTGTTTGTGTGTTTCCCTACTAACTTCTGATCTCTGTAAGGAGCATCCTGACTTTTGGAATCTATATTTGACGGCCTAACTCTTATACAGTAAAACCCCGTTATTACGCTCCCGCTTATAGCACTATCCCGTTCTTTACGCTCCTTTCATACGGTCCCTGGAATTTTCTATATAACTCTGTATACTTTTACCCTCTTATAACGCTTCAAATCACGCTTTTAGCGCTTTTTTTATATCGGAAATTTTGTATCGAAAAGAAATGTAACACTGTAACGATTCTTTTCTTTCCCTGGTAGGAGGGAATCTTCGAACTCTTTGAAGTGCGGGTCTGTGATACAGTAAGTTAGGGCAAAATGTCGAAGCGGAAATCCCTTTCTATAAGTGAAAAATTGCAAATTCTTCGTAAGTACGACGAGAATTCTACACTAAATCAGAAGGATTTCGCAGAATCTAAGAATTCCCTGATCCAGTCTGAGAACAATAATAAAAAATAAGAATGGAATTATCAATGCAGCGAAGAGTGGTTGCAAACGTAAAAAAGTAAAGTGTGGAAAATGTGAAGATGCCGAGGAAATTCTAACTGAATGGATTCATCAGTCCCGTGATGCATCAGTGCCATTAAGTGACCCAATCATTCAAGAAAAGGCGCGTGAAATAGCGGGCAGTGCACTAAATCTGCTCCGAAAATATATTAGTATTGCTCCTAGTGGAGTATCAATTGATGTTAATAGTTTCTTGAACCGCATTGAAAATGTCATAATTCATAACAATAGCACACATACACGGCAAACCACAATCAATAGGTTTTAATAGGAAATAAGCTCACATTTGCACTATATCTATTGCAGAATCAAGTATCTTTCCTGTCAAATGGTGTCTAAACGTTTCCCCATCTCATAAATCATTTCCCGTCTATAGCGCTATCCCGCTTATTACGCTTGTAGATCATGGTCCCTTGACGAGCGCAATAACGGGGTTTTACTGTATTTGCAATCTTTTTTTTTTTTTTTCAAATGGTTGAGAAAATTAGCGCTGTGGAAGATTCCCATAGAAAAGCATTGCAATCTAAACAATGGTTGCTTATCCTAATTCTATAAACGTTTCATTGTTTTAAACAATGGAAATTAATGTTTTTAGCGAATCCAGTGCACGTGGATTGATACGATTATAATTACTACGAATTAGACAACGCAAGTGAGTAATATAGATTTCATTATTATTATGAAAATGTTTATGAAAACCTTGGGTTTTCCCAGCAAAGACAGCATGGCGGGTCGAGGACCAAAGCACATATTGCCAAGTGTACAAGGAAGGTTAGAGATGTGTGGTTGTGTCCATAAATTTCCTAACTATGCGTGTTGTGTTGAGTATCACAGCCTTCTGAAATTGTGCGTAAGTGTTTTTGTGAAGTCCTAGTGTGCTCAGACTGGTGCAATGTGTGAGGCACCAGACCAGTGGCGGACAGGACGATAGATATAACACGTACTCATAGATTTGGTAGGCTTGGTGGGAGAACATTTACTGGGACTGGGATTATATTAACTTCCTTTTTGTAATTTCTTCACTAGAATGTTTAGTGAAGAACTTGTGATTCCTATACTAGAATGTTTGTTTAATCTTACGAATATTCTATGATAATAAGATATTTCAGCATTTTTAATTAATTGAATGATTTATCTTAAATGGAACACAATCATTCTATATCACAGCGGTATATATCATAAAATGACCCGACAAAAACCGAAATGAAAAAGAAAATAAAAAGGAAATAGTTGGCATGCCAGTTTTCCACCACCCGTTTGATAAGATCGTAAAAAACTCGATGAAGTTCTACAGCTTCTCACCTATTATTCCGAAAGGTAGGAGTAATAAAATCAATTAAAAAAAGCCTATAAATTTCGACTAAAATTTCAAGTAAATGCTTTGGGTTGTCTGTTTCGCAACCCAAAAACGGACGGACGAACAGACACAAATGCATCACTTACAACAAAAATATTTTAAAATACAATTTTTAGCGTTTTTTTTTCCTTCCTACCCGAATAATATTTAGAGTCAATATAAACATTGGCCCAAAACATATACCAGGTTATAATCCTTTGACTACCATGCGGCTAAACGTACATATTCGTCGTACTCTCTCAATATATGTAAAGGAAAATGGATTTATTTGATAGTACAATTATCCTACTTTTTTTTTTTTTGTATCCGTTTATAAATAACGTAATTTCACCTTAGCTTTCGCGCAAACTGAGCCAAACATTAAGGGTAAATTCTGCTGATGATTCCTAATGAGGATGAAACAGCTGTTCAGGATTCCCGTTGATGTTGGCTCAGTGTGCGAAGGAACATTTACTGTCCAGTTGTGATTTTTTTCTCTATTTATGAATTATTATGGATGTTAAATCTTGCTTTTCATTGTAAATATTATACCTTATAAATAATATTTCAATTTACGTAGTCCCGGACTCCCGAAAGGACTCTGTTCTGATAGGTTGTTCGTAAGTTGAAAACGAGCAAAAACAGAAGGGGGAAAATATTTATTGTATATTTTATTTTTATTTTCATGAAGCTCACGTAATCACGAAATGAGCAAGTAAAAAATGTAAAGATGCATTTTGAATAAATAAGTACAAAAAAAAATATTTAAATAATATTTAAAAAATATTATGTAAGTAGATGAAAAATAGTTTGAGTAAATATTTTCAAACAAATACACTTTCTACGGCCCATTTGTAATGAAACAAGTTATAAGAGAACGTAGAGCGGGGAATCCCCTCCGGGAACATCTTTCCCACCAACACCTTTCAGTTCGAGTTCGAGTTCTAGCAGAAGTTGTCCAAACAGTTGTGAAAACGTGGAAAGGGAAACACACAACATCGCTTCGAAGCGGTCTCTAAATACAGCATTAGATACGACCAATAGAAAACAAAAGCATTCGAAGGATATTGGGAAGATTTAATTTATTTTTATTGTAGCTCGATCTAAGTTTTAGTCGTAAGTGCGAGTGTTCATAAATCTATCTGTATTTTTCTAACCCATTTTTCTCCGACTAATATGAAGAAGCGGTGGAAACTTAGATCGAGCTACAATACTGTAAAACAGTTAGTTGTGCGATGGGGGTGGGGTGGGTATTAAAAAATCACACTGTGAAATAGAGCTATTTAAATATACAGTTGTGAAATTAGTGATAAGAAAACGATATTACGTACTGTTTTTAATATTTATTGTTCAAATACCAAATTTGTTAGAGTTTGTAAAGTTTTGAAAAATTCCGCCGTCGACATCAATGCATTCGGCAACTCGTGAACTGCATCTTGACGTTGTCTATGTGAGATTATTACCCGTAAATATGTCATTCTTTTATCTTAGAAATCGTTCAGTGTAGGACACATCTTTATATAATTTCTACTTCCTTACAATGACCGATGAAAAAGAAAAATCTCTTAGAATAGTGACCTTCCCTTCTGGGACACCCTGTATACCAGTTTATGCGTTTACTCATTGCTTGTACAATTCCTTATATACAGTATCTTTCATGTAATACCTTTAGCGCATATTCATATTTTCTTGTGAATGTAAATACACAAGAGAGACGTACCAAGTGTTTGGGGTATTTTTACCTACTGACACTATAAATTTATAGTTCATCTAACATCTAAGCGCTCTTTTTTGTCCCAAGTATTTCCTGATATTATTAATTTCTTATCTCAGAATCAAGGACGCTATCTTTGGCCGTCTTTTTCCTCCATCTTATCCTGGCAGAGAAAATCTTACCTTTATTAAACCGAGAAGCAGTTACGTAATTCTTATAATTATTCTCTGTGTCTGCCCAATGTTTAAATAAGTGAGCTGATATCCTTACTTTGTGAAAGAGTTTTCAAAATTTTATTTTTATAAAAAAAACAAGATAGGGATAGCGATTAGTAAACAAATCATAATGCTTCGCAACGTCTTCTGATACGTGTAAGACAATATAATTGATATTACTTTAATGTCCTTATTTTTAAAAATGTCATTGTTGCGAATGCAAAAGGCGCAATTGTTGCGATTATAATGATTGTTGTAGAGCTGTATTATAAATGTGATTGTTGCGTATGCAAAAGACGCAATTGTTGCGATTGTTGTGATTGTTGTTAATGATATTTTAATAATACTTGTCCACAGACAAAACAGGAATATAACTCTTGTGATCCTTATCAGAAGACTAAAAAGAGTATTGAAACATTATCATCGTAAAATCATAAACTCATGGTTGTTAAAAAAAATAAATGACCTTTATTTATTTAGAAATTCTTTTTAAAAGTTCCCAATTCTATAAAAACTGACCACTACGAAGAAATGGCGGTCCGTTTGTGACGTCATTCGTTCCATTGGCGGGAATTCGTTCGACTTAAAAAAAGTTTCGCAAAAACGACAAAAAGAAATTAGATTTTTTTTTTTTGGTTTCCTTAATTACAGTAGTTAGTTTCCAAATTCTAGTCCTAAATTTATACAATATTAAGCAATTTTAGCTTAGATTCGGAAATTGTCCGAAGTGTTGTGTAATTACCGTATTTACCGGCGTATAGCATGCACGTAGAATGTTAGCTGGAAGAAAGAGCGTGTTATATGCCGATAAATATGGTAATTCCTAATTCAGATGTAAGAATATTTTAGATTGGTTATTCGACAGATTCGGAAAGATTTAGCGTTACTTTTAATGTTACTTTTTAAAAAATGAAAAAGGCATTAGGCCCCCCCCCCCCCCCAATAAGCTCAGCGGAGACGCATCAGATCGTGGAAGATAAGACTACCGTCACTGCAATCGAAGTCGTCCACAAGTTCTGTGATAATTCGCGAAGAGCATCCGGGCCTTCATTTGATAAAGGGCTGAGTAAGTCTCAGGATCCATAAGGATAAATTACCAGAGAAAAATCCCTGAATTTCCCACAGGGGATCAAACATCTTACCATTAATAATAAAATAAAATAAAACACATCAACCATGTACAGTCCTCCAAATGAGAGTTGGCCGGCGATAGTTTGAACTGCGCAGCCCTTCCGGTAGCTGATCAATTATGTTTTCTTGTCAAAATGGACGACGGTGTCTGTTCTCACTGAGAAAGTAAAGTTAACTTATAATAGGCTAACGTTTAATTATCGGAGAAGTTCGAATTTAGAGAAATACTTGTTTATTTAGAGAATTTCATTTATAAATTATGTCTCTTAGATGTTAGGTTTTGAAAATATCCCTTCACAGAGGCAAGCATTTCTCTTGCTTGTCGACGATGAGTCCTTCCAGGCTATTTTTCTCCGCTGACATGTTGATAACGCAAAATAAAACTTCTCTCTAACATTTAGCATTATTTCAATACTAATCACTAATAATAAATATTTTAATGATTTATAAATACAATTCCCTTTGATAAGTAATCAGCGATTAGCAGAATGGCGGATTCCTGTCAGAAGATCAGACGGAAGTGCCTGACCAGACTAATCGATGCTACATGCGCAGATCTCACAAAAACTGGGCGGCCAACTCTCATTTGGAGGACTGTAGTATATTTATATAATATGTTATTCCTTCTTTCTCCATTATAAATAATAAAATAATGGAGAATGAAGGAATAACAAGAAGATTCCTTACCATTAGGCTATCGGGCCCACATTTTAGAGACACTACCCTTTATTTGTTCTTCATCACTTTTACTTAAATCAAAAATTGACAGTTTTGTAAGTAAACAGAAAACGAAGCGACCCCTACAATTTGCAATCTATCAAATGCGTGCATTGTTAAAAGTGACAGTGTTATTGATTGGAACGCAAAACTCATTTAATCAAGCCATTGTAATTCAAGAGATAGGCAAATTTCAAGCAATGCCTACGTATGGCTAGAACTTCCTTTTGGAAGTGGCCTGCGATCACTATCAATCGAAAGTGGCTAAATTGTCAAAGTTTTTACTCTCAGCACAGCCGAGGAGACAGTCCTCAATTTGAACCGATTCCCACTATTTTCCGGACCCGGTCCACGGTAACCTAAAACAGGAAGTAGCCTGGACCGGAAGTCAGATTTTCCAAAAACCCGCCATGCAGGTCATCCAGGAGTGAGACTCCGATTCCTGGTTTTGGCTTTGGAGGCCATTACATACTCACATGTACAGACACAGGAATTTTATTAGCTCTTTAAAAAAAAAATCAAAAAAAAAAACAAAACATTATTGATTAATTAAGAATAGAAAAAATTTTAATTTGTTGTTGTTGTTCAAGAAATCCTAAAAAAGTTTCATATAATAATTTTTTTTTTAAGATATATAATTATAAACTGGGATTTTATTTTTTTAGTGCTAATCATTATATAATTATTTTAAAGTTAAATATATATATAAAATTTAGAAAGCCGGACAGTTGTGTGGAATTCGAAAAATGCCAATACAAAGACCATGTCACTGTTTCTGTGAAGATACGGCCAAACTGTCCTCACGTCATCAACGGCATAAATCGAAATTAACATATACTGTATATATATATTCGAATATGGTTTGATTTCTGTTACTCTCCCATCTTCTCATTATAATATAATTTTTACTACGACTTCCATCCTTTTTGTAATATTTGAACATCTTCTTAACACAGTATTTGAATACATTCATTCGAAATGAAAAGGAAAATAAAAAATAGAGAAAAATAATCAACATAGTGTTGAGGAAAGGGATAATCTAAATGGACTCTCTCGACCAATGGTCGGGGAGGGAGATGTGCCCAAAATTGAGCTAAATTACGAATTCCCCTTAGCAAATAACAGATGTCATCATCTAGAGCAGCGGTTCCCAACCGGTGGGTCACGGAAGGGTTACAGGTGGGTCGCGACTTGATCCTAAAACTATCAGAAATCATCGAATAAACCATCAGAAATGATCAGAAAAATCGAAAATCGATCATATATAAGGAAGGGATACGATACAAATATGGTTTTATTCTACATTCTTCTACTCCTTCTACTCCTGTATATGTGGAGGTTTTCCGATAAGGAAAGGTGGGTCGCCAGCTGTAAAAGGTTGGGAACCGCTGATCTAGAGAATCTAACAACAACAACAAAAAAAACAAACCAACAAAAAACAAAACAAACAAAAAAAAAACGCTATTTTTGACAGAAATTGTGTTTTCTTTGAAAAATACGTAAATTAAAAAGACTCCATAGAAGCTTTTGTAAAGTTAAAAACAAAATGTGCTTAATTAACTATAAAAGAATTCATATTATTACTGTTTTCTAAATATTATGTCTTTGTTCCTTGTGTGCCTTGTTTGCCTCGATTAACGATATCTATCAAAAGAATTGGTCTATTTTTATCTTTAATTTTTTAATTTTACATCTTTTATTGTACTTCATCAATTCTAAACAATACTTTTTCACTAAAAATCTCACGAAATTGATGTACTGTGCTTTACATAAGCCGAAGGGTTTGAAATTACGTCCTTGATGTCGTATGTTGGGGTTTTGATATACTTCGGAGAAATGTTTTTTTTTTTTCAATTGAACCCTTGAAGGAAGATGCTGCTAATGGGTTGCTGAAGGTGAATGACTTATCAAAAAGCTCTTCATTGTTTTAGAGATTTGTTGTTCACCTTGAATGCCCTTGGGCTTGGGGCACCTTCGTCGTACCCCCACCCCCTCTTAGAAACCCCTCAATGGAAATTCTACTGCTTTCCATAAGTGATATCCAAATAACCAGTAGATTAACAATGGTGAACCAAACAGATCAAAATTTTGCATTTCAATCCTCTTTCATTCTTTTTTTTTTTTTTAATTTTTATTTTTGTGTTTATTCTTTAATAGTCATTTTTTTTTTATCTCAGATATTTACGAACAAATCCGACTTCTGTAACATTCACTAAACCCCCCCCCCCCCCCCCTCAAGAAAAAAAAATTGTCTTTTTTTTTTAACATTTAGAATAATCAAAAATATGTTATTTAGGTTGACATAGTAGACTAGAATAAAAACGTTTTTACAATTTAAAAAAAAAAAAATAATTAAAAAACAACCGGTTTCGCCTCGTCGCGAGGCTTTGTTGTTTTTTAATGTAAATTTCTTTTAAATTGTATAAATGTTTTTATTCTAGTCTAGTGTGTTGCCCTAAACAAAATATTTTTACTTCACTAAGCACAATTAAAATATTTTAATATTTAAGATAATCATATAGCAAGATTTAAAAAGAAAAATTATATTGAGTTCATTTGTTGATATTGAAAAATGGAACGGACGTTTGCCTTGTATGGGGAAGGCTGATCAGAGATGAACTGAACTGCTACTGTTCGTATAAAACTTTTAATGGCTTGCATCGATAGTGTACTTGTTTTTATCTCAAATTCAGAAAAATAATGTTGAAAATACGTATTAAAGGGTGAGCAATAGTTGTGTAAATAGTCTGTTAATAAATAAAAGCTTGGATAGATGGTGCTTTTGATTTTGACAAGAGCAAGCGATTAACCCATATTGTCATTGTCTCGTGGCTCCAATAATCAGAATGCTAAATAACCAAATTCAATTGTAAACTTTTAAAAAGCGAGATAAAAGATGTGAAGTAGGAGCAAACAGATCTTCATTACACGGAAACTGTTGACTTCGTATTTCGTTAAAGTTTAAACACTTTCAACAATTGAAGAATTTGTATTCACAAGTTGGCCTCCTGAGACAGCTGTTTCGCGAGTATCGGAGCTCTTCAGCCAGAACCAGGCACTTGTGAAGGCACAGTGCTACGGTACGGACCCAATAGAGATTCAATCGTAGGAAGGACTTACAAGAAATTAAGCTAAAAAAGAAAATCAATATAAAAGGTTACTTCGCTTGTCGACATTCGTGGCAAGCAAACGAATTAAATGGGCGCTTAAAGTAAATAAAAAAAACCCTAAACATTTAAGAAATATTTTAATAAATGCAGACCTTGGGTGCAGAAGGTTTCCCATTTATAAGAATTGGTCGCTGTAACTCAAGACGGTAACCCGTCTTCTGCATAAGGATTCGAAACCCGGAACTGGATTTGATGTTCGTCTTTATTCTACTTCATTTCCTTATTTCCACGAATACTGTAGACCGTCTCCCATGGTGAACTCTGAGCGACGATTTATTAGAGAAACTAGTCTACAATTTCCACTATATATGAGCGAAGCGAACCAAAGTGTAGCCAGCCATACAGCAAATGCCGAACATAACAGCGCTGCAATGCATCTTGGAAACACAAAACAGTTGCTTTAAAACTTTGCAAAACCGTTTTGATAATCATTAGAATTCACAGTTTCCATTTACCTGAGAAATAATTAAATTTGGAATCAGAGCTTTTTAAAATCTTAAAATTGCAGGACTTGTAACGGATTAGAAATAGAGCAAAATATGAAAATATATTTAAAAAACATTTTAATATTCTTTCACTCCCGAATCATCAATATCTTCCAGCGCCGCTTTGAGTTAATATGGGGCAAACAGCTCTAAGGATCCAATTGTTCTATCATTATATACGTAATGTAGAATTTAAAAGTTCTAGCTAATTAATGCTATAAACACTTGTCAAAGCTTTGCTGGCCAAGGCGAAACCGGTAGTGCTCCCTGTATTTTAATTGGTATAAACTTTTTAAGTAGTCATATTGTGTCTGGTCGATATTTTCATTTCGTAAGTATTTCGTACACACGTAAAAGCTTTTTATTAATGTTGTACACTTAAATATAAAAAAAAATGGAAGAGTAAGATACAGACATTACAATTATATCCCAATAATTGTTAATTTTATTTAAGATCATCCCTTAATATATCTACTGATTCTGAGAGAGATTATCTAAAATCCGAGTATTGAATCCTATTTACAGCAACAGTTCAGCTTTAAATATATATAAAATAAATAAGCAGTAACAAAAAAAGTTTAGGTGTTCTTGAATGCAAATACTCACATTGTAAAAAGATGATGTATGTATTTGATACGAAATACAAATCCTATCGTTATGAATGGCTTATTCAGCTTCGTGAATAAGGAAAAAAAAATAAACTCAAAGAAAAAAGGTGAAATGGGTTTTGATGACCAGAAAAATAAATGCCCAAAGGCTGTATATTAAGAGGCTGATCACATCCCCACTGCCTTCAATCCAATAATTTTCAGTCAGTCATTTCTGTCTTTTTTTTTCCCTTTGAGAGGGGATTGCGATTGGAAGATATAAAAATCTCCTGAAAATTACATTTGAGGTACGAATCAGAAGAAGAATGTTTTTTGTTTTTTTTACTGTAGCTTAAGTTTTAATCGAAATAGCGTTGTTTCCGACAACATGCCAGCTCAAAATTAAACGTAAATTGGATCTGTCTATTTCGCCACAAATGCCTTTTTTTTTTTTTTTAATGACTTTTCGAAAAATAATAGAAATTCCGAAAGTTTTTAAAAAGCGAATTCCGAAATAAAAATGATGTTTTTTTTATTATTTATCATTTCGATTAGAAAGAAGATTTCTAAGTGACTTTTATTACCTGCTGAAAGAATTTGATCACTCCCAAGTTTTTAAAGAACTTGAAGCCTACTTTGCTATTTTAAGGGGTTGTTAAAAAAAAAAAATAGAAACCACATCTTTTAAATTATTTTTTAAATTGTAATAGTTTAAATAGTTTAAATAGTTATTTTTTTTAATTGTAATCTTTATATGAAAAAACAACTATAACTCACATAAATGAATTCATTTAAAAAAGGCTTAAATACAACATGCTAAAAAATACGATACATTAAAAAGTTCCTAGGACAGGACAGTTTCATGACAGTTTCATGACAGGACTAATTCAGGACAGTTTCATGACTATCATGACTACTCCACTTCCCTCATCATTGGCTGAACTTTTTTGAATATATTAAAAATTGCTTATATAAACCTTTTCTCAAGACTTTGAAATTTAACTTGCTGATGATGGGGAATATGTTCCCCGAAACTGTCCTGTCCTAGGAACTTTTTAATGTATCGTATTTTTTAGCATGTTTTATTTAAACCTTTTTTAAATGAATTGATTTATGTGTGAGTTATAGTTGTTTTTTAATATAAAGTATAATAAAACACACGTTAAAATCTTTTTAATCATTAATTGTAATCTCTATTGAATACAAACAAGAGATTTTTTTTTTCATTTACTGAAAGAGAAAAATAATGAAAATCCTTATTACTTATTTAAATAGTCGGAAACCGATTTGATTTTAATATTGTTAAGCTCGCGTATAGGGTAAGAGGATTAATAAGCAGATTCCTATTTGTTATTGGTAACATTGTTAGTAATCCCTTGTTCGGTTCTGGTGCTCTTTTGTGAAGATTTTTGTCACTTCTCGCTCTCATTTCGTGACAAGAATGCACTTTGGAAACTTCCGAGATATAAAAGTTAAATGGTCTCTACTCCTTAAATATGGATATCAAGTTTCAAGAAGATCTATCCAGAGGTTGAAAAGTTATCAAGGGAGATACCCACACACAAAACACATATGTTTACTGACTGATTCCATAACATTCCAACGGAAAATGAAAAACACAAAAAACCCACCGTAGTTAGTGGTTGATATTGGTTCGGTTTTCCTAAATGTATGTCCATACGAGGAAGCCTGTGCAAATATAAATTGCATTATCTCCATAACACACTTTATATCATTCGTTTCCACGAATACCATCTAATACGTGTATTCTTGTGAATTGTTTGTTTTTGCTCAGTTTTTGACTGGAGAGTTTGATAAGACTTTTCATGGGGGTTTTTATTTCTCAAGACGAAGGTCAAACCGTGAGCTATGGTTTATAATGAATTGAGCTCTCATGTAGAAGTTTGCGAACTGTATGACATGTCCTTAGGAGAGTCGCTTTTTGCATTTGCTTGAGTGTATTTAGGGGAAGTATCAATCAGTTAAACTTGATGAAGATTCTTCGGAAATAATGTCTAACAGATGGATGTTGACGATCACGTTTGCGCGAGAATTACGAAAAACACGAGATCTCGCCATTAGCCTCTTCAGCAGGTCTCAAGGAATTTAGTGTTTTTAATGTCTGTCACTAGGAAAATTCTACATAATGAATTTATTGTTTGTTTATTGACTGTTTTCAATTTATTAAAACTATATTAAAATATAGTAAAAGTCTCATGCATTTCCCCATATTATAATTCATTTAAATATTTCAATATTTTGTGAGAAGACATGGATAGAGACTATTCTCGCGTAAATTACGTGAAATCACGAAAATACGGGATCGTCAACATCCATCTGTTAGACATTAGAGTGGTTGCTGAGGTAAAGATTGACATTGTGAAATCTTTTTCATGTGCCACTGTTTTTGAATTCTATAGCAGGATTGGAGTATTTGGATAATTTATTATGATGACTTAATGGTGGATTATTATTGCTTGTGTTTTGCCTTTATCAAATCCAAATTTCAAACAGTTATCTCTGGAAAAAGATTCGGAGATGCGTAGGATCTCCGAGGTGTGCTTGCGAAGAAGCGAGCAGTTTAACATCAACCATATGGAGGAAGTGTGTTCATTGGTGATGCCAGTTTTCACTTGGTATCCGCAACTCCCTTTATTTATTATAATTTTTGTCCAGGAAACGGTATTTAAGGGGAACCACGAAGCTGGAAAACAAATTGCTTCTTAACTTCTAGAATCTCTGAATTATAAGTATATTTGAAATTATTCATTAACTGCAATCAAGTGATAATCTTAATACAGTTGACTCGCGATAATCCGACAGTTACGGGACCGAAGGGGTGTCGGATTATCAAAAATGTCGGATTATCAAAGGTTGATTTTTTAAAACTGAATTTTAACTTCTAAGGCAAGAAAATTTAAGTTATGTATATACAGTACTGTACGTTACAATACATAGTGAGTACATATTTTACAGCCATTGAGGATATATATAAAAAAAAAAAAAACTCACTAGGCATAGTTTTACACAAATGAATACGTATGTATGTAATACTAATTTATTTCTATATTTATGTCTTAAAAAATAAAATTATAGTATACAATGTAAATGATAATTTTAGGTCTTAAAATAAAAAATAAAAATACGTACATACCGTGCGTATTTACGGCTTAAAAAAATCTGTAATCGTTTTTTGTTTCTTCTTACGTAAAGGGTCTGTCGTGGCCTTTTCTTGAATATCTTTTAACATTAAAATGTTGTCGTAGCCGAGTTCCCACTCCTCACACCAACATATCAAAGTGTTTGCAGCCGACATAACTTCATCGCAAGTGATTGTGCACTTCATCTCCTTGACCGCCTCAATCGGGTCGGTTTTCGAACCAACCTGCGTCGGATACCGAGCGTGTCGGACTGTCAAATGTCGGATTATCGCAAGTCAATTGTATTTTAATTTCGATGCTTAAACTTGTTACAAAGTAAATGAACTTCTGATGTTTGAGAAAATGTTTTCGCCTGAAGGGGGCGCTGTCCAAAGTGAAAACCAATAGAAAAATTAATGTTGGGAAAGTGTGTGGGAACGTATATGCATACAAAAATCACTTCCAAAAAAATTTATACTGTCTGACAAATGGTTCTTGATGATCGCGTTTGCGCGGGAATCACGAAAATCACGAGATTTGGCCATTAGCCTCTTCAGCAGGTCTCAAGGAATGTAGTATTGTGAATGTCTGTCACTAGGAAAATGCTAGAGAAAAAATGTTAAAGTTGGAATTTTACCTTCAGCTTAGAGGTGATGGATGCAGCGGCGAATAAGGCATCGGTCAAAATCGTCGACATCAGTAATGGGGCTTGCTCGTGGCCGCTTCTTCCCCGGAGTCAATAAGCCTTCTTTCGCGTCATTTTGTGAGAAGACATGGATAGAGGCTATTCTCGCGTCAGTCACGTGAAATCGATTAAAGTCCGCCATGTTATTAGCCCTTGGAAAGGTAGGCTAACAATTAACAGTCGGTGTGTTTGTGAATTGTGTCCATGTTTATGTACCTCAAATAACTTTTGAACCGTCGGATGGGTCTTCTTGGAACTTGGTTTGCATATTCGAGGACTAGAAACGATTCAACTTTTCCATATAGAGAAATCAGAAGACAACACTGTAAGCCCACGCGCGCACCTGGCTGCTTTGCAACTCAGACCGTAGGAATGAGAGGGGATTAGAGAACACTCTTTTTGCTGGAGGGTCTGTAAGCACCTCGGAAAATGAAACAGGATTCATCCAGAGGAGTTGAGAACAGGGGATATGCAAAACCACAATAGAAGCGATCAGCACACTGCTGGAGGCAGGCAGTAAAAGGGAGATTTCTCTTCTCATTCCTGCGGTCTGAGTTGCAAAGCAGCCGGGTGCGCGCGTGGGCTCACAATGGAATCTAAACAATGGACAGAAACACATTTCTCATTGTCTTAAACAATTAATATTAATCCTTAATCCACAAGGTTTGATAGGAATAATTACATGAAGTAACATAGATGTATTTTATTTTATTCAGGAACCAGAAAAATTGTATCTATTTACATTCAGTAGATAATAAGGGTTTAATAATCACATAATGTGAATGTAAATATAAGCTTATTGTTTACGCGACTTAAAATATGTATATATTTATTATTATTATTATTTTTTTTTTTTTGAGAAATTGCATTTTAAGGAAAGTAGGCATTCAGTTCTTTCTAACTTTTCATCTAAAATTATTTTCTGTCTAAGACATTCGTAGCTTCTCCAATTCTAATATTCTATCTCGATTTTTGATTGATCAGATATTCGAATGAGATTTTTTTTTTTTTGGAAGGGGTTAATGTTGTTTGAAGTTGAATCTTGGGAATTCGTTTTCTCGTGAGTCGTCTTTAGAGTGACTCTCATAAACCACAAACACCACGTGACCTTGATATTCCCCTTCTTCACGAGATCCGCCTTCACTCATTCCATCCTTCCATTCCTATCTCTTTGTTCTCCAAAAACTAATGGGTTATTCCAGTCGTCGTACTTACCTTTTTTTTTTTCTTTGTCAGCATTTTTTTTTCTTTCTACATGTTTCTCTTAAAAACGTGAAAAAAAAAAAAATAAATAAACCAAGATATTAAATTATAAAAATATAGATTTAGATCTGAAAAAATTCTTATTTTTAAAATACAGTCGAGCCTATATTTAACGAAGTCGCTAAATCCCGAAAAAAAGTTCGTTATTTGGAAAATTCGTTAAATAGAGATTCACCTTTTAAAATTACTTTAAACTACATAAAACAGATTTAAAATACATAAACAATAAATATTATTAAAAAAAGGAATAATTTTAATGACATACGGCATACATTACCACATGCTTACTTAAATTTTACAAATAAAGTCTAATTATTTTGTTTGAGGTTTTTTTTTTTTTTTTTTGAAAAAGTGTTCTCACTCATAGTACGTCTCGCATCTTTGCAATGCACGAAAAACCCCATCACTATTTTCTTCAAATTCTAATCCGCGTCGGATTGTTTCAAATGATCTTAGCATTTCATCATACGAAAGTTTTTTTGATTTCTGCATCATGATCATTTCCATTTTCATCATCATCATCACAATTCATAGCTGTATTGTTTTTATTTTTCACCAAAATATCCGATTCAGTTAGTGTTTCCGAGGTCTCAACTTCAAAATCAAGTGAAAGATAATCATCAATCAGCACATCATCGTTAATTTCTTCTTTTTCCCTCAGCTGTATCCACATTTCTTTCATTTCCTCTAAGGGAATATTAATAATAAAAACATTTCAAGGAGAAAAAAAAATAGATACAACGAAGAAATTCTTTAAATAGAAAATGCACTTCGCTATTTGGAGGTTATTTTACCAAGAAATTAGCAAAATGTTCTTGGTTCCAAAGAAAAGTTCGCAAAATAGAGGTTCTTTAAATAGAGGTCCGACTGTAACTATTAACTTTAGTAGCTGATTCACTTGTTCGCTAGTCATAATTATTAACTCTACGGTAAGATTCTAAAAGAACACGTTCCCAGTTATGTTAATATGTTGCAGATTCGTCGGAAACGCAGTGGTACCTCAAAAGCAAAAATAAACAATAAACAACTCTTTAATGAAAAATTACTGAGAAAATTCATGTGCCAGAAGTCTGCCGGCATCAATGAATTTTTTTGAAGTATAAAAAATTCAATCTCCACATTGAATTATTAATAAACAACAATTGGTGAGACTAAATTGTTTACCAAGTGACGATGATTCCTATTAGCTTCAATACTGAGACCTCGTTGTTTACTGGTGACTACCCCTGGCTGATGGTCGCCAAAGAGCGTGAAACAGCTGTTGCAGGATGTCACGTGGTAAACGCCTGGTCTCCCCCCTTGTTTTTTATTAATACAGTGAAGCTCGGCTGTAACACGGATATAACGCGATTTGGTCTTGGACCCCTTTCTATTTTGGAAAAGGTGTATAATTGTAACATTGCAAAATTTACCATATTTTCGCCCAAAAAGTACGAAAATCGATTGATTTTAGAGAACTGCTCGCGATTTGCTACTTATAATTAACACTTACTGGGTAATACCGCAAATCCCAAGATGGCGGCGCCAAACCGTAAGAAAACAGAAATATGAAGATTTTGGCTAATATAACCCATCAAAGTGTTGAAAAGGTAATGATTTATAAATATTTATAAATATAAAATTCTCTCACATCGCTCTGAATGATGTAGGTAATCGCGAAATGACCATTTTAAATCGATTTGGAATCGTGTGGGCGATAATAGGGTTCGAGTATACGACATTTAACATCGCGAAGTAAAAAAAGCTCGGGCAGATCGCGATCTTCGAGATCTTGGATCCGAAAGATCGCGATATAACCGAGCTTCACTGTAATTCAATGTTGCAGATTCTGTTTGTCTTTGTTTAGTGTCTCAATTAATCTATGGACGTCTATACATCTTCCTTCCCAACAAGTTTTCACCACCGGATAGATCTTATTGAAACTTGACGTACATATTGAAGAGATGATCTTTGTATTGGAAACGTTCTCCGCGCTGGTCTTTGTTGAGAAACGAGGGCGTGACGGAGTTAAAAATTCGAATAGAGAAACATTACGTAATATAATGGATATTAACCCTTTCATAAACCGCTAATTGGACAAATTAGCGAGTCTGGTTCGATGTTAAAATACATCGACTTTAGCCAACGTACCACGCGCTTGTAAATTGTTGTAAGAAAACAAATCCGTCTTCACGTTTCCCTTAAGAAAAAGAACTAAAAATTGAAGAATATAGTTTGAATTTTGTATCAGGGAAAAATCGGACACTTGTATAATAACAGCTTGTATTCAGTCAAATTCTTGTCGAATCATGGCCAAATTTTGCTGCACAGTCAGGATTAAATACATTGTGATCGGCTTCAAAGTTATTATTAATGGAGTTCAATTGATAAAATACAACAACAGTTTATTGAATAAATATTTCTCCTTTAATGCTTGGATAGACCCTATTCAAACCATCAGAACGAAGACCGTCCAAAGCAAAGGGCGTTTGTGATACTCAGTGCAGCGTTTCGCATGCATTAGTTCATACGGGGCTCGTATAGGGTTTAAGTTCTTTCCCGAACAGCGTTAAGTTCCTTAAAACCATGTCGTGAAACTTTTTTTTTCGCTAAACGAATAACTATTTTACAGAAACCCTCATGTTTTAATTACAGATGCGTTCTTAGAAAATTGATATTTACTATTTTATATAAACGTTTCATTATTTATCGGAGTATTTTAATAGGATATATCTACACAACTCTGTAATGACTGCAATCTGATAAAGTCTTTGCTAGTAACAGGTGGCCTTCAAATGCCGTAACTAACACATCTGATGAAGTTTTAGCCAATAGGCATGCCCCACACTTACGTCACCTTTGCTTGAGAGGAATGACGTAAGTTGAAACGGACGAAAGTTGAAGCACTACCTTATTTCTTCACTTACCAATCTATGTACTGCGGTGCAGTCATCATATACTGTTCGTTTTTGTTTACGAGAACCTTCAACGCTTTTGCGCATGCGTCAGGTTTCCTTCGATTTCATCAAAATAGGGATGAGGAGAAATAAAGAGGGATGTTTACTTTTTATCAGTGTTAGTTTACTAGTAGCTGCGTTCTATTTGCGCTTTTCGGGAAAGAATTATGAAAAGAATAAATACTATTGCAAAAATGCTCCTCGTTATTTTTTTCTTAAAAGCGAAAATGTCCAAAAGAATTTCTTAGGAAAGTGTCCATCTCAGCGTATCACCCCTCTGCAGAGTAAAATCGTCCGCCAGTGGGGGGTCTGCCTTTCGAAAACGAATAGTACGTACGTAACTGACGTAAATAACGCATTTAAAACTCAAATAAACACTGTCCAATAATAAATAAATATGAAATGAAAATAGATGTAAGGCTTATGGGAATCAATACTTTTTGTAAATCAACTACTGTCTAACACATTTATTTTGACGATCACGTTTGCCCGAGAATTACGAAATTCTCGAGATCTCGCCATTAGCCTCTTCAGCAGGTCTCAAGAAATTTAGTATTTTTAATGTCTGTCACTAGGAAAATGCTACATAATGAATTTATTGTTTGTTTATTGACTGATTTCAATTTATTAAAACTGTATTAAAATGTAGTAAAAGTCTCATGCATTTCCCCGTATTATAATTCATTTAAATATTTCAATATTTTGTGAGAAGACATGGATAGAGACTATTCTCGCGTAAATTACGTGAAATCACGAAAATACGGGATCGTCAACTTCCATGAGTTTGATAATACAGTATAGTCCAGAAGATAGCTTTTGGGATTCGATGGCATGGACCTCTTCGCAGTTTTCCTATTCTATAGAACTGTCCTACAAAGAGATGAAGAAAAGTCCTTACTCTAATCTTCGTTTTCTTACTTGGGCTAACGGATTTTGGTGGCGAAAAAATTGGCGATGCAGGGAGACGTAAGTTCCAAACAAGCTGACGCAAGCCCCGGTGCGTGATGTCAATCGAAGCAACGTAAATCAAAGCGACGTACTTCGGAATATGAAAGCGAGGCTTCTCAAATCAGCCAGTCTGCGTGGGGTCTCTTTTGAACCGCTGTATAAATCTTCTTGTAACTTTTAAGGCAGTCACGGAAAAGAGTCAATCCAACGTTTATGTTTTAAAGTTTTTTCGTGTGGGTTCCTTATCAAGTAATTAGCGCGAGATGATAACAAACATTAGTGGAAAGCATTACTAACTTAACAAAGAATTTCTACGGTTTTTTTTTTTTTAAGCAAAGGGTTTTGAACCACTTTTTAATCCTCTTAACGTCTACGCGTGTTTTAGCATGATTAAAAATAATTGGAATCGGATTATTTCAATAAAGTTAAATTAAATAAAACAAGAAATGAATTCAGCACAAATCTAACCAAATTGCCTTTCTGAGTCTTTTATCGGGGAAGGCGGAGATCGGGCTGATGAGTTCCCTCTAGGACGAAACGGCCGTTCCCGATTCCTTCCCGATAACCGAACCAGAAAGGCAATTTGGTTAGATTCGTGCTGAATTCATTTCTTGTTTCATTTCACTTAAATTATTTTGCGGCACGTTAAACTCTTTTAACTTATATTTCAGTAATTAATGGTGGAGTTATGTTTTTTCCAGTTTTTTTTTAAGTATTTTTTTTTTCCGGAATTAAGAAAAATCTGTACTATTTTATTCAGCTTATATCACAATTTAGTAGAAAATAAATAAACAAAAATAAAGGAAAACATAAGAAAGCAGGCTTCAAGTTCTTGAAGAACTTCACGTTAAGCTTCCTTGTTGAGCAATAGTTTGAGCATTTCCAATAACTTGGAAATGGACATTCTAAGTTATCAACACCCACTTTGGAACCAGTGGAACAACAGGACAAGTAACCAACGAACAGGAAAAGCAAGTTAAACGCAGTTTAAAACGCAGTTTCGTTAAATTTGCCTGATTATTCTCTGGCTAGGTTTTTTTTTTTTCCTCAGAACTCAAGGATTTATCATTGAAAGTGAGACTTGGGTATTTGAAACAGCAGTTAGAGAAACTAAATAGGAAAAAATAACCAGTTTACAGCTATCTTTTAACGTCTTACTTGCTTTGAATACAAATGATAAACAAAGGAATTTTTCTGTTTTTATTTTTTATTATTGTTATTGCTTTGCTTTTAACTTCATTTATTTATTTTTTGAATTCTTAGTTTTATCTAATTTATAATTTTCGGCATGAAACAAGAAGTTAGTGACAGAACTTAAAACCTACTAATACATTATTCGTTAGAGTTAGAGAATGGTTTATAGTAGCCAGATCGCTGAAGTGTACCAGATAGATTTAGCTGAACAGATCGATAAATGGAAGAATATTGAGAAATTATTAATAAGGTGAAGTTGGGTTGTTATGGTCTTCAACACGCCATTCAGGAAAAACTTGAAATTAATAAAAAGAAAGAAAGAAAGAAAGCTAAGGAAGAGATAAACATACATATTCAATTTTTACGAATGTTTTGGGAATCCTCGCCGTTCAATTAAACAAAATGAAATAAATAAAACGAAAGCATAAAAATATTCTAACCAAAAGAAAAGTTGAAAATGCTGGAGTTCTTCCATTTTTAGATGCAGTAAGAGAAAGTATACAATCTCAACTGCATTCTGCTCGCAAAAGTTGCCAAATGGTAACTTTTAACTGAGATAAACTATTAATTTTCTATAGTGTAAATATGTAATTGTGTGAATGGTTATTAGTGACTTGAACGGAACTCCCATAATAGATTTCCTTTTTTATTGGCATAAAGGAAAATAAGCCTGATTGAGCCCTACTACAACACCGAAAATCACGTCTCCCAAATTTTCAAAATGGCCGCCTTTTGTTACCACATTTATTCTCTAAGATATTGAAAATATCTTTTCACTAATAAACTATCAATTAAATGAAGAATATGACTTGGCCTTGTAAGTTAGTGTTTCAATTCGAATTTTTTGTTTGAACCCCTATTACCAGCTCAATTTATTAGTTTCTGTTCGAATCTGTCTTCATGCTTTGTGGTTGCCTGACTGGATATTTCTTTTCTTTTTATAGTTCATTCTTTTAAGTCTTTTTTTTAATTTATACGTGATTCAGGAAAAAAAGAAGGAAATTAACAAGTCTGACTGGGTTTGCTTTAAATACTCAATTACGTCTTTAGAAAGCCGAAAAGGTCATGTATAATGATATATTTTACTAAACACGTTAGCATTACTCTGGTGTTCCGCAAGGCACTGACCTTGGACTTCTTTTGTTTGATAACATATGTAAAATTGTTTATGAAGTGCAAATATAGATTCTACGATTTGATTACGTAATTTGTGTTGAAATAGGTTTTTAATCTCTAATGAAATAATGGTAAAATTAAAGTCTGAAAGATGAATTCATAAAAAGTTTTTCAAAACAATACTATTTTTAAAAAATATATATTTATATTTTTTTTCTGGCCAAAATGACTTAATTATTTCTTGATAATCTAGAACGACCGTTTCGTCCTTATTGGACTAATCAGCGATGATCCACCCAACGATGATAGCTCAGCAAGCGCGAAAGGTTGTTTTCAGGGTTCGAAAGCAAGCCTTTGGCTCAGTATTGTTTTTTTCTTTATTGTTATGCAGTTAAGTTTTTTGTTTTTTGGTGTAAATACATTGTTTATCCTTGTCTTCCAATTTCGAAAATCAAAGCTTATTTTAAAATAATAATTTCTCCCGTGCTGATTTCCGGACTTTTAAAAATCTTATATGCGTTAAGGATCACTAACAAAATGCCCAAAATTCATAAAACACATTCATATCCTCCAATACATTTTATCGCAGAATGAAATTAAATGAGCAACAACAACAACAATGGAGAGAAAGTATGATAACAAAATTACTATTTTCAGAAAGATATGAAGAATAAATTTTCATTTTTTTCTTGATAATTTTATTCAATCTAGGTCTTCATTATTTTAATGTAATCAACTACTTCTGTAGTTTGTCAATCTCTGTTCTTTGAAGAAGAGCCATTGAGATTAATAAGATGGTCAAACATGATATCACGGGAGAGCTCCAGAGCAATCCCAATTGATTAGAGGTGATAATTCGAAACAGAGTTGCAATGCTTAAGTCATCTGAGTCTCGTGGCAATTCTGGATGAAGAAAGTAAAAAACTTGTAATTTACTGTAAGATAATTCGGTAAAAGAATTAAAGAAAAAGGATTTGAATTGTTACTCTTTTTTTTAACTAAATACATATCGTAATTATAGATCGTACGTTTATGCAAAAAGACCTGAACACACAAATAATTCATATAAATATAAATTACAATTATTAGTGTTTTCGGGTTTTATAGTGAAAAACCCTTCTTTAGATGAAATGTAAAATAATATTTGTAGGATTGTGTTTCCACCCTTATAGAGAAAAACAAACTTGTTGTTGAATGTATTTTTTTTTTTTTTTTTGTAATTTAATCCATCTTAAGCTAAGCGAAGGCTAGTGGGGATGAAATGTCTGCCCTTTTTTATTCTTAATTTATATATTGTTGTTTTTTATTATGAAGGGCCATTTTCTTGTTCACTTTTGTTTTCTTTATATGTTTCTTGGAATTGTAAGGTACTGGGCGAATCCAGCTGATGAAGGCTAGGAAGCCTGAAACAGCTGTTCTGGATTCCCGATATCGAAAAATCTAAAAACAGATCAGTGATTCCTTATTATTCATGTGCGAGTATGCTTTTTATTGTATTGTCAAACATAAAGAAACTTTTAAGAAATAAAATTTTAAGCAAAGTATGTTTTATGTTCTTTTGAACTTCGGGTTTTTATTTAATTTTATTTTTGACATTAATATAATAATACAACAATGATGGCTGCCTGACGCTTGCATGTCTAATGGATATAAATATAAATATATTTTTAGAATAAAATAAACTAAAAACTTAAAATTAAAACTAAACTAAACTAAAATCAAACTAAAACTAAATTTTAAATTTTAAAGAATACTTTGCGTAGTTGAGTTGACCATGCAACAAGACTCTTGTTGCCTGGCAATGCGCGTGCGATATTTAATTGTTGCTTAATTCAATTGTTGTGGACATGCGCACACAAGCTGTTCTTTTAATAATATAGATTTGTCGATTCAAAAGGGCTAGAGTTACAATTGACGCAAGATCACGATACATTCATCAATTAAATATTTATATATTTAATTAAATCTACTATAAATATTATATAGCATTAGCTTTTGATCCCTCCTGCAGAAAGGATAAGGATCCACGCTTCGTGTCTTCTTATTAATATTTATTTTTTCGTGAAGCTTTCTTTGAATTGAATTGTAATTGCACAAGGGCATGTGTTCTTCTCTTTATGTGTTTGTAGGTCTGTTTTATATCACAGTAGCGATGTTGTTCTTCCCTTCTCGCCGAAAAAAAAGAATAAAAATAAAACAAAATTACCACCGAAATTGCCAGATGGTATTTTGACCGCTCTAGAATCAAGATGTAAGAAATTTATTTGTGTTGTGATCATTTCCTCCTGCCTTCAGTAATTGCAGGTTGTGTAGGTTGTTATTATATGACAACCATGTTTATAGACCTGATGAGGAAAATAGTTAGTTCAAATCGACAGTTTTAAAAAATGATTAAAAGATAGAGGGGGTGAATTCTCATATCGGTGTTTTGCGCTAGATAAGATAATACGAAATTTA
This sequence comes from Thereuonema tuberculata, assembly GCA_023159025.1. Classification (NCBI taxonomy): domain Eukaryota; kingdom Metazoa; phylum Arthropoda; class Chilopoda; order Scutigeromorpha; family Scutigeridae; genus Thereuonema; species Thereuonema tuberculata. The sequence continues at coordinate 52,298,313 of JAFIDM010000004.1, forward strand.
TAGCACTGCTACAGTCGTATCATATAGTTGACTTTCCCAGCCAATTCGTAAATTAAATTGTTCTAATTTTAAACTGTAAATCTTATAGTTAGGGAAGTGTTGATTGCAAAATTATTCCAGAAAGTTTGTGTATTTGACGAACATTTTGAGATAATCGACGTTTTAAAAGGATCGACTTTTATAAAACAAACACAAAAAAAAACCACACCTTAATCAGTAGCTCTGTACTAGTTGCATTATGCAACACCAGGTGGCATCAAAAGTAATTTTCGTTATGGTAAAGTTCTAGTTGTACTAAAAAAAAATAATAAAAAAAAGATTACAAAATGTATAGGAACAAAATGATGCTTCTGCATCACATAATATATTTTTAATATAAATTCTTTTTTTAACAATTTCACATTTTTTACCAAAAAATTCCCCATAACTGCTAAAATTGTTAACAAAATGAACTGATTCTCTACTGTTAGTAAATTCTTTCTAATATTATTTTTTTTATATCAAAACAATATCATACAAATACGTATGATTTTATGCTTAGGAAATACAATAATGCAATAATTCTATTGTTAATGTAGTTGGAAATAGGCTGGGATATTTCTAGCAGCAAATAGTTTATTTTACATGCAAAAACCTAGTGCGTTTTATAAGTGAAATGTATTTTGTCTTATTAGGCTTATCTTTTTTTTTTGCTCCATATAAAGCAAAGGCCTGAATCGTTGACTTACATCTTGTTTTGTTCCAGTTGGTATTCGCGGTGTCCTTCTAGATTGTTCGATTTCTTAATATTTAATCATTGTTTACGAGTTCATACTCTTGACCGATTTCACCAACTAGTTAAAGGTTTCGTAGCAACATTTTTGATGGTTAGCTGTAAATATATGTTATCGTCTGGGGGAGTTGCATCATTACGATATTTTTCTGTAGTCTAGTTCTATCCCTTCTGTCGAAGAAACCTCTTAGGCACTAAAGATAGAAGTTGCTAGCCAATAACTATTGGATGACAATTTAGCCTATTAGTAGTCTGACGCTCGTGCATCTTTACCTTCTATCTCCATCTTGGAGAGGATTTATTAGATTGTAGGACCTATCTGGGGAAATATAATCCTGAGAAATTCGCTGTGATCGAATCCGGCAATCAGCTTCATCTGTATCTAGTCGGATGTATTGCTATTAGGCACAACTTTTTAAAGTATTTTAAGGAATATTTTTCAGTTTTCAAATTGTGATCTTCGCACTTTTTATGTATAAAATACTTCTAACGTGTGCGAAAACAACTGAACTAAAAAATATAATAAAAACCAGCATACAATTTTTTTTTTTAAAAAGAGTGTTGAAGAGTTCCTCCCTTGGTTGTTGAAGAGGAGTTCCGCGGCGGAACTCGAAAGGCTTCTAAGTATTTTTTTAAATGTTTTTATAAATCTCTTTTAAAAACTTGTATGCCGTTTTTTATTACATTTTTTTGTTGCTTTTTATGTATATTATGAAAACTTTAAATTTCTTGGTCTTAATTTTTCGTTTTTATTTCAGTTGACTTTTATGCTTTCGTTTGTACAAAATTTAAATAAATTTAAGTATTAAGATTGGATTCTTCTATTTATCACCCTTTTGTCTATGCACTACATACCTTTCCAAAACATACCTATTTTTGCATAAATCCAGAAAGACGCTTATGATTTACAGATAAATTTCCACATTTGATTGTTATCGAGATATTTGGTTTCTTTCTAACTATATATAGTTGATTTCATATTTTAGGTCTACATCCCCCTTTCGCCGCTATATGCTCATCGTTATGTAACATATTGAAGCTTGAAGAATTTCTTTTATTAATCTTTTGTTTGTTTACAAAAATTTATCATATTCAGGAAATATAGATAAAGTAAAATATATATTTATATTCATAAACTAATAATTATATTAATATACAATTTAAGAGAACTGTTATATCCTCAAAATGATCCTCTCAAAGACACGAACTATGTAAGGAACTTATCCTGTAAATTATAATAGACATAAAAGAAACTTAATTTATTGGCCTATTGCTGTCAAGTCAAATCTGTGACTTCCGCCATTTTAAAGCTTACGGAGTTCACATCCTCACCGCGAATTGTATCCGTTTTCATTGCTAGAAAGAACACCCAATATTCCCATGTCTTTGAAGCATTAAGAAACAATTTAAAAACTCAATTTGTCGTTTCTGCGGTCACGTGATTGCTTCCGTTAAACCAATCAGCAAAGATCATCCAAAGGATCAACCATTATCGACTTCAGGCTTCTGTCTATCTTGCTTTTGTCCTACTCAAAGTAAATGAAGCGTCATTAAAAAAAAGTCCTATTTTATTTATTTCAATCTTATTTAAACTTTAGGCAAAAAGTCTTAATGTCTAAGAAATTCTACTGAACTTTCACAAAAATAAGTTAAACTTTAGATTACGGTACCCAATGGCCGCCCAGTAGCCGTCGCACTGTTTTGAAGACGGCAGATAATGTGAAAAGAACAATGAACTTGTAAAAAGTGGAATGCTTATTTCAAAATGGCTTTGCACGATCTTTTACTAGAAAAACTAACCTCCATCTGGATAACTGCGATCTTGAGATAACAGTATGCACCAAATCACCACGGCGGGCGGCCATTAGGGGTACCGTAATCTAAACTTTTGCCAAAAAATAAAGAAGAAATCCAACAGAATTAAACTTTATATTACAATCATTAAATTAAATAAGCTATGTTTAGTTATTTTTCCCAGGAAAATGAAGTGTGTGGGTATATGACCGTAACAACTTTTGAACTGCTAGATGGATCTTCTTCAAACTTGGTATGCCTATTTAGAGTTGAGACTGTCTTACTCTTACATTTGAAGTCTTTTACAAGTGAGTCCGTGAAAAGAAATAAGCGCGTGAAAGTGATAAAAATCTCCATAAAAAAAATGCGTTAGGAACAAAACAATGGATTTATATATTTATATATTATGTTTAACAATAGCTTTTAATCTTTTTTTTTTTTTTCTTTTGGGATAATCCATTAATTATCTTGCAGAATTTGATAAGTCATACTATTAATAGGCAAAAATTGTACGGATATTTGTAAATTTGTAAGCAGAGTCGGAGAAATAACCAATCACAGTGCAGCGTTGGAGCACGTCAGTCGTGACGTCACTCCCATTTGTAAACATGGCGCTCTACTATTCGCCCCACTTCAGCACGACGGAGTGCGATTACACAATTACTATCCGCATATTGAGATTTTCTTCCACACATAAATGAAGTTTACACTGAAATGCAAGAAGTTCATGCGTCAAAATTTATCAGAGAGTTTGTAAAACCTCGGTTTTTACATAATTCCACAGCTTCGGCTGTTTGCTCACTACTCAACAGTAGGGGAACACGTGCTGTCATTGTTGCCCAGACAGGATTATTGGTATTGGCTGTTGGACATTCGTTATTGTTATTGTTGAAACTGGTAAATCAATTTTTTTTTAACAAAATTTGGCTTAGTGTTTTAAACTATACCGTATGTGGGCTAATACGGAAGTCATGGCTTTTAAAAAATAAGCTTAGAACATCTTGTGTTTTTCAAAAATTTTACGGTATTTCAAAAATTTGTGGAATTTGTTTTACTTCCGTTAATATTTTACGGGTCTTCTTAGTTAGAATTAATCATCTTTCGATATCAAGTAAACAATGCGGATTTAAATACTTGATCGGAAAATCGAAAATTCCTACTGCCCTAACGGGTAAGCAGTAAATGACTTATGTTAGTGTTTAGCCCTGCTATGCCCTAACGGGTAAGCAGTAATGTCTTCTGTTACTGTTTAGCAGACAGTATAATGCGAAAACAATCGAAAACTTTTCATTTGTCAGTTGTTATCACAACTAAAAAAAAAAAAAAAAAGAAAGCTAAGGAAAGTAGTTTTTAAGTTCTTTCACGAAATTCTTGTTGATGTTTTGTTCTTGCATATTTTACCATCGAATTTACAAAATATGTCAAAGAGATAAAGAAAATAAAAAAAAAAGAAAAGTCTCTCACCTCAGATACGATTATTGACTGAGATTCTAGAGACCTCATTTTTACGATCCCCGCAGAGGAGGAAGATAATAATCCGGAGAGACGCTGACTCCATGCATACTTTCACAGTTGACTTTATGACACTATTAAATTTGATTGGCCATTACTGTACCTGCAAGGACACTTAAACATCTTATGTGGCTTTCTCTTTCTTTTCTTTTTTTTTCCTTTCGTGCGTTCCATTTAAAAAACATAAAAAAAAAAATGATTCTCGAATTCCGTTTGATATCCATCTGTCTCTACATCCAAGGATTTCTGAAAAGTTTTCAAACTTAGAGACTCTGCTATTGTTCCCTCTCTGTGCAGCCCTTGGTAGGCCTACAGAGCATTTTAGTTGAGTCGTCTGGTGTTTTGTTACTGAGCTGACGATCCCCATTTCATAGACCTCCAAATTGGTGCCCTCCTTCCTTTATCTGCTTTCTAACTTCCTTAGGAAAGTGACGATCATCAAGTCAGTCTGTGTGTGAGTTCTTCCCTCCAATCTCAACTGCCGAATGAATCTTTTTAAACATGGCGTATTCATTTAGGACATTTGAAATTTTCTGTGGATTCTTGTTACGAAATAAGCGCGTGAGAATGATACAAATTCCCATAGAGAAGGCTTCGAAGCTAAACAGTGATTTCTAACGATGTCGTCAACAATGGATGATAACCCGTTTATTAAACCTCTTAATCTGTGCGCGAGCTTTAGTGTAATTAACATTAATCTGCTTTAAACAACTGAAGTAAATAATGCGGATTTAATTAACTCTTTCCGAAAATGGGGCAAAACTTCGATTCGCAACCCGCCATTGCAGAAACACTGGCACAGTCTATGTCTTAGTTTCATTATGTTCCGGCATCAGAAAAAATTGGAAGAACCCCTCCTCCAGTCTTCTTCAAAAAAGTACCAATGTCATTTTTTCTCTGGATTTATAATTGAGAATTTGAGAATTGAGAATTTTTTAATCCTGTTTTTTTGTGGTCGCGCCATGTTATCGCTTTGTTGATCTTCTTACTCAGCTCAGTTGTTGTTTATTATAGAATGATCTCGAAAACTAAATTGGGGCTTTGATTTTGCTTGATTCAATTTCAACATTCTAATGTTAGAACAACCACAACATTACAAAGCTTTGATAAAACGTCAGGGCTGGCTGTATGGGCGGGCGCCTGGGGCGCTGGGCTTAATGGGGCACCAAATTCGATATTTATCAAAGCGTTAATTGGAGTAAAATAACACCAGAACAAACTAGATATCAAAACGTTAGCATAAATAGTTAACATAATAAAGTAAAAAGTACACTATTTTTTTGGTGCATGTATTGTATTAAAGGGTGCCGCCGACTCCCTCTGCCCAGGGCGCGAAAATATCTTTGTCCGGCCCTGCTTTGATTCTGTCTTAATATGTGTAAAAATGTAAGAAACAAATATGACAGATTAAAATTGATATTTTAAAAATTTAAATAAATAAAGATAGAAGAATTAAAAAGAGGTAAGATAAGAAGAAAAGATAGCTGATTGTTCAAAAGAAAAAATAAAATATATATTATTCTTTTACTGAACTATTATTTTTGGTCGTGTAAAAAAGTTATTCGATATCGTAGCTGGAACGATTACAATAGAATGTTTAGCTCATTGGTAAGGATCAGAAGGTCTGAGTAATTTACAAGTTGTGTAACTTACGA